>OX388222.1:8400000-8922500 GCA_947578815.1 Epinotia ramella | reverse complement strand
TTCTCAGATAACGTAAACAAAGATCATCATTCATTCTCCTAGCGTTGTTCCCGGTTATGCCCCTAAAGGAGCTCGGGGTCCGCTTTGACACCTAATCCCAAGATTTGGCATAGGCGCTAGTTTTACGAAAGCGACTGCCATCTGACCTTCCAACCCAGAGGGAAAACTAGACCTTATTGGGATTAGATCGGTTTCCTCACGATGTTTTCCTTCACCGAAAAGCTAACGGTAAATATTCCGTACATAAGTTTCGAAAAACTCATTGGTACGAGCCGGGATTCGAACCCACGACCGCCGCTTGACAGCCGCATGCCTGAACCACTAGGCTACCGTAGCTATATACACAAAGAACAAAGAACAAAGATACGGTCGTTTATTTATGCCGCAAAAAACGTTTATTTCGACACTCTCAAGGGAATCAAAATTTATAGGGTACTTTCCGTTGACCTAGAACTATGAAGTTTCGCAAGTAATATCATCTTATACTTACTACCAAGTCAGCGAAAAATCTGAGACTATACATTTGTAATTTTGTACGGAACCCTCGGTGGGCGAGTCTGACTCCCACTTGTCCGGTTTTTTTTAATGATGATCATAAAAATTGTTTAAAAAGGTTCTTCTTCCACAGGAATGTCCGGAAGGCGTGGTGCTCGAAGACTCCTTCAAAGATATTTACGCGAAGTTTTTTCCGCACGGAAGTAAGTAATTTATCTAGTTTACATATATTTATTTCCTAAGTAGATACATGATAAAAAAAAAAGAATTAACGTTAACTAGATTGTATGAAAACTAAATTAAATCTAGAAAAGGCCCTCGATGCATTGCACCGGGGATGCTGGCGGCAGTTCCTCGCTGAATTGCAATGCTGATATTGCCTGATGCGTGGCGCACCGCTTTATCTAGTTTAGATCTACTCCCAGTACTGACAGCAGCAAAAGTACCTAGCTTAAGCGGGCTAAATGCTTCAAACGACCTAGAAACGACTCTATGCCTAGGATAAGAACTATCTAGATCATTTTGAGCGTGTAATATAATGTACTGACTGTACTAATAACTAGTCGGTCTGAGAGACTTCGTGAGTTAGTAGAAAAAAGACCGGGTTGCACTCCGGGAGTGCCGGCAGAAGTGAAAACTCAATAACATTGTAACAGTTTTTCGATCAGGTCACGTGACATCTTAAGGTGTCACCCTAAAAATGAATTTTGAATGAATGTTCGGCGACAAGCACAGCGGACGGCGGCGGCGAACAAAATACCAATTTGTTTTTGCCGTTGCCAAATATTTTTCAAAGCTTTATCTCTTTAGGAATAACGTCCAAATTCGAACTATTCGAAATAATCAATAGCAAAACGGTGAAGGACGCGTGGACAGAATTACAAATTCATTTGCAGATGCTATTTAAAAAAGTGTTTAACGACTTTGTATCTTACGAATAGCGTTCAGTTTTGAATGAAGTCGAATCGGCTAGCAGCAAAAAGTGACCTCCTTCACATCTGACGTCACAAAAATCTGTCGAGTATTTAGCAATTTTTCTCCATCCCAAAAAGCGCTCAGCGCCGCTAAAGAACTTTTCACTTCAAAAATGTAAGTATTAGATTTTTTTTCCAGAATCTGAATCGACAAAAACGGATACATAGAAAACATCCAAGACTCAGAAACAAATATTCATGCTCATCACACAAATGTTTGTTCGTAGGCAGTGTGACTAGACTACCCGACTAGGCTAGCCGGTCGTCACGTCGTTCTATAAGAGTTAAAACTCCCAAAGTATATTCAACCCACGTCATAAATTGTGCAGGTATAGTGACAGCGAGCAATAAAACACTGCCTTAAGGGTCCTTACGCCTACAAACGAGTGTATTTTGCAAAATGCTTGCTTTTTCATTCAAGATTACGACGTAACTATTAGTATTTATTCAAAAACTGATAACGTACTTAAATAATCATTTCTTAAACTGGGGGCTAACATGGTTAAAATTTTCATTTTCTGTTTATAAACCTAAAATAAATGAGTTTTCTTGGGAGTCTGTGTCGTTTCGGTTCTCAATTTTGCAGTAAACCAGAATCATTAGGTACATACCTAAATTATTACAATTCACTTCACCAAATCTTTTACGAGGGGCTGACATGATTGAAAATCAAAGATTCATTTTAAAAAGTTGATATAACACCTTCCGAGTTTTCTTAATTTTTTTGGTGAAAACAGGACTACATTATATTTTTTTTACCGCAAATTGTACTTTTATTTTGCCCTAAAAATAATATGATAGCAAATTATAACTTTATGTTAAAAACCCATAAAAAAATAATCATAACTATAGGACCAATGATGCCGTACATGTATATTTTTTTTAAAGTCTTGTAAATCACGCTGCACAGACGCCGCGCCCCGAAATTTTTATTTAAAAACCGGCCAAGTGCGTGTCGGGCCACGCGCAGTGTAGGGTTCCGTAGTTGCTTGTCTTAGTTACATCGACGTGCGGTGCGGTTGCGTCGGCCGAATTTGTACAATTGGCCTTTCCAAGTACACATTAAGTTCGTCGACTATTACTCGGTAACTACTTATGCCTTCTTGTCCGTGATAGTTTTCCTTTTAAATTCATTATACCACGATTTTTGTCACATCCCCAGTAGTAGCCATTTATCCGGCAGGAGGGGGGGACACATGACTCGAACAAAAATTAGGGCTTTAAAGCCCAATATCTCGCAAACGAATCACTAATTTGAAATTTTATTTATGTTTCATTAAGTGAGATTTTAGATGAGTTAAAATACTATAGTGTAACTTGATTCTGTCGTTAAATAATGTATCGTTTGACTAGGCTGAGTAAAAACATGAAAATACAGACTCAACTTTGTTTTTTTTTTCTATAGAGGAAATAGGCAATCATGTATCGATTAAATCAGATAAACAATCATATAGACCTTATTGTTTCTTAATCTAGTCATAACGGCGTTTCAAAGCGCGCGATAATTTCCAATTCACCCCCTTAACCACGTTATCCATCAAATTAGCCAAAAGCGAGCGAGGATCTAATCTAATCTAATTTTAATTTTAAAGGCCGACTTTAACTTGACGTATAAGTATTATACGGATGGCAATAAAAAGTACTAGCATCTGCCCGACACTTTCGCGTAACTGTACTGTTAAGGCCCCTCCACATTCGCGTGCAACCGCGCGAACGCGTGGAGTGACCCGACTCCACATTGCCGCGCTGTGGCTCTACATTCACGTTTTCACGCGTTCGCGCATATTTCTCGCGCGTTCGCGGAGGGGTTTTGTACAAAATGGTTGTACCCGGCAGCTGCTCGCATTCTCGTCCCATACATCCTTCACGTTCTGTACCGACAAGTATGCGAGTGCAAGAGTGACGGATTGGACGGAGTGAGTGAAGATCACAGATATAGATATACATAGATCACGCAAATGCATGTACCTCGCGTGTCAGAATTCGGTCTCCGAGTTGGCACTCCGACTTACATTCCGCGCGCGTCTGTTGTGGTAGCTGGTTGTCCGTGAATATTAAGAAAATACCTTATTGCAGAATCGATTTTGCGCGGACAACGGGGAATTCATCACTAATTCGCCCGTGTGACGTCACTGTAGGTAGAAAAAAGTGACACCGTCCGTTTTCATACAGCCCCCCTAGCACACTAGGTTTTATGTCCGACATAAAGCATTTGTCCCTCTTGCACTCGCATATTGGCCAGAATGGGACGAATGCTTTATGTCCGACATAAAACTTAGCGTACTAGCCCCTCAGATTGAGGTGTTTAAGTTATCTAGTGTATCTATATCTATGGTGAAGATCCACAACGATAAATGACAAAACGGCAACACCATGGCCAGCTGGATTCTTAAAGGCTCCAATAGACGTAGTTATGCGCTGAAATGTGATAGTATCTCTTTCTCTGTTTAACGCATAGTTGCGTCCTGTATGACGACCATGATGGCCCATTGTGAAGAGGAGCCTTAAGGCGAGGAACACACGGAGCGGTGCGGCGCCGCAACGCTCCGTGTGTTCCTCGCCTATAGTCTACGAGATTTGGGACTGCACGGCTAGCACGCGACGGTGCGCGAGCTCTCTCGATTTTTCTCGCACTATCCGTCTCTCTTATTAGAACACTTAAAACAAGAGGTATAGTGCGATAAAAATCGAGAGTATGTCGCGGCCGTCGTGTGCTAGACGGGCTGGTCTTTTGACACATCGCGACACCCATATAACGTAAATTGGCACTGCTAATCGAAATAATAAAAAAAGTTCAATCTCCATGCACGCTCTTTTTAGCACTTATAAAGTGATTGTTATATTTTTGACGGCTTATTTGTGCAGAAATTAGCATTGAAAACTCGGTATGCGAACAATTACGTCCTACGACTTTTATTTTTTATTTTATTGTTACACTGCTTCAATCGATTAGTCTGTCAATTTAGAAATAAATCGGTATGAATCAATTAATTGTGAATAGGAAAATAACAATGTATTATTTAGTTACTGTCACGATAATACAAAACAAAATCACATCGATCCACGAATCGATCAAAACTGACATATTTGATAGTGCAAAATGTTCCGTTTGACAATATGGCATTGATTTCTGCACGGCTATCATGAGACGGCGCTCGAGCTCTCTCGATTTTTCTTACAGGACACTTTTGTTAGCAGACGACAGTGTATGGGCTCTCTATTTGATTTTTTAAAAAGAATTATTACACAGTAATCAATCGATTCCTTTTTAACCGACTTCAAAAAAAAGAAGGTTCTCAGTTCGGTTGTTTTTTTTTTTTTTTTTTCAATGTTTGTTACCTCAGATCTCCGTCATTGATGAGCCGATTCGTAATCTTTTTTTTGTTTGTATGTATATGCTCCCAGGTGGGTCCCATTTTTAAAAAAATTCAGTTAGATGATGGGATCCATGAGAAATTGAGGTAACTCCTCAATTATATTAGGCACGCATGTAGTGATTTTGGTATTTTCTATTATATCTCGTGTATTTACACCCGAAAATCATAAATTTTGTGGAGTGGAATTGATGATGAAGACCACAGATGACTTATGGAATTCCTCAATTATGTACTTAAAAGTACAAAAGCACGTCACAGATTCTGATAAGATTCCTTTGAAATAGCAGCTAATGAAGTGCCAAAGGTGATCCTTGTCAATCCTGGTGTCCTTGGAATCGACGGAAGTCCTCAAATATTATCGGCCCACATACAGCGATTGGGTTTTTTTCTCTAATAATCAACGCATTTGCGCTCGGAAATCAGTTCATGTGGTAAATTGGAAAATAAATGTGTAAATGTTCTCGTAGCTTGGCGGAATACTAAATGGAAGTCGGTTAAAACTTTGTTTTTAAAGTAAATTATATTAGCCACCATCAATCGTAATCGGATATTATGACAATCGATTTACTCTTGCCACATCACTCTTTACGTCATATTAGAACTGTCAAAAAACAAGTCCCAATTATTTTCATTTTTGTTCCAGATTCAGCATTATACGCACACTACGTGTTCAAAGCGTTCGATGTCAACAGCAGTGGCGCCATCAGTTTTAGGGTAAGTCATACAAGGTAGGCTTCAACTGAGGCAAACGTTTTCTCTTAACGTTAACTCCTTTGAATATCAAATCAAATCAAAACATTTATTCGTGACAAACACAACACAGATAATAAAAGAAATAAAATAAAAGGAACATTTTGCTTTGCCACGAAATGGACCCAGCTCAGCATGTTGCTAGCTTTGCAGCCAGCGCTGGTCTTCCGCTGGGTCCATTCGGTGAGAGCACGGAGTGTAACAAACAAAAAATTTAAGGAAATATATACTTAACTAAAATTTAAAGATAAAAATACACAAAAAAGGAATAATCAGATTTTTTTAAATAAATAGTAATGGTTTGTTGGCCTGCAAAAAGTTGCATCCCAACAAACCACTACGTGCGTATGGGCCTTAATGGTAAAACTGAACGCACCCATACACGAACAGTACTACTAGCGCCAGAGTGAAAAAAAACAGAAAATAAACTACTACTGCAACTATCTCCGCTACTACTACTATATCCGCAGTCACCATAACAGTTTCACAGCCAGGAACCCGCCTAGAGGGTGCCTACGCCGTAGTCGCTTTCCGCTACTTAGAAGGAAAACCACAGGATCTGCTACGTGGCTACGAGCGTAGCGCGTAGCGATTCTTGGCAGTGCATGTGTTAAGAGGAATGCGGGCTGGCGAAATTCGTGCTGCCGACAGTCCCCCACATTCTGTCAAATTTAGACCTATGGTGTTCCCGGGAATTTCCGTTAACTTCGGTATATTGCAGAGTACATTCACAGAAACAAATTAGCTTAATTATTGACAATGATGAATAAAACTCGTCGTAACAACTAGCTATAAATAAGTAGATGGGTGGGCACCGACCATAGAATTCCCGCTTGTGGCCCCTTTAATTGCCATTTAGATTTGCATTTCCTTTTAGATTTTACAAAAAGGCGCTTAAAGCGATTTAACTAGTATGTATGCGGACGAACTTGCGATCAAAAGCTACTTCGAACTATACGGGGTGTGGCCTGTAATGGGAGCAATAAATTTAAGGGCTGACTCTATGTATTATCCGCAGTGATTCTGTAAAGGTACCAGTGTTTCAAGATTCTTGAATTCGGAAATAATCTTATCTGAAGTTGTGATACCTAAGTAATGGATCTCGACATCTCGATATCGTAGCATGCCAGTCATTAACTATCTTGGTAGAACACTGGGCACTTTCGTAATTGCGATTATACTAACTTTGGTTTTCTAATTCTTTTTGTTTTTTTTTTTTCAATTTTACAAGATTTTTTGGTGTTTTTGAAGTAAAACAAAATGGATATCATTCCAGTTAAGCAAAAGAACACACGTACGCTTTTACTTATTTTTTTTTTCTATTTTTTTTTGAATTTTTTTTTCAATTTAACCACTTGGAAATAATTACTGATTAACTTAATAAGCCACCGTTTAATTTTTTGCTTCTATTACAGGCCACACCCTGTATAATGAGTAATACCCTATTACAGCAGGTCGATGACGTAACGCATTGTACGCGCATCAGGGCATCTAAATGTCACTTTTAATATGAAAAAATGACAGTTAAAATTGTCCTAACGTGCGTTCGAAACGTTACGTGATTCTCTCAGATAAGATTAAGAACATTTTGCGATAATCGTCATTCAATTTTGAAGAAAATCATTTTGAAACGCATAAAAATTTGTAGTGGTATGTTTGTAAAGCACTTAATGATCGAGATAAGTAAAACTACAATACAATATTGATATCCTACTAATATTATAAATGCGAAACTTTGGGTGTTTAGATGTTTGTTACTCAATCACGCTTAAGCGTTTCAAACGATTTGGATGAAATTTTGCACGAAGATAGTTTAGCCTGGATTAAAATATATAGGATACTTTTATCCCGGATCCACGCAGACGAAGTCGCGTGCGGAAACTAGTCCTAAATAAATTAACAAACGTAGACGATTTTTTAAAAGTCTAATGTTAAGTATACTTATATGGAATGCGGTAAGGTCAAGTGCGCCTATCACACAGGACCGGTCATTGTGGCACTCTTTTGGGGAGGCCTATGTCTGGCACTGGAAGACTTCTGGCTGATATGATGATAATGATGATCATCATGTCTATAGTAGTAAAATATCATTAGATTTCAATATATTTGATGAAATCGCACTTACCCCGTCTGACCTTATAATATGTACAAAATATTGAATTAATGATCTTATTACATAAGTGTTCAGAAACAAAGTGTTGTATTTCCGATAAGAGAATAAGAGACGCAGTATATTACGCCCATTATATCAGTGTAATTGAAAATGATACTATTATAAAACTGTCTTCTGGCAGTGTTCCTAACCGGGCTCATTCTGCACGCATCCTCAAAGTTTGCAGTTAAGTTTACAACTTGAAACGCTGCCAACGTATCAGATCTGTGATTGCAGGTTTCAATGCAATGTTTAAATGGTTAGTATGGTCGTTGCGCCGGTTATCGACCGCCTTATTTAGTGTGCTGGTTTGCGACCACTCGGGTTAGTTGGGGAATTGGAAGGATATTGATTTTTTAATAAGTAGAATCCTAATATACCTACCTAAATACTGAAAAAAAAAACGCATATGGCTGACTGTACGTTTAAGGATCTGCAGAATAGTTATTACCTACTTAACTTTAATTGAAAAACACTTGCCCTCCTTGAGTAAGAAATATCATTTGATATTTAACAAAAAAATGCTATTAAAGCTTTTCGGCGTAGGAAAACATCGTGAGAAAACCGGCTAAACCCAACAAGGTCTTGTTTTCCCTCTGGGTTGGATGGTCCGATGGCAGCCACTTTCACAGTTTAATTATGTAGAACTATCTTGCGCCCGCGACTTCGTCTGCGTGGACCTTACCTTTATCTTATATTTTAATCCAGGCTATAAACTATAGTTAAAGCGTAATTGAGTAACAAACATCCAAACTTTTGCTGTTGTCCACGTTATCCCCTAGCCTAATCCCCCAGGGGAAAAAAACGGTTAGGTTGTTAGGTGAATTGCGACCCTACAGCGCGTAAGCCGAGCGAGCGAAGCGAGCGTGACGCGCTAGCGTCCGGCGAAGCGCCATAACCGACCATTATCATTTTTTCCTAGTTGAATAGAAAATAATTGCCGCTAATTCCCCTGGGTGATCGGAGTCAGGTGGTTAACGTGGATAACGTGAAACTTTCGCATTTATAAAATTAGTAAGATTTTATTTATACTAAACGGGACTTAATCGCGTATAATTAACTTATTTTATTTACCTCACTGAGGTCTCCCGACGTTTCGGATGTGTTGCAACATCCATGGTCACGGGACAACTGGCTTGAGCGGGTATCAACATCTTCTTGCTGCGCGGGTTTTCCGAACTACCCGCGTTTGGTCTTTATTAACCACTTGTACACTAGGGATGTCACCCGGCCGACACACAACACTAATAATGTCCGGTGATATAACGGACGATGTTTATTGACGCTGGCATTTACTTATGATAGGATTCCACGAAGAACAACGATAATGTGTGAGAATCGTGAAAATTTAAATCAATATGTTTAGTAAGATAGTTCCGAAAGTTGTTAGCTGCTCCGGCTCTACTCAAGCGATTACAATATTATGTATACCATTGTGAGGGATATTTATATGCTAATTATGGCCATGATTTTTTTATAAATTAATGTGATTCGTTTTTTTATTATATATTTTTAACTGAAAGCTGTTTTGTATGGAGTTACGAATTGCTTAGAAAAAAACGGCAATTTTAGGCACAATTCAATGACTTTTGTATTGAAATCTTAGAAAATCGAACTTAAATTTACCCGGGACTAATTATTCTGTTTCTTTTGCTATTTCCAATGTATAAATCAATAAATAATGTTATAAGTGTATATACATTTTTTTTACATATCAGAAATTTTTACGTTTAACGAAAGACTCATTCTTGACACCTATTAAATCATAATAATGTTTACTCAATCAACACGATTTATACGTGAAAAAACCGTCGAGATTCGTAATTAGCAGCACCTAAAAAAACGAATTGTTTTTTAACAAATACTGTTTATAAAATGACAGCACATATGGAGTCTTAATTACTGATTTTCATGACTGATGGTTAGGCTTCGACGCTTCGAAGTAAAAAATAAATAAAATAAAAACTAAGCGTTTTCTAAAAATATATTTACAGCACTTCAATAAGTACTTAAATATCCCTCACAATGGTATAAATAATATTGTAATCGCTTGAGTAGAGTCGGAGCAGCTAACAACTTTCGGAACAGCCCTGGTATATTCGAAATTTCGGTTTTTCCAAAATAAAATTTAAACAAGGCTCGCGTACTAGTCACTATAGGTAGTATTTAGAACAGAACGCGCTGCTAACCGCGACCGTACAAACATTCCCCGTATATATCTCAACTTTTCCAAATCAGATACAGCCGACCACACACGAATCTGTTTCGATGCATAGAAAAACAACTTCCATCATATCCCCATAAAGTTCCTTTTCTCAGACTTCGATGTGTGTCCATTAGTATCTGAACACTTAAGTATATGGGTACGGTATATAGGTTAATGTGGCTGTTTTGATCGTTACGATAGAGGCTGTTCTGAATTTACGTGATGTTTCCAAAGGTTGTTCTTATAACGTTGAATGTCATTTTGAAAGGTTAAGTAGGTACTTTGTACAAGTTTACGGTGTACCAGTTTTGTTTATGGATCTCATTATACAAATTTCATATACTACAAGTAATTTTGCTTATTTATAAGTCGTACAGTGATCGTTTCTTAATAATCATACATATTACCCAGTTATAAAGTGCAACCTATGTGCATGCAAAATCCATAACATTCAATATTGTGCAATAATAATTATCAATACATATAATAAAACTAAATCGAATAAAAAAAAGAATAAATTAAAATATTCAAAAGTTGTAGGTACCTGAGTACAGAAGGGTGATCACGTAACGCATTGTACGCACGTTAGGTAGATCTTAATGTCAATTTTTATATAGAAAAATGACAGCTGGACCTACCTAACGCGCCTTCAAAACGTTACGTGATTACGCCTCAGGCACGCCTCAGGTGACAATCAATGCAATATTTAATCGAAAATTCGACGACGTCTGTAGCCTAGTTGGTAGTGACCCTGCCTACGAAGCCGGAGGTCCCGGGTTCGAATCCCGGTAAGAGCATTTATTTGTGTTCTGAGCACGAGCAATGTTCCTGAGTGATGTTTTCTATGTATTGAAGTATTTATTTATCTATATAAGTATCTACATATCGTCGTCTAGTACCCAAAGTCTACTACAAGCTTTTCTTAGTTTGAGACTAGGTCGATTTGTGTAAGATTGTCCCCTAATGTTTATATAGGTATTCATTCTTTGGAAATAGAATAAAACCCCCCCCTAAGAATAAAACATCAAAAAAGTGTACACTTATACACCACAATAAAATTGTGTTAGGTACCGGGGTAACTGCGATTTCATCAAACATATTGAAATCTACTGTTATTTTAGTACTATAGAATCTTAGATGATCATCATTATCATCATATCAGCCAGAATACGTCCATTGCCAGACATAGGCCTCCCTCAAAGAGTGCCACAAAGACCCGGTCCTGTATGATAGGCGCATTTACCCCGTTGGCGGACTTGCCCCGACTGACCTTATTTATTATCCTCCTAGCGTTATTCCCGGTTGTGCCCCTAAAGGAGTCCGGGGTCCGCTTTGACACCTAATCCCAAGATTTGGCTTAGGCACTAGATTTACGAAAGCGACTGCCATCAGACCTTCCAACCCAGAGGGAACACTAAACCTTATTGGGATTAGACCGGTTTCCTTACGATGTTTTCCTTCCCCAAAAAGCTAACGGTAAATATTCCGTACATATGTTCCGGAAAACTCATTGGTACGAGCCGGGATTCGAACCCACGACCGCCGTTTGACAACCGCATGCCTGAACCACTAGGCTACTGTAGCTCTCCGACTGACCTTATCTACTACATATAATTTAGGTAGGTACTTTAAAAACAAAGTTTTAACCGACTTCAATTCAGTGCTTCACCTTATTTGAAGAGTCCCCTCGGTGTCTCCAAGATCCCATCATCAGACCCTGACCTGATGACCATGGGACCACCTGGGAAGGATACCCTTTCAAACAAAAAAAGAATTTTCTCAAACATGTTCGGAAATGTACGCGTTAATATAACGAAATGAGGACATGAAGTTTCTTGTTTAAGGCTGCCTACATTTCTTCTTGGCCTTACGCCAAGAAGAATGTATGAAAACCCTAAGTAATGTACTATTTCCAAATCGGTCCAGGCTTCTTCGAGTAACAACATAAAAAATAAATAATTCCGACAAATTGAGTCCTTTTTGAAGTCGGTAAATAAAATACAATAGGGAAGATGCAATATTTTCATTTTTGCTTTCATTTGAAAGAATCGCATGCAGAATAGACCACGAAAGTATCAAAAAATTTAAATACCATAATTTATGTCAAAAATTCCTGTACAAACTGACAATTTAAACTTTCCCGCCTAAATGGATCTACAGTTCCTGTGACGTCACTCATGTGTGTCACTCGCCATATTTGTTGGTCCGATGGTCCGTGGTTCGTCCCTGAAGAGTTACCTAAGTTTTGACTTTGATTCTTGGATTAAAACACGTTCCATTTCACATTATTTCAAAGTCATTATAATTTGGAATTAGTATAAATTAAAGTAAAAACCTGAAACTATTGTTTTATGTTTTTTCAACATTTTGATCACAAAATAATGGTAAATATTATAGCTGCATCTAGGGATTGCAAACCGGACTGATTTTGAATCCGGCCGAATCCGGCCGGATTTTGGCCGTAATCCGGCGGATCCGGCCGGATCCGGCCGGATTACACTGGCTGGTTTTAAATAATTAAATGTCACGTGTTTTATTTATTTTTTTATCATAATTTGAGAAACGACGAATATTTTATCCTAATGGATTATTAAGTTTTAAGTTTCAATTATTTTTAATAATCACAATCTGAGTAAGCCTAGGAAATATTATGTTATTTATAATCAGTCATCAATTGAGATCTTTTCTTAAATATCTACTGAAGGAGTAACAAAAAATAAATCTAACGTTATCTTTACCAACTTAACATAAAATTAACATTTTTAAGTAATCACATATCCCAATATCACAATCAAATAGTATTTCAAAAATTTCCAAACTATAAACTTTTCTTTAAACTGTAAACCATATAACCAGTCTTTTTTTAGTTATCTGTAGTAATATAATTTTTAACTATTTATTATAGTTGAGTCATATAGAGTATAGTCAGTCTCACTCACAAACAAAAATATAATTCTAATAAATTATAATCCAATCAGCTTTGTTGTTTTTGTAAGAATGAACAAAATATTAATTGACTTCTATCGTAGCCTACTAAATGTAACATAATAATCACATATAACAATAATATTGCAATCAAATAACACGTATTTCAAAATTGTCAAATGATAATAAACCTTTCTCAAACCACATAATCAGTCTCCTCATTAATCTACCTTTTAGCTTTGGTTTATCTAAGTACAGTAATATAATTTTCAATTATTTGTTACTGCCTGAATCAACAATTTTATCAGCAAATCTCGCATCGCGCGCGTCAAGCCAAGCGACGTTTGAATATCGACGGAAACATTCAATCTTAGCAGTGCTTTACGCTAATATTTTGTGTTTTAGCTGGGTGATTGACTTTACCGGATCCGGTTCCGGATCCGGTGAATTTTACCGGATCCGGTAGCCACAAAAAAGCGCCGGATCCGGCCGGAATTCCGGTCCGGCCGGACCGGATTGCAATCCCTAGCTGCATCCCAATTACAACACCTTTACTTACCTGAGCCCTCACACGATTTAAAATTACTTGTAATGACCATTCCACGAACTGAATTGTCGACGAAATGAAAATACACGAAACGTTGACTTTGAAGTGAAATTCGACGAAGTGAGTGTCGACAATTTGATGATAAACCAGAATAGTGTTTCTTCAAATAGTTATATCATAAGATTTTTTTGTTTTAAATGTGAGTTCATAATACTCTGCTCATTATAGTATTTTTCAAAGTGGTTTTTGTATTCGAAACACTTCATTTAAGATAAAATGCCGCTCAGTATTAAAAAAAACATTTGCCAAATATTGACAAAAATGCAGGACGTAACGTTAACACTCAAACAAATATTATGGAGCTTCTCATTTTGTATTTTAAGTAACTCAAACCAATGTTTGTAAGTTGCTGTTCTTTTGATTTCTCGTCACTCGCAGTCACTTAGTAATTAATTATTTTTGACTCTTAAAACTTTAATTTACAGTCACTTGTTTAAATACTACCCATAAAACAATAACATGAGAAACAAGCTTCTGTCAAAAATTTCATTTTTGGTACAAGCTTTTATTGCCGACTGTACTTTTCTGTATACCATCATCAACTACTAATAAATTGAGACGATTCTAACGAGCACAAACTCAACGGGGTTACGTCGGTTATGTTAAGTACTGAATTCCCATGGCCACCTTCTGTCTCCATCATCAGATCAGCTCGATGGTACCATAATATTGAATTGTAATCCAAACTATACTTATACCCAAAGTTTCAGCACAATCGGTCACCGGGAGTCCTTACGCCCACATAAGCAGAAGCGGGAGAGTATTTTGCAAAATGCTTCCTTTTTCATTCAAGATTACGACGTAACTATTATAACTGATAACGTAATTAAATAATTATTTCTTAACATCTTAATCATTTTTTAAATAAAAATTTCGGCGCGCGGCGTCTGTGCAGCGTGATTTATACGTCTTTTAAAAAAATATACATTTACGGCATCGTAGGTCCTGTAGTTATGATTTTTTTTTTATGGGTTAACATAAAGTTATAACTTGCTATCATATTATTTTTAGGGCAAAATAAAAGTACAATTTGCGGTAAAAAAATATAATGTAATCATGTTTTCACCAAAAAAATTAAGAAAACTCGGAAGGTGTTTTATCAACTTTTTAAAATGAATCTTTGATTTTCAATCATGTCAGCCCCTCGTAAAAGATTTGGTGAAGTGAATTGTAATCATTTATGTACCTAATGATTCTTATTTATTGCAAAATTGAGAACCAAAACGACACTTCTCACTGCAAAATTTGTAAAAGACTCCCAAGAAAACTCGTTTATTTTAGGTTTAGAGACAGAAAATGAAAATTTGAACCATGTTAGCCCCTAGTTTAAGAAATAATTATTTAAGTACGTTATCAGTTTTTGAATAAATACTAATAGTTACGTCGTAATCTTGAATGAAAAAGCAAGCATTTTGCAAAATACGCTCGTTTTAGGCGTAAGGACCCTCAGACAGACAGACAGACAACGGGACAGGTGAAACCAAAATAAAATATAAATAAAAGCTTGTAAAAGAACAATATGTACTGAATTAGCTAGTAGGTATTATTTACAAGTAGTTTTCTAAGTTTACTTAAAAAAAAATAACTAAACGGTTTCGAGAATACAATTTTACCTATTTTAATTTGGGCCGCTCGTGATCATCTGACAAAAAAATTATACTATATTATTTTATCTTATCTCCCCAGCAAACCCTCGCCATCAGGCATTTTTGCCCATAAGTGCATAATATTGCCATCTGCAATTTGTAGTTACAGAAATGTCTATTTTGGCAATATTTCTTATCCCTTTTTTAAAATTACACGTAACAAACGTACGGGCTACCTGATGGTAAGCCGTTACCGTAGTCTACGGACGCTTGCAATTCAGGGGACTCGTATGCGCGTTGCCGACCGGTTAAGATCATGTACACGCCTTTCTTGAGAAACCCTATACTTATTTGATCTATCACCAGTTTGAAACATCCGGGCCTCAGTGTCTGTTTGGTGTATGTACGCAAACGTTGTATGTGTGCGTGTGAGTCGGATCGCATTTCTAAATGAAAAATATACGTCATTGTATTTAAATGGATGATGGCGTCCATAACGAACGAGAGTTTAAAATTAGAAGCTCAGTTAAAACTCCAAAACTGCACAATAGGTAATTGTTGGTTCGTTACTGGAAGTTCCAGGCAGTTTGCGCGCTCGCTCGGAAATTTAATATTTACTGCCGAGTTCAGCTATGCGATTTTACAAACTAGTTACCGACCTAATATATTTTGAGCCCTAGTTTCGTAATAATTATTTGTGATTGGGGATGTGATGCTGGTTATTGGCGACTGAGTGATCTGAAAATAAATAAAAATATAGATAAGGTCAGACAGGCCTAGTCTGTTTTACCGACGGTACAAGAAGGCGCTCAATTCAAAAGAATTAGCTGGAGAAGCTTTTGACCCTCTTCCCCCGATGTTACTCTTGCCCCGACTCACCTTAGTTAAGGCAAGTGCGCCGCAGGGGTAAACGTGCGCTTTCCATCAGACAAAAGCAGTGTGGCCAATTTTCGGCGGGTTGCATCAACTTACGATTACAGACTGATCAACATTAAATATGGCGCAAACGAACACCGCTTATCATACACGGTCTAGTGCAACTGTAAAAGTGTACCTTATTGTCACGGGCCACAGAGTTCGATAAAATATTAAATGAATGTCCTGACCTCAGAGCATCATCATCCTCCTAGCGTTATTCCTGGTAGTGCCCCTAAAGGAGCCCGGGGTCCGCTTTGACACCTAAACCCAAGATTTGGCTTAGGCACTAGTTTTACGAAAGCGACTGCCATCTGACCTTCCAACCCAGAGGGAAAACTAGACCTTATTGGGATTAGACCGGTTTCCTCGCGATGTTTTCCTTCACCGAACAGCTAACGGTACATAAGTTCCGAAAAACTCATTGGTACGAGCCAGGATTCGAACCCTCGACCGCCGCTTAGCAGCCGCATGCCTGAACAACTAGGCTACCGTAGCTCTGACCTCAGAGCATATAATACTCAAATATAATAATTATTTCCCATATATGTGGTCCTGACCGTGTCCATTATTCCGCAGGAGCTTCTCGTGACCCTATCGACGCTGCTCCGCGGCTCGGTGTACGAGCGTCTCCGCTGGGCCTTCCGTCTGTACGACGTGGACGGCGACGGCGCGATCACGCGCGGCGAGCTCGCGGAGGTGGTGGTCGCCGTGCACGAGCTTCTGGGCCGACGAGCACCGCCGGGTTCGCCAAACGCGAGGCTCGACGACGCCAAGGCTAACGAACAGGTCAGGCACCCCGGGCCAGGTCAAGTCTCAAAGAGATGTGAGGAGTTGTTGCACAGTAGGACAGAGGGAAGAGCTGATCTTGTTGAAGAACGGACAGATGTTTCTTGCTGTCTTCATCATCGAGCGAGCGTCGACGCCAAGGGTAATGAACAGGTCAGACTAACAGAACTTTCTAAAAGCCAGACTTTTGTCTCTTTAAGAGTTTAGAAGCGCTTTGATTGAGAGCAGTCTCTCTCTGCTACTTTCTAGCCGTCTTTCTAATGTACAGGGGCAACAAGCAAAGAAGAAGATCGAGCTTAATACTCAAGTACATTCTGCTATAGAGAGACAGATGTGGAGAGTCCATTTCTTCTTAGTAAGACAGTGACTTGAAGAAAGAGTTGATGGTTGAAGAACGGACAGGTGTTTCTCTCTATCATTATCAGAAAGACAAGGAGGCCCTTCAACCGACCGCTTAATATACCTACAAGCCTCCACCGAAGGCAGGTAACTCCACCAAAAGTGTCCCTCTATATCGACGCTCATGTGTAATGAGCATTCTTAGAAGCCTGGAGTTTAGGAGGAGCAGCGTTCTGCCTTACATCCACTCTTCAGCTTATAAGCGCCGAGGGCTTAACCAGACCTAGAGTGACCTTTTCTCAGCGATGCGAGATGCACACAGGAGTAGGCCAGATTGTATTGACTATTTAGGGACTCCCCTAACCTCACGTTGACGGCTACTTACCATGCTTACAGGTAGACCGAGTGTTCCACAAGCTAGACCTGAACCAGGACGGCGTGATCACCATCGAGGAGTTCCTGGAGTCCTGTCTGAAGGATGACGTCATCATGCGTTCGCTGCAGATGTTCGACACGGCGCTATGACGGCAGACCGACTCCGCGCACGAGCGCCCAGACCTCAGGTAGGTACTACATGCCCCAGGAAATGGAGCCTAGTAGGCCGATTCCACCCCTTGACACCGTCTCAACCAATCTCACTGGATCGCGAAATTTATAACCTCGTGCCAGCACAAACTTGAACGTAAATATTAAGGCTTGGTCACACAGCTGCATGGGGACATGACACGAGTTCTAGTGCTACAGGATATAGGTAATGACCCCCCATAAGGTGGACTGATGATCTGGTAAAGGTCGCGTGAGTTCGCTGGATTCGGGTGGCGCAGAACCGGTCATTGTGGCTATGTCCAGCACTGGACGTCTTCCGGTTGATATAATGATGATGATGATAGCACGACACCTGCATGACGCGGGGCGCGTGGTCACATAGAACACCTTCGCATCGCGCAGTCTGTATGGCGTCGCTAACCTCCATTCGGTGCGTAGCGGTCGCGTCGAGCGGTCATCTCGCTTGCGTCGCGCACTCTGAGTGGGCAAACCTTTAGGTCCGGTTAATGTACGACCCAAGGTTTAAGAGGTAGAGGCTACATACAGGTTCTTGAGACAGACGAAACAGAACACATACTCTGCTCCTGCGGCCCAGTCATGCACAAAAGAAGTACCTAGGGCGGCACATCGTGCACCCAGAAGAGGTACAGTAACATATCACCGCCCAAAGAATCTGGAAATTCCTAGAGGCAACGGGCCTTAACGGTGAACTCTAAAAAGGGCTGCCACAATAGATCACTTGCTGGTCGAAGCGGCATACTAAGGCACACAAAACAACAATAATAAAAATAAGCAGAGATATAGTGGACGCGGCTTATTGAGCTAAATATAATTGAAATTTAGAACAAGTAGTTCCTGTCTGTGTCACTGACTGGAACAAAAGATTTGATTATTATTGAAATCGCAATGATTACCGTTTCAAAAACGATCACCTAGCGTAGTTACACCCGTCTGGTCCTCTTAATTTCAGGACCGTGTCGAAGCGTCCCCTCGCGCCGCGCGTGTGCCGCTGCGCGCGCGCGTCCAGCACGCCGCTGCACGTGGCGGCGGCGGCGGCGGCGGCGGCGGCGTGCTGGACGCGCGCGCGCGCGCTCGCGCGCCGCCTCGCCGCCCTCCAGCATCTCTATCACGTCTGGCGCCCGAGGATCAACGCCAAGCTCTTCCTGGCCTTCTAATCATCACACACCTTTCCCTTGTCACGTGACTATATAGACGGGTTGCACCGACTTATGATTTCTCACCGATCAACGTTAAATATGGCGCCGGCTCTCATTCCATAGAAACGTGTCATACTTTCTATTCATTCAGGCTTTAATGAACACCGCTTACGATTACAAACGGTTTGCAGCCCATCCTATCCCTATCTTGGCACCAAAAGGGGCTGACTGAACCGCCAGACATCACTTCTAATGGCGTCTGACTCAGAGCCGCGTTCTTCCTGGCCAGCTAAAGGACTACGGTGGGACTAATCGCGCAGTCGGTTCTGCTAGTCTGATGCCTGTTGCTTGTCACATGAGTATATTGAGTATCTTGGCACCAAGCGGGGCTCACTCGCCAGTCATCACTGCTATCGCTTATGGCGTCCTAATAATTCAGTCATGGCGTTAATCGTTCTGAAGAACCCAACGAGTTGCCTCCAAACGCGTCAATATGTGATTTGTCGCACAGCTTGCCACACGTGTAATTATGCAATGCGTATTCCTGGCCTTATAATCACTTGGTGGGGCTAGCATGACTGCCAATCATAACGTTAGTCGCTCGACATGAGTCTACCAGATTTCTTAACGGGAAACTATTCCTGGTTTATTGATAGCTGATTTTTTTGTGATAGAAGGCTGGTTTGCACTCCGATGTAGCGTCCTAGGCTCAGCGCCAGGCCTCACGAAAACGAAGAATGCTACTTCGAGCGACAAAGACGGAGATACACGAACGAAGTTCGATTTCGTTTCGCGATAGCCCCTCTGGCCTTCTAAAGGTCACCGCTATCGCTTGCCACTTGACTATGTCCATTATGACCTAGCCCCGGGCATCTGCATTACGTGAAGCACTCTATAATCACTCGTTTGCGCGACACAACTTAACCACAGTGGCGACGCCCCAGCCTCAACACGAAGCATCCTAGCTGGGCTGAATTTTCATACTAAATAACCCAGCGGGGCTAGCACAATCCGTCGATACTTATGTCATTTGTCGCGCGACATACAAGTGTCTCAGATTTAAAGCAAAGTTCTTCCTGCTGCCATGTCGCTTGTTCAGGACAAATCCTTCAGGAAGCGCCCTAGGCTAGGGTCTTGTTGGCATATAATTACATTAATTACCCAGCGAGGGGAGCTGAACTGCCAGTCTGCTCGTTAAGAGCGAGACCGGAGCTCTTTCTATCCTTATAATCGCTGGCTACCTGGCGGGCCTACCATACACTAACATAACACACTGTTCATTCTATTTTTCTCACGTGGCAAAGCGTTTTTAACTATCAGGTACTTTTATCTGGCGAAAAGACTAAAATCATGTCGGGCCTGTCTTATGCATAGCTTTGATTCGTCGTTTTCCCATAAAGGTTTTATTTTTTAATTATACAAAGTAGTTATCTACGTAAAAACCTAACCTTTATAATACTTGCTGGAAAACCTGACGTTCGGCAAAATACGCGCAGCGTAGATTACAGAGCATTTAGGTCGTTAATTTATTAATAAATTCGTCTTTATTTATTAGAAACTATTCAATTTATTTTAACGGTTAGTTTCAAAGTCAATAGTGCAATAACTATGAGTGAGTTAAATTAGCAATATTGAATACTATAAAGGCAACAAATGCTTCGTTTAAAAGGAACAGACGAGGATTTTAAGTCGAACATTACAAATACAATAGATTACCTAAATACTTAGCCGATTAGTAAAAGTGTGTGTGAATTTTGAGCCATCGCTGTGGGAGAATTGGGTTGCCGCAACACCGGAGTGGCGGAAGCTTGTTAGGTAAATCAAAATGATCTGATTTTGAAACCGAGCGGCGCTTTGAGCTAGACTCGAAACGATGCATTGAATGCCAGTTAATTATAATTTAAGCGGTTTACTCGCAATGTGCGAGGACCTTCACGAAGAAGATAGGCTACATAAGTCACATGCGCGCACACGACCGTCGACTGCGAACCTGAACGCACTAACTGTGGCCGAAACCGGCCGGGACTACATCACTGTCATCACTGATCAAAACGTGACATATGTCTTATCGACAGCGATAAGTGACCAAATGGCAAACATGTTACGCCCGCAAATCGTGCAAAAACTCTCGTGTGTTGTGAACGCTTCTTGTCACATTAGCCACCTCCGACAGAATGAATGAATGAAATCGAAGACGACTGTCGCACGTCGAGAGGTGCGACTCTCTCGTCGGAGATGTGCGCAGGGATTTTAACTTTAAATTGCTATAACTTACCTTACAAGTGTTATGTTGAACTGTTTATTTCAGAAAAAAGATCCGTACAGGCATAGTGAAAAATACCTTTTCCCCTCACTGTCTTGGAAAGCCGTCTTTTATCCTTTAAAACCAGTGAGCAAAAACGCATTTTATCCACTAGTGGGGGTTTTATCTCGGTGGGCCGTACCGCTATATGCGTCGCACAAGCAACAGGCTAACGCTTCCACGAGCGACCGGCTACCGCTTATTTTACTAAGATTTACTAAACCTTTTGGAAGTGCTTAAAAAAGACAAATATTTTTTGAAACTTGAATAATTTTTGGATTAAGTTCAGGCTTCTGTCCAATTTCGTATTAAGTAATGTGGATATAAGCAGAACCCACTGCTATTGGAATTGTATGTTTATTGACTAACGGGAAGAATTTAAATCGCTCCGAGTAGGGTTGAAGCCTGCGGTTTATTTGCGCAGAACTAACTGCTCGATCGGTTATTGATCCCAAACTTTAAAAGTTTACAATTTTGTATTTTTTATGGCGAATCTAATGGGATTAAGGTGTGAGCACTGCCTGCACTTTTAACAAATACCTAAAGATACTAGTAATTATTGATCAGGTAAATCAAAAGAGGTGTAACCTAGCTTTAGATCTTCTCATTTAAATTTTAATCTAGGTACTCAAAGTAATTTTTAATTAGCAGGAGTAGGATCATTTCGCCGGTTAGCGACCACCTAATTTCATGTGCCGGTGGGCGACCACTTAAGCTGAGTTGGTGAACTGAAAGGATATTTTCTCGGTTTTTTAGTAGATTTCTATTCTAAAACAACAAAAAAATGCATGTACAAGTAATTGTCTCAATAAGGTGTGTAGAATTGATGTTATCTTCAATAGAAAAAACCTTCTCCTTCAGGTGGTCGCTAACCGAAGCTACTTACATAATTATTTTTACATCTGGAATGTGTTACTTTTTAATATTGAATATGCGAGTGAAGTTCTCCGATTTTACTGACTGGAACATTGCGTTTGTATGTTTGTATACATGTTTGACAATAACTTGAGTAGGTGTCGTTGATCGGAACGTGGTGAAATTTGGTAGGCATATTAAAACTTTTTTTTTGAAGTGAAAACTTCTTTAGCGGCGCTGAGCACTTTTTGGGATGGGGAAAAATTGTTAAATACGCGACAGATTTTATATTAAAGGTCACAAACTTTTATATTTTGCTGCTAGCCGATTCGACTTCATTCAAAACTGAACGCTATTCGTAAGAGTATAAAGCCGTTTAACACTTTTTGCATATTCTGCAAATAAATTTGTAATTTTGTTCACGCGTCCTTCACCGTTTTGCTATTGAGCAAATTCGAATAGTTCGAATTCGAGCGTTATTCCTAAAGAGATAAAGCTTTGTAAAACATTTACCAACGGCAAAAACAAATTGATATTTTGTTCACCGCCGCCGTCCGCTGTTCTTGCAAATTCGAATAGTTCGAATTTGGACGTTATTCCTAAAGAGATAAAGCTTTGAAAAATATTTGGCAATGGCAAAAACCAATTGGTGTTCGCCGCCGGCCCGTCGCACCCAACGCGCCCGCGGCCCGTCCACCTAAATAGTTGATAATTGTTTATAAATTTGCGCCAAATTCATTTTTAGGGTGACACCGTAAGATGTCACGTGACCTGATCGAAAAACTGTTACAATGTTATTGAGTTTTCACTCCCGGAGTGCAACCCGGTCTTTTTTTTAAATTCAATCATGAGTCAAATGGGTTAAAGGGGTTTACGAGTTCGCGGTTTAGAACGAACCGCTAGTTAATTTAAGTTATTACTCATATAAAATGTACGTCTATTTTCCATAAAAGGATAATTTTCCACGAGTAACAAACATCACCATATATGAGTCAGTACTCCAAACTAGTTAAAAATGTCTTTATTTTGGTCCCATTTTAGTACCAGGATTTCGTAAGTGCCTAACACAGTGGTCTGTGGTGCCTAAGAAGGGTCGGGGAATTCCAAGCAAAGAACTAGGTATGTAATGTTACACCCAATATATAAAATTGGGGCAAGGTAGAACATGTAAAATAAACAATAACAGGCGTAACTGCAGTTCTAGCGACGAAGTACCCAATGTTTATCTTACCCCCAAAAAAAATAACTATGTTTTTCTTGCCCCGACTGACCTTGCAATTAATCAGCGTGTCTGGCTTTTCACGCATAAGTAGACATGAAAACTAAGATTGTTCTACTAACTATCACTGTGTAATGACATTTAACATTAATTTTAAAACGGCAAGCAATCTTAAGTAATAATATGCAATTTTTAATCATATCAATCGTATTTTTGCGTTATAGGATTATATTTAACGAGTTTTTATGCCCGTGTATGTGAACTAAGTCTGAATGTCTTATTGAGTCCAGTGGTATGTATGTATTTCAGACCTTAAAAACTGGACCTTTTACCCTAGTACCTACTAGGTACTTAGTAAGTATTTACCACGTGGTAGCTTTAACGTTTCGTGATGCTTTTCATACAAACTGCTTTACTGACTAGGTGACATTGCTCATTTACAAATTACCTTATTAATATTATTATGGTTGTTTCTAGTCGATTGCATTATTCCCGATGGTAAATATATAAATACATTTTTGTTGAGATAAATACAATATTTTCTCATATAATAAATATAATAAGATAATAAATTGAAAATGCTAAATTAAAATTTTATTGAATTTCAGTGCGGCGTTTACTAGTTATTGAAGTTAACTAAATAAAACAATAATAGGTACCATGAAAATGTGCTGATAATAAGCAGTATAGGCTGTATAGGTGTCAATAACACCTACGCTTGAATGAAAAGTGTACCGTAACGTGTACCCTTAAGGACAACATTGAGGATGTAAATTGTGAATTGATCAAAAATGGTCTGATTGACAGACCTCACTCAAATTATTTTGTTAAAAAGAGGACTGTCAACCTTATCTGCGAACGTTTTAACGTTAACGTTAGTTTAAAAAATATAACTTGCATTTATAGTTGAAGGTAGACATGATTAAGGAATTGATTAAGGAATTTGATTTTTAACTGGAGATTTACTAATTGTTGTACGGGTTTTGAAGAACGGAAAAAACAATGCATACATAGACTATGCAACTGTTTTTGGTATAGTATAATATGATAAAAACTAATACTCTGTATTGTATTTTGAATAATTTAGTGGAGAAGTTCCTAAGTTACATAGAGGTTAGGGATATTGTTTTACCTGCCTGCCCCACTTTGTAATTTGTTGAGCGTAGCACAGGCTTACGGGCAGTAGAAGAAATATCGCGGGAAGCTGTGACGTTGCCTTTGTTATTTACCGAAATGGACAAAATAACTATAACCCTCACATTACGATGTGTATAACAATATTAAATAAGTAACCAACTTTAAAGGCGAAATAATGAATGCCATACGGTTAAATAAATAAATAAACAAGTAACCAGCAGATTCGTGCAGTTTTGTTTAATATGTATTTGCTAGCTGCTTGCGTCTTTGTAATTACATCGCTGGTTAGCACCCGTAAGTTTGTGTGTAGACTTTTAGACCGAACTTTACTGTTACTATGCAGCATGCATTTTATTTTTATGTAATTTCACGAGACACAAAGCCGTGGCACGACGAGTTTCTTAATTTCGTAATTTAAAAGCATTTTCTGATATCTAGTAGTAGAGTTACAAATAATCTTATGAATAGTCGAAATTTAACTATTAGTATTATAAAATAAATCAAGAATTGTTGACTGATTTGACAATTTGTAGATGTGGACAGTTTCTTTAGGGCAAGCTACATTCGGTCTTTTCGGTAACTTTTTATCTGACATTGCAATTGTGGCAAGATTACACTAGCAAAAGAAAAAGCTTTGTGTTCTATTAAGTAGGTATGTAGAGTCAGCTCGACTCACTTTCAAGGAATTTACAGTGTCTATCCTACCTCTACCTACTCATCTTATAAGATCAGTTCGTGAGCTTTGCATACATTTTTTCGTGTTGGAATTGTTTGTTGATGTGATAATAATTGTTTTATGTTTAACTTATAGTCGCCTGTATTCCCTACTATTCACTAAGGGAATACTTGACACGTGGATAATTGTAATTGATCGCTCCACCTTGACTTAAAATATTTGTATGTCTTATGTTATGGCTAATCATAGAGATACACTAATATATATAATTGTAAACACCTTTGAACCTGTGATTACAAATAAATATTTTGTCGTTGTTTTTGTCCCGTTTCCGTCTTATAGGGTCGCCGTGCAATAATGCAATATACACGGTGGATTTGTGGCATTTTTTGTCCTTAGAACCTTAACAGAGCTGTACGGAGTTATTTCCATTTAAAAGTTACCGATAAGTCTTATGCTGTAGTAAGTAATAATTATTTATTAAATAAGCATAGTTAGATGACAGTTTTCATTACTATCAGTAAAAAAAGGTAAAGTAGTTGTGATATGATGTGAACAGTGTGCGTAGGTATTACATGTTTTTTTTTACATTAGTCTAGGTGGGGCACGGTGGGGAAGAAAAACAAGGGTGAATATAAAGTTGATACCTACTGTAATATTTACCATTCTCTATCTCAGTCATGTTAATTTTGTTCAAAATTTCAGAGAAATGGAATTGTACTGCCGACAAGCCTCTATTTTTCTTACCCCCGGAATAATTCCTTTTACCCTTACTGAAGATCACTTAAATTCAATTATTCAAATGAGCTTTTTTAACGGCTTTCATTTTTATGAGTAATTTGAAACACGAAAGAAAATAGGTTATGAGGTAAATTACTTACACCTAAAATTAACTTCAAAGATATTCACACATTTCACATTATTTTACTGGATACAATAGCGAGTTTTATGTTGATGTAATGTTTATTTGTCGTATTTACGTAATATAAGACTACTTATTAGAGTCCATTTTTTGTTTTAAATACGAAATAATATTAGAATTACTGAAATTATAGCTGAACAACCAAATTCAGTTCAATCACTGCTTTAACAATAAAATTATACATTACACCTCTTAACTAAAGAAATGATTTTAAATGAAACATGTTTATTTATTGCGAATTGTCTGCAAGAGAAATACAAAAAACATAATATGCGGTCGTTGTATAAGTTTACAATCTATTAATATTTACATTATACGTCTTATTTTATATATGTATTTTTTTTATTTAATGAATTCCTACATAATAAGATAATAAATTATTTTAAATGGACTTTTAAGGGGTTGCATACTACACAGTACTATATAGTTTTCAAAGTGTATACTTAATTAAGATTTTTGATGCACTTTTAATATTTATAAGAAAATTACTTATCCCATATATAAATAATTGAATATTATATTTTGAAATGTTGCATGATTTTATCGCTACGTATTCTATACTGAGTGTGCAGTATATAGTAGATCAAATTAAAGGAAATTGATACAGGACTTCAAATGCTACAAAATGTTAAGTATGATCTGCAAAAATATGTCATTTCCGAGATATCATTGTTTTTGTTTCTAACTTCAGCCCTGTCCTGATCATTTGTTATACTGATGACATATTCGTAGCTACTCGTAAAAGTGACATAAAGATTTAAAGTTGGAATTAGATGCTCAGAGACAGATGACAGAGATGACAGACGATCTATGTCACTTTATTAAACACAAAATCGATGATATCTCAGCCACTATTCCACTTCGCTTAACACACAAGGAGTCAAATCGGTAGCTATAGCTATTGAGGTTCTCTATACTGGTTTTCGATTGATCTACTGAACATTAAACGGTCATTCTCCGGATTTGTGCCAGCGTCTAACTGCCACGACTCCATATAAAATGCTCGTAAACGGTCGTGCTAATTAGACACAACCGTAGTCACTTTGAGAATGTCCGTAAACACCCTGTGTAATATACCGTAATAGATTATAAAACCACGAGACTTATTTTTTAATTATTTTTACCTTACTCGAACTGGTTGTACCAGTTTTGTATGGATCGCATGGGAATTGGGTCTCCAATAAACGGTTGATGTTATTGATGTTTCCTTGAGGAATTTGGAAAATTTTAAATGAAAGTTTTATGCCTTTTATAGAGTGAGAATGGAGTAAGGTCGGGTGGGGTAAGAGGAAAATCGGGGTAAGACGAACAATAATTAGCATACATCATTTATGATGGGTCATATAACATTGAAACAACCCTCTCATCGCGTGATCATACCTTTCGACTGGGCACATAGTGTTCCAAAACCTCGACCCATCATTGGAGTTATAATAGATATTAGACTTAAGTCCCCCACCGAATTCCCTCGCCGCCGGTCAGTGAAAGCCGTCAGTAAAACTCGGAATTCAACCTTTATGCGGCAGCCCTAAACGGATACCATTTCTACTATCCCGGGGTAACATGTTCTCCCTCTTACCCTACCTGACCTTACCTTAACCTGACCGCGTGTATAGATAAGTACTACTTTGTAAATAGTTACTTATACATTTGTCACTGTGTCGAAACGTCCACGTTACTCTGATAGTAAAGTTCTTCATGTTTCCCGAGTGTTTTATTTACAATCTACTACATTTCATCCTCTCCCTCGCTTCCTTCCTATCTTTCCTCCGATTATGCAAAGCGATGCGCTTTGGGAAGCGAGAAAGAGGAAGCCCTAGAATAAACCACACAGAGCAACTCTAACTGTTGCACGCCATTATAGGTAATTTCACAAATATTTGTAAACATTGTTAAGGTGGTTCGACGACCATACAAAACGTCTTTTGACATTCGCAGGCTAACAGCGTGATATTTTAAGAAACTATGTAACAATCTTTCATAAATTGCCTTTCTTTTTGCGTGAAATTCCCCATTTCCTAGAATAATCTTGTATAAACTAGAATAATTTGAGAATAATCGTTTTCCGAAAGTATCACGTATCAAACTATCTAATATCTAGCTAATTTAAATTTATCCTTAAAGAAAAAAAACATTTGGCGGTTCTTTAAAAAAAAAACTAATGTATTTCAGTTTTAAAGCTGTAAGAATAGAGATCATGGACCATGTAGTTCAGTTTATGATAAAAAAGAACTAGCAAAACAACCAAAGTGAGTGAGTGAAACGGTAAAAAGTATGAAACTTTTAAGTGTGTTTTTTTTTGTAAAATATTAGTTTTGAGCTGAAATTGCAAAACACGTGTCCATTATTTTTTCATGTTCTCCATCATATATTAAAACTAGTAATTAACAAGCAGTTTGCTTGAACAAAACTCTCTTCCGAAGTTAGAGGGTTTCGCCATTTTTCAGTACTTTGGAGGACTATATCTCCCGATAGGTTGAGTTGGGGCAGCTAAAAAAAATTACATGTCAGTTATTTTCGACCACTCAATAACATATACACGGTGGAATTTAATCGGTGAACAGGAACCCATTTTTCTAATTCAGTAATCGATGGCGGTCACGTTTATGTAGTACTTAAGTGGAACCAAGTTTTTTTTTATCATAACTAATTTTTAAGACATAGCAGTTGTGCCGTATTTTTTCCCTTCTGAAAACCGTTTTGTTTATTATTTTATTTTTATTTAGAAATTGGTGTATTTGATTTCCGAAGAATTTTATTAATATTATTTTATCGTTGCAGGATAATATTGTAATAGGTCGGTAGTTGTTTATATCACTATGGCTGCCTTTTTTATAGATTGGTCTGATAGTTCCTATTTTTAATTGATTAGGAAAGGTTGAGGTCTTGATGCAGGTATTTATTAGGTGCGTAAGGATAGGAGTTATTTCCGTGTTTATACATTTAATGTCCACGGCACGAATATTGTCCGGAACTTTTTTTAACGTTCAATTGTTTACGAGGGGGCGTACCGCCAGGGAAAAATCAGAAATCACCCGCGCGCCCCGCACCTGGCGCGCTGATGCGTCTATTGCTGCCCCGCTCCTTCTCGCATAGTATATGCCCCGACAGTCAGATGAAACATGATGAATACCTATAGATAATTATAATAAGTGGGAAGAAAGACAAAATCTGTAGGTACCTATATTTGAAGATATCATTTTCGCTAGTAAGTCAGAGTTTCGAGAGCTATAACTGAAATATGACCTTCCGTTTTTTTACTAAATCACGTTAGGGTTGTTTTAGCATAATAATGTCTAGTAAAAGCCATTTAAATTCGATTTAAATGTCCATATGAGCACCGATTTCTAGCCCAGACATAAAATTAAATGAAAAATGAATGATGAATTTAACCGTGGATTTATTAGTAGTATTTTAGACATCTCACAAAAGTTTAAATTCGATTATAGCTTCCGTGAAGAAAAACAGTATCAATAATTGCATGGTTCAAAAACATGTATTAAATTGATAGTTCATTATTATTTTATTTATTGTTTTGTTTTTCATAGTTTTTTTTTTATATTTCCGTCTCTCTTTTATTTTATTATGTGTTACCGGCTGGGAAATCACTGGATGGTTCCATCGGAAGATCAGCGCTGGCAATCGCGCCAGCACCACGCTGAGATGGAACCATTTCGTGCAACACCCTTTTTTTTCCATGTATTTTTACGTTCCAATACCTATTTTTACGGTTTTTTATATCTGTTGTGTTGTGTACTATTCTATTCTAAATGTCACTACTAATCTTGTCGTGATTCAAGCGACACCGCCGCGAAAACACTCATCCTGAAGAAGAACTCCCGAAGAGTTCGAAACATGTCGCCCGTGGTGGCATTTAATACGTGAGTTGAACCGTGTAATTATTAGTATTAATTCAACATGTCTCACAAAAGTTTAAATTCGAAAAGCAATGTCCGTCATCTTGGAATTCAAAATGGACATAATTACTAGAATTTGCACCCTCGAGAAGCCTTAAAATGTATGTTGTTCTTTAAAAAAACGCGCATTTTAATTTACAACAAATTCAACATTTTAAATAATGCGACCACTTTTTGAAATATTTCTGACTATGAATTCGTATTTAGACCTCTCAGACATCGATTTTGACCATAACCGGATTTATTCTCAACTAGCGATCCGCTCCGGCTTCGCACGGATACTATATTATACACTAGCTTCTGCCCGCGAATCCGTCCGCGTGGAACTCGGTTATATCGTAGCTCCATACAAACTTTCACCCCCCACTTCATCTCCTTGGGGGATGATTTCCGGGATAAAAACTATCCTATGTCCTTCCCCAGGACTCAAACTATCTCTATACCAAACTTCATCCAAATCGGTTCAGCGGTTTAAGCGTGAAGAGGTAACAGACAGACAGACACACTTTCGCATTTATAATATTAGTATGGAGTATGGATATGGATATAAACCTTCTTCTTGAATCACTATCTATTTAAAAAAACCGCATCAAAATCTGTTGCGTAGTTTTAAAGATATATAAGAGATCTAAGCATACATAGGCAACAGCAAACAGCAAATGCCAAATAATGACATTTAGTCGACGCCAACATCCTATTAAATATCACTACACAATGGATGGTCAGAGTTTGAGCCATGTAGTTTCTGTAAAAGACCTCGGAGTGAAGTTTGATCGCGAGCTGACATTCCGTGAGCATATTACCAGCCTCGCCAAAGAGTCGTATCGGAGGTTAGGCTTCGTGTTGAGAAAAGTTAGGGACTTTAAGAAATCCGGCGTCATCAAGCTCCTCTATACGGCTCTAGTACGAAGTAAACTAGACTCTAGTGCCTGTGTTTGGAGCCCAAGTGAGGCCAAGTACAAGGTTATGCTGGAAAAGGTCCAAAAAGCATTTCTCCGCTTCTTCTATAAAAAACTGTATGGATACTATCCATTCATGTACCCGACGAAGTTTTTGCTGGGCGTCTTGGGCTTCAACTCCCTAGAAGTACGAAGAAGCAACGAGAGGATGGTTACAGCGTGTAAGGTGCTCCGTAATAAAATCAATAGCACCGAACTTCACAACACTCTTAACTGCGTTGTCGTGCCCCTAAATAAGTCATGCCGGCGCGCGTACTTAAAACTGTCGGACGGCACTGGATCGCGCGCGACCGCAGCGTGGCGCCACTCACCGCTGTGCGACATGATCAGCTCGCTCAACGGGCTCCTGTGCACTGATCCAAAAGTGGATCTCTTTGTCGACAGCATGCCCATGCTCGCGTCCAGGTGCCTCTCTTATTGTGAGAATGCATGAGTAATGAGATGATGAATGATTAATGAATACATAACCTCCGCTCACTTTACCCAAGCTAAGACTCTTAAAGTTTTATATTGTGCCTTAGTTAGAAGTAAGCTTGAATATGCTTCCCAAATTTGGAATCCTTGTTATAGTACGTATATAGACAGGATTGAACGCATTCAAAAAAAGTTCCTCAGATACTTAAGTTTTAAGCTTAAAAGTCCGTATCACTCTAAGGATTATTTAAGCACTTGCAAAAAACATCATCTAATTACATTACAAAAACGTCGTCAAATCGCGGACATAACTTACATACTCAATATCACCACTGGCAATATTGACTGTCCTGAACTCCTTTCTAAACTTTCGTTCAATACGCCTACTCGGTCTAAAAGGTTTTATCCCCCCCTTTCAGTTAAACGCACTTTATCTAATTATAGGCAAAATAGCTTCCTATGTCGCGCAGCTCGTAACTTGAATAACTTGTCGAAGGATCTAGATATTGACGTTTTTAACTGCTCAATTCCTTCTATAAGGCGTAATCTAGTAAATCGGTGCTTCTAAATAACCTGTTGCAGGCAGTAATATGCTATAGCGTCTGATCTGTAAGTTTGATTAATTTGTGTCCGGTCCATGTTGTTCATTAAATTATTTGTGTACATTTGTAGTTGTATTTGTACATTTATAGATGATTTGTACATCCAGAGATGTTCTTACTCGTTGCTCTTATAACATTTGATTCTTCTTTTGTTTTTTTTGATATATTTCACACTGTAACATTTTGTATCACAGTATACTGTGCAATGTTATCACTTATCATATAGCGTGTACTGTGTAACATATTATTATACTCAGTTTCTATTTGCGAGTTCCTATAATTGGCTCTGTATTGCTATTTATCAAAGTCTAGCAAATATTTCATAGCTGTTGGAATTCCTTGTATAAATAAATAAATAAATAAATAAATAAATAACTCATTATAAGTAAGACTTCTTGTACATGTACGTAATATATTTAAGTAAATACATTTTATGTATTTAATCCCTATATTTAAGAATCTTTTGCACAAGTGTAATTGGTATTAACCGTTCTTGTGAAATAAATAAATAAATAAAATAGGGACAGACAGCGGGAAGCGACTTTGTTTTCAAAAAAAAAACAAAATTCAAAAATTCTTTATTTGTTTAAAGTACATATTTTTAGCAAGGGATGGGGCCGCCCATTAAGCATTATTGCCTGTGTTGGGAGACACCGCTCTTCCAGTAACATGAGACACATGGGTACTTAATTGTTAACTAATTTGTTACAAAAACTAACCAAGTTACATAGTTTGTTGCAAAACTTATTATCTAGGTATTATTATAATGTAATGTAAGGTATTGTGTGAGTGTGTATGTGTGTGTGTGAGTGTGTATGTGTGTGTATGTGTGTGTATTTGTGAGTGAATGTTCTAAACCAGTAAATTCTCTATCTCGTCGTAACTTTTTATTTTTAGCCATTTTACAAGCACTTTTTTGCATTCCTTTGTTTTATACTATGTATGATAGTGATAGTGATAATCTTTCATAAAGTAAATACACGATCGACAGAAAAATGTTCGCCTAGTTTTGCATGTACTGCACAAATTATTCTAAGAACGGGCACCGGCCGATCGCTGCGTAATCTTATGGTTGTATTTAGAACTTTAGGATCTACATGTTAAGGTCGACTTTTAAATATATTATTTCAAAATGTACCAAAATATCTACTGGAATGTAATGATACGTTCATTCACTGGACGAATATACTGGGTCACAATATTATTGAAATAATTATGTTCACCGTGCTGTCGTGAGAGCACAGAACGTAGTCCTCTCGTCTCAGCGGAGCGATTACGACTGACTCCGCCCGCGAACGGCAACAGAAGATATACAGACCCGCACGAAACACGCGACGGGAGAAAGGGTATCGCGCTAAATAAAAAAGGCCTATACGCCAAATACGTTTCACCTCAATAAGTCTGAAAAGGGACTACATAAAAATACCCCGCTAGTACTTTCATTAGGTAATGTGAAAAGCTATTATACACTCAACTTTTACTTAATTTATATGCACGGGAACCTCACACCATTGAAATTGAGTAAAAATAAGACATGTTTTGTACGGTTTTTTTTCAGACGATTCGTTTTTTTTTTTGTTTTTTTTTTTTTGCAAAATTATGTATGTTTTCACTTCTACCGGCACTCCCGGAGTGCAACCCGGTCTTTTTTTTTTGGAGAAGACACAGCAGCCTACCCTTTATTGATTTGAGGATTCATTGTTTGACACCTAGAGACACGTGCAGGTCCCACTCGCTCAATGACAAGGAATATTGAGAGAAGGCAATAGTATCTGCCAGCTAGTTTTATAAAACATAAATAAAGTCCCATCTTCTAGAGTATACATATCTTTATTCTGGTGAGCAAACAATTTACATAAAATTTGCAATAAAAAAACGAATGGGTAAAAAAACCGTTTATTTCCGACCAGTGTGATCCATAGTTACTTAAAAATAAAAACAAAAAATTAAATTAGCACTATGTAAGTGGGTACAGTAGGCTGCGGAAGTAACTACGCGAAATAACACGTTCAAAATGATCTAGATGTCTATATTCTAGACAGTTCTTATCCTCGAATTTAAACTTTCGTGAGACATGTTGACATAATACTAAGAATTACACGGTTCAACTCACGTATTCCATGTCAATATGGGCGACATGTTTCGATCGGGAGTTCTTCTTCAGGATGACTGTTTTCGCGGTGTTGTCTCTCGGAGGAGATGACCTCCAGCCGCAATCTCACACAACTACTCCAGCGCTAGACTGCCCCCCTCCCCCCGCCCTGTCGGCGCGTGCGTCACACGCCGCTCGGCGTTCGGAACGGGCGCGGGCAGTGATACAAGCGACACCGCCGCGAAAACACTTATCCTGAAGAAGAACTCCCGAAGAGTTCGAAACACGTCGCCCATAGTGACATTGAATACGTGAGTTGGACCGTGGAATTCTTAGTATTAGTCCTTATCCTCCTGACGTGTGCAGGTATTTTAGAGCACTTGACCCGCGTAGCTGCTTTTACTGCTGACTACATACGTTATTTTAAAGTATACTTTTTCTTATTTGACCTTCCCAATAAGAAAAGCGGACAGTTGAGACGCTCTGCCAGCACTCTCAGCGCTGTTGTTGCTGCCTCGCACTCGCCTCAGCAGTGAGGTAATTCTCCGCGATTAAGAGGCTCGGGCGATCCTCTACTTGATCCTGACGGTGGGCAACGCGCTGCTGCAGTGCGCGTTTTCAAGCTCCGCATGGATCTGCTTCAGCCGCGCGCGCGCAAGCGTCAGGCTCGCGTTGGCAGCGCGCATGCTCTCCTGCGAAACATTAGGCAAATCAATTTTGACGACGATTCGACTACCTCCGTAGCCTAGGTGGTAGTGACTCTGCCTACGAAGCTAGAGGACCTGGGTTCGAATCCAGGTAAGGGCACTACACTAAATGCCCGGCAAACAACTTGAGCAAATGACCTTGCCTGCGCAAAGGCGAAATATCTCGGTTATATGCTTACAGCAGACCTGCACGTCTACCACACGACGGCCGCGAAATACTCTCGATTTTTATCGCATTATACCTCTTGTTCTAAGTGTTCTAATAAGAGAGAGACGGATAGTGCGAGAAAAATCGAGAGCTCGCGCGCCGTCGCGTGATAGCCGTGCAGAGCGATGACATTGACCTAGAGAGACAGAGAAGAGCGATGGCAGTAAGAGGCAATATGCTTGCCCGCAGATTTGCACGTTGTAGTAACGAAGTCAAACTGACGCTTTTCAAAGCCTACTGTCAGACGTTCTACACGTGCAGTCTGTGGGTGAGCTTTACACAAAAGGCATATAATAAAACGCAATGCGCGTTCAGTACAACAATATCGTTAGAATGCTGTTGAGGCTGCCGAGGCATTGCAGACATTGCAGTGCATCCGGAATGTTCGCGTTTGCCATTAGGCGAAAAAGAGTTGGGTCTCTGCTTAGGCGGGTGCAGCGCAGGAGCAGCAACAGCCTTCTAGGGGCGTTAGCCGAGCGACTCGACTGTCCGTCCGCTCATGAAGTATTGGGTGGAGGGCCGAGTAGAGAACTTGCTTGGCACTGCGAAGGGCTAGCCTAAACCGCGTAATGTTTACATTATTTTTGTAATTTATTTTTGTATACCTTAGCTTATATTCCTAACATAAGTTCTTAAGGTTCTCTGGTACTAACAAAATATGGATCATTGGTCTGAAATAAACGATAATAACACCCCAGATAACCCAGTTCGGCTGCTCCGAATATGAGCGAGACAACATTCCGCTGTGATCCTTAAATCTAAACAGAAAGTTGATACAGTAGGTATCATACGTTCCTAGGGCTGTGAATACGTAAGTGAGGGCCATAAGTATGCGATCTGGGGCTTTACGAATTACCGCCCGTGGTGCGTACACAATTTTACGTCTTCTCCTGGGTGTGAAGTGAGGTTTGCCGCTGCGCCCGTGGGCGGTAAATCTTAATTACCGCCCAGAGTGACGTAAAAATGGGAAAGTAGTGTCGAGATGGTTATTAGCTGTTTGTTACGCCGAGGGCGATTATTTTTTAATTTCCATCGTTAACATTTATGTTATACCTACATTTCATACAGGATATTCCCCGCAATCGCGGTTAATTCAGTTCGCTCTAAGCCTTCTTACGATAACCACGCGTGCAAGTCCCGGTAGCAAAAGTCGGCGATTCTCAAACTTTAATTACGTTTACTAAACTTGTCTTCAGGTGTAATCATTATGCTCTGTGCCAAGTGTGATGAAGAGTCGAGCGATGGTGCACAGTGCACTACTTGTAAAAAAATGTTTGGGTTTTGTTGTGCTGGTATAACTGAACAGGCCTACCGTAAACGTAAGACTCCGTGGAAGTGTCATGCCTGCAAAGTGGAAACGCCAGCATCATCTGCTACTAATGAAGCGACCTCACTGGAGTCCATCATGCTGGAGCTTAAATCAATGCAGCGTCACCTGGCGAGTATGCCAGTGCTTGTTAAAGATGTTAAGGCGATTAAAAGTGAAATCGACGAGTTAAAAAAAGCCTGTGACTTCAATAGCTCTCTACTAGATGACCACAACAAACGTTTGGATGGCGCGGAGGCTAAACTATTAGAATTGTCGAGTCTTGGAAATACTATCCAGTCTCTAAATAAGGAGCTTGATACCGTTAAGAGCGATAGTATCAGTAAGGATCAATGGCAGCGATTAAATAACGTGGAGATAAAAGGCGTACCACTAAAACAAAATGAAGATTTATTTAAAATCCTGGACCACATAGCGCTAACGGTTGGCTATCCAATTCAAAAATCCAGTGTTAATTATATTTCTAGGGTGCCAATACACAATAGCAAGGAGAAGCTAATTATCGTGAGTTTTATTAATCGTTACGTAAAAGAGGACTTCTTGGCTTCTGCCCGTGCTAAAAAGACGCTACTGGCTAGCGAAATTGGCTTTGTTGGAAACGCGCAACACATTTACCTGAATGATCACCTGTCTCAGGACTACAAGAAGTTGCTCACCTCTGCGAAGAACTCCTTAAAACCTAAGGGTTACATGTTTATTTGGGTGAAGTTTGGAAAAATACACGTGAGGAAAGATGACTCATCAAAAGTATTCATCATTAACAATCAGGCGGATTTAAACAGACTGTTATAGTGTGCGTTTTTCCAAAAATAGTGTCACAGTTTATCTCAGAATTCTTGGTTTACGTGATATGCAGTTTTGCGACTAAATTTTATTTAAACCTATCATTATCCTTGTTGTGTCAGTTATTGCTAGTGCTTTTTCCTATTAAACCTACTTATATAATTTACGAGTTAAATTTGTGTAAACGCTATTCGGATAGTTTGAGAACCCTAGGGTCACTGGAATGCAGTTGCTTGTTATCGCTGATTGTCGCCCGGCCTACTGCTTGCGCTTCTAACTTGAATGCACTTGAAGATTATCTTGTGCACAGTATAATTGTCTCTTTTTCGCTTGTTGCTAATCTATGTATTTATGCGTATGCGTATTGCCCGCCTTGTCACACTACCGTGGTTTATTCCATGTCTAGTTGGATGAATGTTATTGAAATTAAGTCGTATGTTCTACTGTTCCTGTTTCTATGTGCCTCGTATAAAAACGAAGTTAATGCAAGGAATGCTAATGGGATGAAGGCGGCTATTTGGAGGTATTTTATACCATGTTATTGTTATTGTTTTGCGTTAATATTTAGTGATGGCTAATAATTTTAATGGAACACTTTCTTTATACTACCAAAATGTTAGGGGACTTCGATCCAAAACAATTGATTTTTATCGTAATATTCTATTAACCTCCTATGATATAATATTGCTAACTGAGACGTGGCTTGTGGATGGTATCGCTGATTGTGAGCTATTTGATAGTCGGTATGTTGTTTGGCGGCGGGATCGCGACCTAGTGCTGACTGGGCAGAGTCGGGGAGGTGGTGTCGTTATAGCTACCCGGAAGGAGTTGGCTGTAGTTCCTCAACCTGCCTATCAATCCTCAGCGGAGGACTTGTGGCTCACTTTAACAATAAACAATACGGTAAAATTACATTTATGTGTTGTATACTTATGTAAACAGGGGCAGGGGTACTCATTTTCAGACCAACTTTGCAACTTTTTGGATAGATTGGGGGAATTTGTAAATATAAATCCTGATCATAAATTCCTTATAATCGGCGATTTTAATTTAAGTAATATTGTGTGGACGCTCAATAATCAACATTACTTACCTACATATTATGCATCTATAGATGAGTGTAACCTGGTCGATGAGCTAAATTCCCTTGACTTGTGTCAATATAACGGCGTGATAAATAAGTTTGGTAAAATACTGGATCTAGTACTCTGTAATGACGTAGTAACTGTGTGTAATTGTCAAACCCCTCTTGTACCCATAGACCCATATCATGAGGCTTTAAATATATCAGTTTCATTTGCTTTTCGTACTTTCCTTAAACCGGCACCAGTTATGAAATATTATTACAATAAAGCGAACTGTGAATTAATTAACTTAGATCTTTTAGACATAAACTGGGAAACTGAATTCTCAAACCGTACATTAGAACAATGTGTAGATTTCTTTTATTTAAAGTTTCAATATTTAAGAGATAAGTATGTCCCGCATAAGCTTATTACTGTTAGCACATACCCTGTCTGGTACTCTAACTCGCTTAAGAAAGCCCTTAAAGAAAAACATAAATATCATCGCAAATTCAAACTATATGGTAATAGGTGTGATTTGCTTGCGTTTGAGTATCAGAGGGAAAGAGTTAAGCGCATGGAAAAGCGATGCTTCTTTAATTATACTGAGAAAGTTGAGAACAACATTAGTAAGGACCCCAAGCAATTCTGGTCTTTTGTTCAATCTCGATTTAACTCTTTTGGAATACCGAACTGTATGTGTTACGATGGTGCCACTATAAACTCAGGAATTGACATTTGTAATGCGTTTTCCGATTATTTTAAAACAAGTTTTCTAGCGCAAGCCGCACCTTCTATCTCTCGAGCATCGTGGAGTTACTTCAACTTTGATGACTGTGCCGATTCTATTAGTCATCTTCACAATGTTTCGGTGGATCCTGCTGTAATTACTAAATTATTACTCAGTCTTGATCCTAGTAAGTCAGCAGGTCCGGACCAGGTGCCAGCTATGTTTCTAATTAATTGTGCTAAAGCCTTAACAAAACCTATATTATTATTATTTCGTACATCTTTCGCTGAATGTTCTGTCCCGTCGGTTTGGAAATCAGCTTTTATTACACCAGTTATAAAGAAAGGCCCTAAAACGGACGTAACAAATTATAGGCCGATTTCCAAATTGTGTATTTTGGCTAAGGTTTTGGAAAAAATTGTCCATTTGCAGGTTTCATCAGTATTCAAAAACACTATAGATAGCACTCAACATGGTTTTGTTCAAAGGAGGTCTACAGTGTCTAATCTTGCTCTTCTGAACGATTTTGTGTCTGAGACAATGGATTCTGGCCACCAGGTGGATGTAATCTATACTGACTATAGTAAGGCTTTTGATAGGATTGACCACGATATCTTAATATATAAACTTTACTTAATGGGTATTAGAGGGGATCTTCTGAGGTGGTTTATATCTTACATAGAAAATCGCTGCCAGTCGGTAGTGATCAAAAACTACATGTCAAGCTGGGTATCCGTACCAAGTGGCGTTCCCCAGGGATCTTTGTTGGGACCACTCCTTTTTAACGTCTTTGTGAATGATATAGGTACCTGTTTTCGGTTTTCTAAGCTACTCAGTTTTGCTGACGATATGAAGATTTTTGCCAAGATTGCTTCACCTGAAGATTCTACTGCGCTGCAGTCTGATCTAAACCGACTGGATAGATATTGTGTTATGAATAAATTGGATTTAAATCCCTCAAAATGTTTCACCGTAACCTTTTCTCGAAAATTAAATAAAATACCTACTTCTTATTCATTGAAAGGTAACTGTATTCAGCAACTAACCAGCATAAGAGACCTAGGGGTTTTTCATGATTCGAAGCTTATTTTTAATGAACATGTCGATAATATTATAAGTAAAGCTTCTAAGTCACTTGGATTTATAATGCGTAGTTCGGTTTGTTTTACACGTATTAAGACGCTGAAAATCTTGTATTGTGCTTATGTGAGAAGCAAGTTGGAATACGCATCTCAGATATGGAATCCCCAATACAAAATTTACATCGATAGAATTGAGCGATTACAATCCAAATTCATGAAATTTCTTTGCTATAAAATGCATACACATTACAGCTCATCTAATTATTTAACCTTATGTAAAAAGCATCACCTGATACCCCTTGTTAAGCGTCGTGAATTTGCTGATGTCTTATACCTGTTAAATATAATAAGAAGCAATGTTGACTGTCCTAATTTACTTGGTAAAATTCATTTCAATACTCCCATAAGAAGTTTCCGCCATTTTCGTCCTATTAGCATGTTCCATGTTTCCACTAAATATAGAAAGAATAGTTTTTTGTGCAGAGCAGGCAGGAGTTCAAACGAAGTTGTAGTTAAATTAGATATAGACATATTTTGTGATAGCATACAAGCAATAAAATCTAAACTGACAAGATTCTTCATGTGTGATACTTCAGGTGTAGGCTCGGGTTACTAGAGTTTATATACATTCCAATTTATTAACTACCTTGTATTTGTTTATTCCCATTGCCATGCTTGCTATTGGTGCGCGATTGGTTACTGTGCGTAATGTACGCTAAGTTTAAGTTTGGCTATAGATTTATTTGTGTTAGTTTATTTCTATAAGTGTGAACCTGTAATAGGGAGGTCATTTAATCCACATAAAACACAATAACAAATAAAACAATAATAACTTAAGCTACTAGCTTACCTACCTGTAATTGGCTATATGGTTTTATTATTTTGTCTATAAATATGTTGCGCTGTTGGTTTTCCATGTATCAATAAATAAATAAATAAAAAAATAAATATGTTTTTTTCCCCAGTTACATTAACTTATTTGGTATTACCTATTTCCTTATAAATATCATTAACATCATTATAATAATTTTCAATTCAATGAAATAGTTATCAATAACTAACAATATCAAGCGGCGCGGCGGTCGTGGGTTCGAATTCCGTACGGCCCGTACCAATGAGTTTTTCGGAACTTATGTAGGTACGGAATATTGACCGTTAGCTTTTCGGTGAAGGAAAACATTGTGAGGAAACCCGTTTAATCCCAATAAGGTCTAGTTTTCCCTCTGGGTTGGAAGGTCAGATGGCAGTCGCTTTCGTAAAACTAGTGCCTATGCCAAATTTTGGGATTAGGTGTCAAAGCGGACCCCGGGCTCCTCTAGGGGCATTACCGGGAATAACGCTAGGAGGATGATGAGTTATCAATAACTTGCGCACATTAAATTAGATAGTTGAAAGTCCCTGGGCGAAAGAGCTCTCTCAGGTAAAAATAGAGAAAATACGGAGAAAACGAATTTTCCCAAGACACGAGACCCAGCTAGATCGATTTTTCGCCACCGTAAACGAATTTACCCAGGCATGAGTAATTTTCCAAGACCCAGAATAATTTTGAGTCTACACCCCCATAAATTGTTAAATCTCGTAAAAATAAATCGTGCGAGAACAGTCAGGAGCAAAAGTAGCTAAGCGGGTCAAGTGCTCATAATTACCTACACACGACTCTAATGTCAAGAGGATAAGGACTGTCTAAATAATTTTGAGCGTGTTATTTTGCGTAGCTACTTCCGCTGATGACGGTACAACAGTCAGACTAAGTTTAGAAGTTAAGGGTACCTGTCCATTGAGCAGCATTTTGTCGGCTCGCGTTAGCTTCTCCACAGCGATATCTGTGGTGTGTCTCACGAGGCCCTCTAGAGTAGCTCGGAGAGACACGTTGCACTCCCCTGCACAAAATACATAACTTTGCGCGAAATTCCCCATTGCCTGGAATAATTTGAGAATCATCTTTATCCCAAAGTATCACGTGACAAGCTAATTTCTCAAATTATTCTGGTTTATACAAGTTTATTCTAGGAAAGGGGGAATTTCGCGCAAATGGAAAGCATTGGAAGTGTGTTACACAAGTTTCTTAAAATATCACGCTAATAGCCTGCGAATGTCAAAAAACGTTTTGTATGGAAATCGAATCACCTTAAGAGCCCCCAGCACATTTAATAAAAATAAAAATAAAACACGTCACGAAATGGTCCCAACTCAGCATGGTGCTGGCGATTACCAGCGCTGGTCTTCCGTTGGAACCATTGGTGAAACCACGGGGGGCAACGAACACATTACAATAAAAATATAAATATTAAAACTTACAATAATAATAACAACAAAAACACACAACAGTCGATGAATTGAAAAAAATAAAACAGAAAAAACAATATTAAAAGACAAGGCTTATGGCAAGGCTTATAAGTAAGAATGTAGAGGTGAGTATACTTATATATACAGGGAATTTTATATGCAGCTAGTGTCCATATAATTTTCTTCACAGAGCTAAATATAACTCTTGAGTTTAGCTCGAAAGCTATGTATATTTTGCAGGTTCCTTATCGAGGGTGGAATATTGTTCCAGCATTTAGATGCTGCATAACGGAACGGAAACCACCACGGAAAGCAGCCGAAGCGAAGCATGTCGAGGTGTCAACAGCTGCATTACACACCGACGACTACCACGAGACGAATTAATTGTCAACTTCTCAAAGAGATATTTGGGGCCCTTGTGCTTGAGTACTCCAAAAAGCAAACAAGCCAAATGAAGTTTACGTCTGTGCTTCATTTTAAGAAGGCTGTGTTGATTTAAGAAAGGACTGACGTGAGCCCTGAGCGGGATGTTAAAACAGAACCTATTTTGCACTATTAATTAGCGGAACTTAACTGTGAAAGACAGTCGCTTTGTTTACAACTTGACAATGATAGACAATCGCTTTGTTTAGCACAAAGAGAACTGAAATAGGGCTAGAAAAAAAATCCGCGCTATACCATTTCTTTTTGTCATAAACTTACTTACCTACTGTACTACTGATACTTACCACGAGACAGGCAATGCCTAGTGTGTGGGTCAGTTGTAAAAGGCTATGTTTTTAAGAAATAAACTATTTGTGTGTGTTGTACTGTGTTATGATCCCAGGACTCACAGAGTTTCTGATGCAGCAGGGAGCCCGGCAGCCTGCTGGCCTGGAATGGGATGTGCAGCGGAGCATCAAGGTCTGACACGCCCTCGGGCGCCGGCAGCCTGCCCTCTGCCACAAAGCAATAGAACATTACTAAAGGCCGCGAAATAAGGGACTGCCTGCCGAATGTCACGCCGTCTGTTCACATCACACTAGTCGAGATCTTCTCGCCGAGGAGCTCTCGACGAGCACACCATGTACACGCTCGTTGCGTCATTTGGAAAGCGGAACAGCCCTTTGACTCGTAGTCCAGGCAATGAACTGACAACTTGTATGGTCAATTTTGGAAATAATTTATAATAGCTTACTTTTTAAGTATAACGGATATATTATCAATTAAATAGTTACCCAGCGACAAAATCCGACAAAATTTCAGGCATCGAAAAAATGATAAGTTAACTGGCTTCTAAAAAGTCAGTAAAAATATTAATAAATGTTTTTGTCTTTATTTTGGTTCATTTACATTTGCTCTATAATATTCAAGATAAATCGTACAAAAAAAGATAATGCATGCTTCATTTAAATCTACATAATTACTTCCGGGTGGAAAGTTTGTCGGATTCTTGACTAAATCATCTTAGAATAACATTTTCAAATGAAATCAACAAAAAAAACGCTATTATAAATTAATGTTTTTCAAAACCGTATTTTGCCTGGAGTATCGGCCGCAAAAACCGACGCGCGACCGAAGCGAGACCCGAGCGGACGAGACAAGGTGAGAACGTCATGTACACACTCATTCTCGGTCCGTCTCGGGGTGTCTCGACGATTGTGTACAGCCGGCAACATATAGACGGCCGAGCTTTGTGATGCAGGCAATCCCTAGTTCCGGCCGAGGTATTTATAGTGCTCTCAGATGCAATTAAGTTTATTTCATGGTGGGTAGCCATGATGTTGTGTCGCCAACTGAAGATGACGCAAAAGAAGATCACTTTGCAGGCCTAGTGTCGCAGTACTTTCAATATTTTACATTGAAAGTAGTCAAGTAGTTACTGTTAATGTTTTTAGAATCTTCATTAAATGGGCTTTCGGACAGTATTTTTTATAAACCAAGTTTAATACAAAAATATGAAAATATGAGTTTGATTGCATTTCGTTACTACTAAAAGTTTGTTAAAAAACTGGTATGGGGAATGAATTGGGCTTCGTCTTAGTAACCCGATAACGGCACCAAACTTGATTCAAAGGTCCAAACTAATCCGCCAGAATTTTTTTCTGAAGCCGGGAGCTTTGTACTTTGAAACAGTCGCGGAGATCAAACTGGCCACCGGGCGGTTTGGGCTCAGGTGGACGTGTATTACATTCGTACCAAATGGCATTGCTGTACTCCAAAATGTCATACTGTTTCCCAATAGAAAACGGACTACCGTAAACTCCTATATCTCAACTGTATGAAAATGGTACAGCCATTTTCTTATACAACGTGTTAATAAAATAACGCAAAACCTGAAAACAGTTCGTTCAGAATCGAGCATAGAATGCGAAAAAAATAAAAAATAATTTTTTTGACAAGATTTATTTTTTACATTTGTATGGAGTGTTGGCCGACTGGGGCGACCTGCTCCATACAAATGTAAAAAATAAATCGGGTCAAAAATTTTATTTTTTATTTTTTTCGCATTCTACTCTCGATTCTGAACAAACTGTTTTCAGGTTTTGCGTTATTTTATTAACACGTTGTATAAAATATTGATCGTCAATTATCCTAATTAGGATAGCATTTTTTTTAAACCGTCACTGTTGTATAAGTAATAAAATTAAAGAAAATACCCCTTTAAGTATTCAGACAAATTATAAACATGCATACCTACTTAATAAATTGATGGCAGTTTTATACAATGATAATACATGATAAAATAAAACCAGGAAAAAGTTAGATAACGCATTTATGCTTATAAACACGTTACAAAAATAGTACATTGTTGTAAAGGTTACAAAGTAGGAGACTCGTCTCCTTCGAGGTCCTCACCTAGCGGCTCGGACCTCGAACCCACTCGTCCATCTATTGCACTTTTGGCCGAGACATTACATAGTGCTTTTCACGCCTACTGCGAGGAAATTGCAAATAATTATAATTATAAGTCAAAATTAAGTTCCTAATTAAGGGTTATACGCCTAAAACTAGCGTATTTTGCAAAATGCTTGCTTTTTCATTCAAGATTACGACGTAACTATTAGTATTTATTCAAAAACTGATAACGTACTTAAATAATTATTTCTTAAACTAGCCTAACATGGTTCAAATTTTCATTTTCTGTTTCTAATCCTAAAATAAATGAGTTTTCTTGGGAGTCTTTTTCAAATTTTGCAGTGAGAAGTGTCGTTTCGGTTCTCAATTTTGCAGTTAACAAGAATCATTAGGTACTATCGGCTGCATTAATGCATGGACACCTTACGGTCTAGTTTCGCTTGCATCGTTTGACATTTACAGCTGATGTGGTTGCATGTCGTGCGCACAAAATAAACTAGATGGCGCTGCTGGCTAAAATCTTTAGATATAGACGAATATAAGTAAATTCACTATTAATAATAGATTCCTGTAATCACCAAAAAAATATCTTGTGATGCGAGTACAATTATTAACAAGTTTAGCAAGGGTTAATCTACTGTAACCGTATTTGAGTGTGATAACTGTCATCTACCTACTCATTTATCAAAGGTATAAAATATTTCACAGTTGAAATACTTATAAGCATACACTATAAAGCACACATATACTTACCCTTGATAAACCATTGCAACTGAACAGTGTCAACAACAAGATTGGATGGCCTTGTGGATTAGCCCATTAAGTGCAAATGACATTGCGCTGACTGCCTTTTTTGTTTTTTTTTTATCTTTTCTGTTTTTTACACTATTTTACATAGCCAAAAGGAGATTTTTTTATATAATTAACAGTCATTAAATACAATTAAATAATTCAAACCACTTTTCATTTTAAAATATATTTATTCAGTAGGAAACTGCAACACTGTTAACAGAAGTTTTTGTTATAGTATTAGTCAATTAGCCACTTTCTAACATGTTATCGAGGTTATAGCTTAAGTTTCATTTCCGAAAATCAGAAAGATTGAAGCTTTACCCCAATAAAAATAATACCTATTGACAATTTTATTAATAATTTCAGACCGGGTTATGATAACATATATATCAGGCGAACGCATTCTGGTGTTTATTGCCAAATCTATGAGTGAGCTTTGAAATAAGTAAATAAACCCGCCATTTGTGTTAATGACATTTAAAATAATAATACAATACGGGACAATCTTACAGTGCACTAAGGCTTTTATTATTGATACTAGACGACCATATATTTCATATATTATAATGCTAGGCTTCCACGGTAATTTATGTCACTCGATCTCGGTAAACAACAGAATGATTATGTTGTTTAATAATAATTCTCCTTAACTTAACACATCTATTACTAATAGTATCTATAGGGATAAAAAAGCATGATGAAAACAATATTCTACTTATAGTTTACTTTCGTCATTTGTTTATATATAACCCGGTCTGTCTTTCTTCAAACCCTACATGTTCACAGTTAGGTATACCACCAGATTCCATGTTAGGCACTACGTGATCACTGAACGTGATGTCCTTGAGAATAGATTTAAACACTTCTCACTTCTCATCACTAAAAATGACATTTAGTCCAGTGTCCAAATTGCATTGCAGTGTCCAATTGCTGTTTTATGTGCTTCTCTGTAAGCAAGGGTTTAACCCTTAAATGCATGATTTTTTGTATAACTTTTTAATAAATTGAAATAGATGTGTCATGTTGTATAGATTGAGGGAAAAATAAAGAAAAAAATCATATTTTTAAAAAAACATATACAATATACGATGCATATATACATCATTATGCATTTAAGGGTTAACAGCATGCCCATGATAGTATAAACCCTCCTCGTTTTGGAGACACGACGAACAGTTCACAATTGTGTGTAATAAATCAACGAAATAACAGGTCGATTCAAAATCATTTTCTTTGTAGTCCATTAAGACTGGTGGCCGTTCTTTGTCGGTGTAGCAGAAAGGTTTCCTTTTGCTCAACCTTTTTTAGCTGTAACGATATTATTTGTAAATAAATCATCAGAAAAATGTATGATAGTTTAGTAGTAGTTAGTAGATAATTATATCATAAACGTGTAAAAATAACTACTTACGTTTAGATCAGTTTCTGTAGTTTCGTTATATATCGAAATATGTATCGCAAATATTTGTGACCTTTTAACTAGAACAATATTACATCGAAAACTAGTTTTAATATTCATGATATCCAGAAAAAGATATGAATAACAGAGCTGAAGTGGCCTACCAACGAACATGTAACATCTTTGTGATAAAAACGAATAACTATGGTAGTTTTGAATCATTCGTCTACCCTCATCGATTATTATACTAATCGTAGTAGTAATGGATTAATATCTGAGCAGCAAAATAAACTTATGATGAATTTCAACTGCCTAGTCAATTGAACCGATGGTCGAGTGGCTAACAAGTCAAGTAACTGTCGACCTAGCTTGAGTCACGGGTTCAAATCTCGCACCCAACGAAAAAAATGTTGGGGAAGAAGTGTTTTTGGAATTGTTTGGATATTCACTGGTAGTGAATCGGAAACATCGGAAGAAAAATAAATGCACAAAGGTAGCACATAAATAGAAAACACATTCCAAATTGCGTCATAATACCGCCATTATCGATCGATAATGCGTTGGCAAGATTACTTGACAATATAATATAGGAAAAATAATAACCCAAGAAAATATAATTATATCGACCAGGAATTCGTTTTTGTTTCCATCTGTGTTAACAACGCCATCTAGTGAAACCTTGCTGATCCCCTGAGGTTTACATTTAGATCTATAATGATATTACACGTCGTGCACATAGATGGCGTTAGCGAGCGCATCAAGGGAAACAGTTTGCGATTTGGCCATGCACTTATGCTGTCTAGTGTACATGAATGATTACAATGCACATCACCAAATCTTTTACGAGGGGCTGACATGATTGAAAATCAAAGATTCACTTTAAAAAGTTGATAAAACAACTTCCGAGATTAACCTAATGCGTACTATTATCTATTCTGTGCTAATAAAAATTAAAAAAAAACCCGGCGAAAAAATTATATTATTACCCGCACAAGGGTACTTGGAGATCTCTTGACGGTAGAACCGTTAACCAGATAGATCACGTATTAATAAACGATCGTCTTAGGAGCACTATATTGGATGTGCGAGCTTTTCGAGGAGCCGACTGCGACAGTGACCACTACTTACTAGGTGTCAAAATTAAATTTAAAATAAAGGTCGACAGAATAAAACACAACCAAAGTGAAGGCCCTATTAATATAGATAGTCTTAAAGATAAACAGATTAGAAGTACTTTCCGACTTGAATTGAGGAATAATTTTGATGGGTTAGTATTAGAAGACAGCATTGATGGAGAATGGGAACGTAAAGGGATACGGTAAAGAGCACGGCAGTGGTTCTAAGTACATTCAACTTTTTTTCGAATATCTTCCATGTACAGACACAGAATAAATAATAGTACAAGTACAGAAGACCCTCTGCTTTGATGTTCACGAATGCCGCCTTTTTACGTGCCTATTAATTATTATTAGCAACGGACCGCACGCCAGCCGCGCGTCATTGAGTTCTATTGCCCGGCGCGAAGGTCGACATTACTCCGCACCTTGCCAAAGATAGGGTTGTCACTTTTTTAAACGTCGTCGGTGGCAAACGAGCGTACGGTCCGCCTGATCGTAAGCGGATACGGTAGCTTTGCACTATTATCTATTCTGTGGCGCAAGCATCGACTATGTCAGAATAAGGTACCCGTCTAGCACAACTATGCTTATTGCTTGGCAACTCTCGTTGCAGGACATAACGACACCCGTCACTTTTTCACAGTAGTGCACAAAAAGAGATAGGTACCTAATATACAATAAGATATTTAAATGTACCACCTAGACATCTTGTACCTATCCGTGATCCAATAATATACACACACAGAATACGCGAATTATAAATATTAGATAGCACGCGTGGTCTACATGCATCAATTTTACACTTAGCAGCTACTTAGGTAACACCGAAAACATAACAGGCGTGTGACCGCGAATCGTAACGAAGATCGTAAAGTCTATCTCCGTCTCTGTCACACTTACTATTCGAGTGACAGAGACGGAGATAGACTTTACGATCTCCGTTACGGTTCGCGGTCGCACGCCAGGTGTAAATGAGTCCAATAAGTACTGATTTATTTAATCACAATTCGGGATTTTCGTTTGATGTACATGTATATGTATACATATGTAGATATGCCGTTGACAGATACCTATTTAATTCAAGTATAACACTGTGCTGTTTTACTTGATTGTTGTGTTCGATTTACTATGAAAATATAGGTATAAATGAGCATTTAGTGCTTACTACCTCACCTTTCGGTATCCTTTTCACGCGTCGGAACATAGAAAAACGTGCAATCCGAATTTTGGTCATTGTTTGTGCAACCCGCAGCAATGCAATATACCGTTGCCCTTACTTTATACATCGTATTTACGCGCTTGCGACGTTGGTATGCGGGAGACACGCGCGCGAGTGTCGCGGGCCACGGCGGGGCAACCACTGAATAAGCAGATCCGGATCTGCCGCCGGCATGTACTTATAATTTCACGCAGATCGGCGGAGTGACCCCCCCCTGGTACAGACTTATTACTCGTATAATTAAACAAATTATAATTTTACTGCAAGTTTCCAGCATACGTTTGCATGCGAATAGGCTTTTGTTCTGGAGTGAGCAACCGCGGCACCCACCTTGCACAAAGCTTTTTCATGTGCAATTCATTGTACAAAATAAAATGCACCCGCTCCGCTCAGTCGAGATGTTTGAGACTTCAGCTAACTCCCGTATTTTTAATCGTCTGTCAGCTAAAACTAAATCATGGATTCTATCAACGACTTCTGGTAAAACCGCTGATTTTGGAGTACCATGTCGAGGTGCATCTTCAATGCTTGTCCTGCCACGCTTAAACTCATTTACCCAAAGCCGAACTGTTTCGTATGAAGGACAAGAATCGCCAAACGCAGGAGAAATCCTTTCATGAATTTCTTTTGCTGTACACCACGAATTCCAATTTTCTCCATTTCGCCGATCCACTTCGATTACTGTTTTTCCAACCTTTTTACCGCAAACGCCATCTATTAGTTGCCGAAACAAGTTACTTATCGAACCGCCCTCGTATATAACAATTTTTCCCCATCCCAAAAAGTGCTCAGCGCCGCTAAAGAAGTTTTCACTTCAAAAACATAACAATAGGACCTAGGCTCACATAACATTTAGAAGCCCTTACAATGTGAATTAATATGCTGGTAAAATTTAAAATGTTAACAAATAAAGTAATATACGAACCATCATCGGATTCCGGGGCCTCCCCAGCCACGACAAACACCTCCGTTGGCTGCAACTCCACGCCCTAAAAAGATACAGACTTAGGCTGGTTTTAGTGTCATGCGGACCGTCAGTGCGGATACGGACCATACATATTGGTCCGTGCGGAGCGATCGTGTATGTGGCAGAAACCTTACTTAATAAAATGTGTTTGGCCGAATTTAAATTTGCATACTATTGTTATGGGCGTTATGGCCGATTATATTCACGCATAATTTGGTGTAGCATCATTTTATTCGGCATATTATCGATTGTACGATACTTACTGAGCATACTTAAAACGGGGTGCGTCTCACGAGATACAACAACAATATAATTATATGATTTCGATATGGATTATAAAATTAAAAAAATATTCACGCTCTACGGAAAAGCAATGTCAGTGCGACAAGATAACGGGGTCTAATTATAATATAGTAGATTAGGTTAGGGCAGCTAGAAAAAGGATGGCTCGCTGGAAAAAAAAGCGGGCCGCGTCCTCCTGCAGTAGGGCCAGTGGGTTGGGGACCCACATTGCACATGGCCCTACACGTCTGGGGGGAAGGTCAAGCGTCTCTGACATTCCCCTCCCTTGGCGCGGGTGCCCCGGCTTAGCAGCCAGGGCCGCCGGGGGGCGTCGTGGTAAGTAATTCTGCATCCCACGACGCCCCTTTAACGGCAGGTGAGGGTGACGCCGCTGGAGTTTTAGTGGGTAGGCTCTTCCCCTCCCTCCGCCTTGTGCGGAGGGGGTTACGGGAGGAGAGATCCCCACATAACCCACCACTATGGCCTTCCCCAGGCCGGGGGGTATTAGTAACACACTTCTCCAGCGTCAAAAAAAAAAAAGGGTTAGCTGACCTGACTGTGACCCTTAGAGCGGAAATAGGCACCCCGCGAAGCGGGGTGACGTCGACACGCTGGCGGTTAGGTTAGGCTTAGGTTAGGTTAAAATAATTGGCGTTTGTATTCAAAAAAATAATAACTCAAACAATAAATGTATATTATAAATGTAAATTATTACATGCAATTTCTTTTTTCATGCGTGAACATGATTCGGAGCATCAAAATTATGCATAAATAATATTCGGACTATTGAAATTCGGCGTAATCGAACTATGCGAAACTCAATTCTGCCAAAACAGTTTATGCGCAAAGTCAATTATGCCTACATGCCCGTTTATATTTGACATTTAGAGAATTTAATTATTGCTTGAATTTAGTGAAATTGACATGAATCTAATTTACACATTCTACTTGAATTTTTATTATTTTATTTTATGATTAGGTATTACTATATTTTCTCATGTTGTCCTAGTTTCGTAATGTAATCATATTTGACATACTTGAAATAAATAATATAATAAATTGTATTAATTTTTGAAATTTGACAACTATTAAATTTTAATCAAATGGTGTAATGCATACAATCACTATATAATTGTATCTGTGTCTTACGCTAATAATCGTTCAAACACAATGTACATTGTTCAATGAATAAATGACTATGACTATGACATAGATTATGCCAAATAGAATTTTTACTAAAAAATATATGCTAAAACAGGGGGAACCACAATTTATTTAGGGCTTATCCGGAGGTACTTACCTCTCATAAGAAACATGTAATAATAAGTACCTAAACTAGGTTTCCATATAATTTACTTTAAAAACAAAGTTTTAACCGACTTCAATTTAGTACTCCGCCAAGCCACGAGAACATTTCCACATTTATTTTCCAATTTACCACATGAACTGATTGAAAAAAACCCAACCGCTGTATATGGCCCGATAATATTTGAGGACTTCCGTCGATTCCACAAGGATCACCTTTGGTACTTCATTAGCTGCTATTTCAACGGAATCTTATCAGAATCTGTGACGTGCTTTTGTACTTTAAGTACATAATTGAGGAATTCCATAAGTCATCTGTGGTCTTCATCATCAGTTCCACTCCACCAAATTTATGATTTCCGGATGTAAATACACGAGATATAATAGAAAATACCAAAATCACTACACGCGTGCCTAATATAATTGAGGAGTTCTCTCAATTCCTCATGGATCCCATCATCCAACTAAATTTTTAAAAAAATGGGACCCACCTGGATGCATATACTTACAAACAAAAAAAATATTTTTCGAATCGGCTCATCAATGACGGAGTTCTGAGGTAAAAAACATTGAAAAAAATAAAAAAAAAATACAACCGAATTGAGAACCTCCTCCTTTTTTTTGAAGTTGGTTAAAAAGTGACATAGATATTGTAGGTTGGCTACCGATTTGTAATTATCATTTGCCCTAGTTTTACCTAAAAACTGACAAGTACTCAGGATTTTTATAAAAAAACCTTACCTAGCCTACAGTTTATACAAATCAAACACTATGGCAAACTAGCTTCCGCCTGCGAGTTTGTCTGGGTGGACCCGGGATAAAAACTATCCTATATTTTTTAATCCAAGCTATAAACTATCGTTGTGCAAAATTTCATCCAAATTGGTTGAGCCATATAAGCGTGATTAAGTAACAAACATTCAAACTTTCGCATTTATAATATTATAATAAATAAATAAATAGAGCCTTTATTACTGACTTTTACATAATATTACTTATTCTAATTTGTGGTTCTGACATCCGGGATGCTTTCGTTTGTGACAGTCTGCCTTTTGGCAAAGGCCTCCCCTAGAATTTGCCATATTTTTTTGTCTACGGCTTTTCTTCTCCATAATGGTTCAGCCATTTCTCTAATTTCATCCTCCCATCTTTTTCTTTGCCTTCCTTTTCTTCTTTTCCCGTCACGGGGGTACAGTCGAGTTCTCCAATATATGTACACTTTTTTACCAACTCGAATGCGGCCGCTAACAATTAGTATGCAAACGCGTTCGATTAGGTAAAAAAGTGTACATATATTTATGAACTCGACTGTACCAAACAGTGATGTCCTTAGACCATTTCGGTTTTCGGCTACGAATTGTGTGGCACACATTTATAATATTAGTAGGATGAAATCATGGCTGGCATCATCATGGTGTAGGAAGGGCAGCTATTGTCTAGCTACATATTACATACATACATAGACTTAGCCTTTATTCCCAAAAGGGTTCCAGTGCCAGGTTCCAGTGCCACTTTTGGCATAAATGTGGGTATAAAAGATCGACAAAATGTGATATCACAATGATAGGTTGCTGGCCCATTGCCCACAACACACGTCAACTCTGCTCCCTTAGTTGACTTTTACGAAACCCACGGGATGAAAGCTAAATATTATTTAAATATTATTTCAAAGAGGCGAGAAAACATATTTCTACAATCTTTATTTATTTCTTAAGAGTCCGCAGTAACCTCGGCCGAATTTCACCTTCCCATACAAACGGAGTTTCATTCTCATTTTAAAACTATGTGTTGGACTGTGACGAAACTTTGTATATACAATGACATGAGGTATGTCTATGTCTGTAATTGGTTTATATGGTTCCAGTTTATAAAACAAACAAAATACAGCAAAAACAAGTTTTGTATGAAAAACTTAAATTCACTGTATTTTTTTTACTATAGTATCTGAAGCTACATAATCTAATTACAGACCTGGATATACCTCATGTCATTGTACATGTACATGCAAAGTTTTGTTATAATCCAACACATAGTTTTAAAATGAGAGCGTAACTACGTTTGTATGGAGAATCGAGCTTACTGCGGACTCTTAAACATTACATTTATAGGCATGTCTGTAGTAGCAAAATGAATACCAACATAAGGAAAAACTTAATAAAAACCTACATCTGGAGTTCAGCTTTTTATGGATGTGAAAGCTGGAACATCACAACACAAGACCGTCGACTGGAGGCCTTTGAAATGTGGTGTTGGTGTTGGTGTGGTTGGTGTTTGCCTAAGATCAGCTGGACAGAAAGGCGTACCAATGAAGAAGTGTTGGAAAAGGCTAAAGAAAAACGACAGATAATATCCGCTATAGAAAAACGCAGAGCTACACGCATCGGCCACATTCTGAGACATGATGAACGTTATTATCCTGGAAGGCGAAATAGAAGGAACAAGAGGCAGAGGAAGGCCCAGAATACCATACATGACACAGATGAAGGAATGGCGCTGTAGCCAGCCTGAGAAGTAAAGATGAGAGCCCAAGATAGACTGGAATGGAGAATGCTGCAACGACAGAGGGCCAGGCCTCTTAATATTGATGATGATGATTCATTTATAGGCTTACAGTTAAATACCAAGGCCCCTACAATGTAAGGACTCAATAAGTTAAATAGAGTCACAAAACATACATATTAATCTAGGCATGTACCTACTAACAATATAGAATTTATATGAACTTGCCGTAATTTAGTATGCTATGTTAGCTAGCTAGTTCGGGTCATTGAAGGTAATTTGACCAACTTCCTGAAGTCCAGTCCAGTTGAAATATTATTCAATTGTGTAAGTGGGATAACAATGCAATACTATGGTACCATAAACCTGCTTATGGAGACAGACGGCGGCCATGGGAACTCCTCAAACATGATTACGCGTCGTGTTAGAAAAAAAGCACAGTTGAAAACAAATGCTTGTATAATATTTAGAGTTAAACAGCTACGTCTATACTGGCACTTACCGGCGATTTTCCAATTTCTATCTCGGAATCTGATTCTGACGCCTCGCCGTCCACTACATGAACTGATTTGGACATTATTTTGTTTGTAACTACAAATAAAACAAGCAGAACAAAAAAAGCAATAGGTATTTAGGTTTGATGTGTTTACTTTTCATTGCAGACTTTCCAGAGACGTTTTTGACGTTTCGATTCTAATGCAAGCGTGATACTTTTCGCTTCTTCCACGACACAACCGATGATTTTTATTAAAATAATGAATAATCTAATCTCTCGATGTCTCTTTTACCTCTATCACGTAACAATTCGTAATATTGTAATTTTTGTTACAATAATATATTGTAAAACAAAAACGTTTCTGCAAGTTGTGAGTGAAGAAAAGTTATGCCCATCTGTGACAGAAGGCCTGCAACACACTGGCGCGGCCTGCGGTGGCGGACAATTTTGACAGCTAATGTCAATTTTACTATTGGCCGCGCTTTAAGCCTGTATCACACTGGCGCTGTCGTGAATAAATAGTCATGATTCACGATAGTATTTACATTGATGTTAATAATCATGTCTCAAACAGCCGATTTATTTCATGTAGCAACACCCACAATCTTTTTATAACAATGTTGACGGGTAGGCGAGTTGTCACAGTTCTTAACAAAGAGTATAATAAGTATATTTATGTAAAGAGTGGCAACACCAAGAAATTACTGGTCCCACAGCCGCCTAGCAGCGAGTGGATTGAACTACTCTGACGCACGCATGCGTGCAGCGTGCACGCTTCACATACACACTAACGCACACATACATATTCACGCGCCACGCACACACGTATACAAAAGTTGTATTCTCTGTTTTGACTTTGAAGCCTACAATGCGACTATCAAAGTTAGGAAGAAAACGTTTCTAAAAAATGATATAAATCACATTTTAGTTAGCTAAGTACGCTTCCCTTCATACTTTGCCAGTCACATTGTAGGTTTCAAAATAATCACACAACTATGTAATGGATCTGAAAAGTGAAACATGCAACATTCATAAAAGTATTTATTCAACTTAACAAATAACAAATTATGTAACAAGAACTTAACAAAGCACAACCTTTTTAACAAAAAACACGAGACAAGGACGAGATTTAGCTTCAAAACTTTAGATTAAATCTCCTGGACCAGATTTAACAAATCCACGAACAGCCGATCTACACTGCATATTACTCAACCTCAAACTATTTACTGCACACTAATACCTAGATATTATTTTTATAAATAGATACTGTGGCTAAAACTATTCTTGATTTTATATAAATATGATTTAAATGTGTTTTAATTCAATGCTTTTATAGACAATACATTGACATTTATTTACTGACTGACACATAGGTATGTATACTTCATCTAAAACCACAAATAAATAAATAAATAAAAATAAAATAAAAATATTTTAATTCAGACCAATGATCCATAATGTGTTAGTTACAAGCTTAAGAAGTACGTTAGTGATAAGAAACAAAAACAAAAAGAAAAAAATAATTAATAATAATACATTGCATAAAAGTACTCGGCCCAGGGCAGCAGGAGCAAGTAAGCATGTGATGCTACTTGGCCCTACCAATCGCCACCTGCACCCAGTACTTCATGAGCGGGCAGTCGAGGCGCTCTGCCAACGCCCTCAGAAGGCCGTTACTGCTGCCGCGCACTCTTTTTAACAGTGAGGCCACTCTTTTTCGCCTAATGGCAAAAAAGTCATCTGTTTGTGCCTCCGCAAACATTCGGGATGCACTGCAGTGCCTCGGCAGCCCCAACAACATTCTGAGGACGTTGTTGTATTGCACACGGATCGTGTTGTATGCTCTCTGTGTAAAACTCGCCCACAGACTGCACGTGTAAAACGTTTGGCAGTGTGCTTTAAAAAGCGTCAGTTTTACTTGCTCATTACAGCGTGCAAATCTGCGGGCGAGCATATTTCCTCGCACAGCCATTGCTCTCCGCTCTCTTTCAACATCCAGATCGTCGCTAAGGTCTACGTTGAGCATGTGTCCTAAGTACTTAAACTTATTTACTACATTCAGAGGCACACCCCCTAGTAGTTTAATATGCGTACACAGTTGTGCATTAAGCAAGCTGTCAAGCACTTTAGCGAGCACTGTCGCGAGTGAGATAGGCCTATAGTTCCCCGGGTCCGATAAATCTCCCGTTTTATTTTTTACAAGTGGAACCACCACCACACTTGTAAGCTGTTGGGGGAGGTAGGAGTGACTTAGACACAGCGTATAAAACATTGCCAGGATTCGTGGCAAATGTATTCCCGCATATTTGAGGTGTTCGATGCTGAGACCATCATGCCCCGGTGACTTACCCCTTTGCATAGTTTTAATTATATTTTCAACTTCTTTCGAGGTAAATCTCACGGCACTGTCACCCTCAATGGTCTCAGCATCGCACGTTCCCGCCCTTGCCGATTTAAGGAGTGGACTTACGGCAAACAACCGACTAAAGTTATTAGCAACCGTTTTTCGGTCGCATTCCCCCCCTACGCTCACTGGGACTCCTGTTTTAAGGTTCATTTTATTGGTGTTTTTCCAGAAAGCTTTGAAGTCCTTAGCTGCCCGGTTGGAGGCAAGAATGTCACTTCTTATTTGTTCTTGCCTATCCTGACACCATTTCAGCTTAGACTTGAAAAGCTTTCTGGTTTCGCACATCTCCCTATACTTAAACAGGACCCTGCTTCGGTTTGTTCACCGACACCCATACCAAAAAAGCCTGTCTGGCATCCCTGTGAGCGTCCGCTACATATTTATTCCAGCCAGCTATCTGCCTAACGCTCTTCCTACGCCCAACCTTACTAGACCTTCTTGCCGCATCCGTTAACGTGTTTATTATGTAAGCGTACATGTTATCTAAAATCTTTTTATGCTCAGGATTATTACACAATTTATCTGCACACGACGTTAACTCGGCTGGAAAGTCCAGTAACTTTAGCTTACTGTGGCAAATTGAGTGGTACAGTTCCACTTGCGAATCCTGCCTTTCACCCCACTTCACGCCCTCATTCCGTGATGCAATAGGCTTGGACTTTAGTTGCACTTTATGCAGGTCACACTCTATTACAAGCGGCAGGTGGTCGGACCAATACACGTCATGCTTGACACTGACATTCTGTACTGTTTCTCTCGCTGCACCCGTGACAATGCAGTGGTCCAGCCACCTGTTACAGCCATGGGCTTCACTGGTGAACGTGAACGTTTCAGAGTTCACTCCCAATACATCTAGGTCTACACAGTTCCATTTCTGTATCTCGCAAAACTGCAACAGCTCGTTACAAAACAATTCATTTGGATGTGCATTAAAGTCACCTAGAATGTATATCGCCGCAACGTCTAAATTATCCTCACTAATCGCACAAATCTCACTCATACATTCTGTAAATAACGGTAGGTTATCTGGCGCATTCACAGGCATATATACACTAAATATTAACGCTGCCGACTTTGGCGTTACTACCCTAATAGCCGCTAACCGAACACTTGCGCACTTTACAACAGACACTTCTGGAAACACAGACTTCCTCCACAATATCGCTACTCCTCCATGCGGCCGTCCTGTAAGTACACCTGCACTGGTGTCCACCGCAGAAGTCCCCGTGTACGCGAAGTCCCCGTGGATGGTCCCCAGCACCGGTAAATCATGCTCGTATAACCATGTCTCTTGCAGCACTAGGACGTCGGCTATTTCGCAAAGCTCCCTGACTCCCTCTATCGACCTCTTCAGAGACTTGCAGTTAAAACTAATAAATCTATTTAAATGCTTACTCATTACTCTTATTACAATTCAACTCTCCATTCTCACTGATTTGAATTGGTAGCTTTTCCTGCCTGTCCCTTACCGATATAAAACGCCTAAAGTACACCCCTTTTGGCCACAATGATACGTCCAGAAACATGTCCAGCTTGTTACTCGAGACATACATTTTAAACGAGTGGTAGTCCTTCTGCCGCCGCATTCGGACCTTAACCAACGACACACGTTCACTGGTTTTCTGGTAAATGTAGTCCTTAATGTCACTCTCCGCGACGTCCTTGTGCACATTATAGATAAAAAGTGGCACCTTATCTTCCGCCGCTTTAAACTTCATATTATTACTTATTTCCGCATTACCTTTACACCCGATGAACCTGTTTCTCAGTTTTTTCCTATTTTGTGCTACTTTCCAGTCCTCCACATTCTCCCTTTTCCATTCCTTCCCATTCTTCAATAAATCCGCAAATGTTTGCGCTTCATTCTCCTTATCACTTACTTGTTTACTTCCTGTTAACATCTGATCAATATCGTCCATCGCCTGCATAGCATTTACAACCGTAACGCCTGCTGTTACGGTCGATTCACTCCCATCCACCCGAACCGGTTCCAAACTAGCCCGTCGTCTCTGCGCTGCGTGCGTAGGAGATAGCTGCTTATCGCCCCCGTCGTGCGACAGGGACAGTGCATCTACGGGTGCCCAGACTACTTGATACTTGACTTTGCAACGTCGACTCTTCTCGGTCATTGACCCGCTGCTCGACCGTTGACCCGTCGTTTATCGATATAATACCCATCGGGCCACTATTTAGCATACATGCACCTCTTCTCGTATTTACATTTACTTGCCCTCGCAATAAGGATGCATATTTATCGTGCTGCCACTTACTTTCAAGTTCTTCCAGCTGACTTTTTGTTGCGTAATTACCCTTGACTTCTTGCATTTCATATTTTAGTCTCGTTATGTCCTTAAGTAGCGACGAGGCGTCGAGAAAATCGAACGTTACTGCAGGAAGCTTATTTAAATCTCTCGCCACAAACGTCGGGAGTAGCTCCTGGTCAACCTCCTTAAAAACCAGCATTATATCTTCCATGTCCCTCTGCATTTTTCCTTCATTTCTTCTCGATATTTTCCTCTTTCCTTTGTCATTTAAGGCATCGAAAAGTAATGTTTTCGCTTCAATTATTTCTGCTTTGTTGAAAGCAGACCAACATATACGCAGCATACTTTCGTTGTCCATTACACCCGTTTTATTTTGAACATACGCCAAAAGTTCAGATAAACAAAGGCCGAACAACAAACACAATTCCATATTAATGAGATATTCGTTCATGTTCAGTTAAATAAAATGGATACTTAATAAACAGAATAAATCTCAAAACATACTTAAATATATATTTTATTTCATTTCAAAATCTTAAAATTTATTGTCGTGGGTCTATTGTACTGACATCTATTTCCATTTTCTGTCAACAACATTGAATACAGCGATCCGCTTCGCCAGAGATGTCACTACTTTCCATACAATAAATCGGCGTGTCGCCTCATTTCCACAGAGTACTTTTCTATATATAGTAATAGAGACCTATCTCGGGGGTCAAAATGGGTAAGAGGTAAGGTGTCGCTCTCTGGCGGGAAGTTTTGTAACTACTATGACGTATATATATTTATGAACGTCAATGCCCTATACTATACAGGTACAGCAGGCACAGCTCGGCCAAAATATCTGCAGATATTTCGATCGGGATGTAACAAAGCTGTATAGGGAAAATAGTTATCCTGCAGTTTTCCAAATAGATGTTTCCTACCTAATTTACAGTACAAACTAACAAGAAAAACTCCAATTATATACCAATGTACTTTTATTTTTTTGGAAAACTTATCCGTAACAATGTATTATGTTTACATATGTGAAAACGTAAGTATATTCGATCGAGCAGCTTAATAAGTTTAACGATGGCTCAGGATGAATTGGTACATTAATTATCCTAACTCGTCCATGGCGTCAATTTTCGGCTACCGCAAGTAACTACGGTAGGTACACATGTTTAGAAATATGGATGATATGTATAGGAATGTTGACATGTTACAATGGTGGCAGGTAATTAGTTGAAATTGCAGAACAGTGCAAAATAGGAATTGGGACAAAATTCATCCCGAGCCCTAGCAATTACACATATTGCAAAGAGAAACTCAATTACTAATCTACGCCTTGTTATGGTGATAGTCCACCGGCAAGGCGAAAAAAGGTGTGACACAACCTGGCAGGGAAAGTTCTTGATTTAGCACCACAAAAATGACAATCAATAGTGGATTTTTGTAGATAGGTAGATACTTGAAGTTCCGAACAAGCGAAACTTTAAAAAGGTAAGCTGGGCGCAACAAACAAACACAGCGTCAAACGCGCTGTTCAGCGCTCTGTCTCCGCGACGAATGGACGTAATATTTAGGCCACATTCACGGGTGAAACACACCACGTTGTGTCTGCTTGTTCGTGGTAAGATTGGCCAGAGGCTACAATTTGCTTGGCTAGTATAACATAAAGATCGGTCGATAGAAAATGGAATCAAGAATTACGAAAATTCAAGACCTCGTCTTTTAACAAATCTAATAAAGTAAAATAAGCAAAAATATGAATGCGAAAAGTCCATTCGCGTAAGAGAAAGTAATCAATAATCCTATCTTTTTCATACACTAATATTAGCTAAGTAGGTAATAGAGCGCTTCTACTACAATCAAGATAATAAAGTGAAACGACAGCGTGAACTATCCATACAACGGTTTTTGGACTACATTACTTAAATAAATTACAACATTTTAATCTTAGTTTAAGTACTTAGTAGATAGGTATTCTTCATGACAATCTTATGTTTTTTTTGTGGAAAAAATTACGTAATACGATTTACTAAATAAAAATCGATATGAACATGAAAATGTTTTGTAACTAATTCAGTAATGTAGGTAGCCCGAAAAAAAATAAAGAGAAAGTTCACGCTGTAGTTCTCTTTTAATTCGAAATTGTCATTTTTGGCAGTATTAATAAAGTACATTACAACAAACAATTGATCGTTATTTCTTAATAGCAAATTAACACGAACTGTACGCTTTTTTAAAGCAGCTTGCGCGGTGGGGGTGGTCGGTGGTGCTGCTTACCGCGATACACCAACTTTGCACGTTCATATATCTCTTACTCTGTACTTGCATATTTGATGGGGTACTTATACAGATTATGTGATTTTACACCAATTTGCCAGTACAACATGTCGAAGTCATAATTGCGCGTAGCGTATGTAACAATCCGACCACATGTGCATACAATTTCTCAGTACAACTCGTTTGACAGTTGGATCAGCAGCGCAACGTGCCTCCAGAGGGGCTACCGCGAAACGAAAACGAGCTTAGTCTTTATCGCTCGAACTAGCAAGTGCGACAGAGAGGGAGATACTCGAACGAAGTTCGTTTTCAGTTCGCGGTAACCCCTCAGACGATAGCAATTAGTCAGCTTCTGATAAATTGGGGCTGACAAATCATGACCCCTGAGAGCCTTACAGACATAAACACAAGAAGAACGACGTTCGCTTTTCGCGGTAGCCGCTCAGTTTTAGTTAAACAATGCCAATTAGTCTAAACCATCGACATAAATAGAAAATGTATGTATACATATTTTATCCTATATCTTCGTATGCTATAAGTACCTATACATCTATTCTGCTATATATAGGTGTCTACTGATCGCAAATCGTGCATCCGACTGTAAACGTTAAAGGATGCGTGAATCAAACTACGTAGTTAGATCTAGACTGGATCATTTATTCTTCCAACCTACCCGCCATGCTCATAACATTATCTACCCTATACCCACAACCCCCTTTTTTACATTATGATACATTGATTTTCGATTGAATCGTACAATATTAATTTATTCATTTTATACACTAAACTGTAAAAATGACTACACTTTCTCCCTCCATACAGATAAATTATCAACACATTATTTAAATTCCATTAATATCATCATGCTAAATGATATTAAAATCAAATCATACATTTTATTTTAATTATAAAACAAAATTTGAGTATCATAGATTAGACTACGTAGTATTGTAATATATATATTATATGTATCTACTGTCAATTTATTTGTACCTATATAATAGATATATATAAATTACTATTTTGATAATAAAAAGAGAAAAATGAAATGTTTTTTTTTTTTTTTTTTTTTATAGATGTAACACTTTAGAAATCATAAACATGCTTTAAAGAATACAAAAAAAAAAACATGCTCTTACTTTTCTTAAGTTCATTGACTTGTAAATTTAATTTAATAGGTAGGTTAAAGAATCATGTTTACAATAAAAAATAACATTTATTGCTTATCGCATTTTGCCCTAGAGCATCAGTAACAGTATCATACAATTTGTTGTGCAATAATTAAAGTAATATATAACATTTAAAAAGATCAATGTACAATTTTATTGCTAAAATCATTTACATAAACATTCAAAATTAGTTAGTTCACTGTAATTTATATGTAATTCGAGACTAATACTTAATAAATAAGCTAATAAAATAACATTCATTTAAAATTAATGTGGGTGCCTGCAGCATATTTAAACCATAACAAAAAACAGTAACTTTGCTGACCTAAAGTAGTTATCATTAAATTCTTGATGTTGGTAAATTACATCTACATATTTATTTTGTGTAAAACAAAAGCAGGGATTCTGCGTGTATCTCCCAAGTGATACATGCTTCGACCCGGCAGCTATCAGTACCAATCAGGTCGAATCACCACCCTGCCAGAACGAGTGACATAATTGTTATTATTTGAAGCATAGTCGGACACTGGGGACGGGCTGACGACGGACTGCTGCGCGTGCGACTGAGGCTCGCGGGCCATCGCGTTAGCGTTATCACCTGGCACAATGATATCGTCATAAGGCTGAGAACACACCGGTGCATCCGGACGGTTAGCAGAATCTAATATTAGATGACGTCTGTTTCTTACCACAGTACCTCCCTGCATTAACTGAACCACATATGACCGTATACCTTTTAGATGCAAAATAGTACCACTAATCCATTTCTTATCTATTCTAATCTTTACTTTTTGTCCCGGTGCTAAAAGCGTTAAATCACGAGCTGTTTTATCATACTGTAGTTTTTGCTTTATCTGCCTCTTTTCTAATTCTACCGTAACATTATTATGGATTTTCGGCATAAGGAGTCGAGGCAAGTAAGGCACAATACCTCGAAATTTCCTATTACTTATGAGCTCAGAGGGAGATGCCAACTCATTAGTGATGGGAGTAGTTAAGTATTCTAACAATGCAAGCCTGAAGTCAGTTTTTTTCAAAATTTGTTTTTTTTTGAATATTTTTTACGGTCTGCACACTTCTTTCAACTTGCCCATTGGATTGTGCGTAGCGGGGAGAGGAAGTTATGTGCTCAAAACACCACTGCTGAGAGAACAATTTGAATTGACTAGAAGAAAATTCGGGACCATTGTCCGACATTACAACGTCAGGTATGCCCTGATGACTAAAAATGCCCTTCAACTGGTCAATAATATGCCCAGACGTTAAAGAATGCAGTTCCATCACTTCTAAGAATTTACTGTAGTAATCAACTATCAATAAATACTTCTTCTCGTTAAAATGAAAAATGTCTACTCCAACTTTTGACCATGCTCTGTCCGGTATATCATGTGGTATTAATGTTTCCTTACAATTCCGATTTTTAAAAGTTAGGCACGCTTGACAATTTTTTATAAAATCTTCTAACTGACTGTTTATGTTTGGCCAAAACATCGACTCACGAACTTTTAACTTACATTTTTCTAAGCCTAGGTGCCCAATATGCACCCGCCTTAACATTTCCTTGCGGATGGACATTGGAATGATTATTCGATCGCCTTTCCACGCCATGCCATAAGCGACCGTTAACTCATCTCGATAACCCCAATATGGTTTTACCTGGTCATCTACATCCTGTTTGTGGTCGGGCCAACCTTCAGTTACACGCTTGATCAATGACTGAAGCTCGGCATCGTCTTGCGTGAGTTTCTGTATACGCAAGAAATGTGAGTCCAGAAGCGGGTTGCTGAGCAACACAGCACACACCTGCGCGCGCGCCTCTAGCTGGTCTCGCGGGACCACGCTGGGTGCACTCGCCGGGTCCACCGCGCGAGACAGTGTGTCTGCCATGTACATGTATTTGCCAGGTTTATATACTAGCTTAAAGTTATATGGCTGCAAACGTAGCAGCATCCTCTGCAACCTGGCGGGGGCACTTGCAATTGGTTTACAAATAATACTTACCAGGGGCTTGTGGTCTAAATAAATCTAAATCTTGCATTAATGAGTCAAACTCACAAGTACTTGCCAGCTTCCTAAGTTCAAAGGCATACTGCTCAATAGATTCTCCCTCGCTCTGATTACGAGTGAAAAACTTATGCCTTTCTATAGTCAAATTCTTTTTCGGCAAAAAGTATTGATCAAAGCGCTCAAGCAAACTTTTCAGTGTTTTGCACTCTGTTTCGAACTGCTGGTACACATCACGACACCGTTCACCAATAACATGCAGAAAGATACACATCTGAACCTTCTCCTGCTTGTCCGACAGCTGACATGCCTCGAAGTAAATAATAAAAGCTTTTTTCCATTTAGACCACTCCACCGACAAATTTCCGGATGTTACATTCTCCAAATTATTATCAAAAATAAACGGCTGCGGTGGTGGCAATATGGTTTCCATTGCAAAATACTTCCAGTACCACACTTATGTAATTTCACAATAAGTCTCACTGTAGCCGAGCCAAATCACTATTTAAATAACGGTTCTTTATTTTAAACCGGCTGCGCCATGTAAACGTTAAAGGATGCGTGAATCAAACTACGTAGTTAGATCTAGACTGGATCATTTATTCTTCCAACCTACCCGCCATGCTCATAACATTATCTACCCTATACCCACACCGACGAATCAAGGTCATCTCACCGGACTGTCTTTACATTACACACGCATCAGAATATAAGGCGCGTCCAGACGAGCGGCGCTCGCATGACTACCGTGGAAGGTAAAAGGGAATCTAGTACAGAGTGACCTTGGTTTTGCTATGAAGCCTGTAGGTAACTGTCAACACGCGCGGACTGCCATGCTCGCCCGTGGGAATGCGCCTTGGTGCGTGTGTAGAGACAAGGTGCATCCAGACGGCAGTCCGTCGCGTGATATGATATAGGCCCGCGTGGACAATTGCAGCCTGCTCGGCGTCCGGCAAAACCAAGGTCACACCGTACTAGACTAGATCCACGTTGACCTTCATCGGCGAGTTGACCTCGACTCGCCCAACTATTACTATGATAATCGAATCTCGAAGTTCGTATTATCTCCGTCTCTATCACACTTATGGTTTATGGTACTCGAGCGACAGAGATAGAGATCTACGAACTTCGTGATTCGATTTTCGTGGTAGCGCTACACGTAGTTTCACACGAGAAGCACAGAATAAGCGAGACGAGAGAACGGGAAATTTCATACTATCTGTGATAAAATGATCATTGCCGATTAGCATTATCATTATAAATTTAAATTAAAGTAAGTAGTTCGTGTAATCAGCATTATGATTATAATTTTCAATTAAAGTAAATTTAAATTGGTTAGAAGAGACGGACCATGAATGCCTGTGGTCGCCGGCTCGAATCCGGCTCGGGGCATTACATTTTTACATTTTTCCTTTAATTAAAATGTATAATTTAAAACAGAACTGAGAAGAGGTACAAACTGAGAAAACATCATTATAAAAGTTATCATTATTAAGATTTACGTACATATTGTCCAACTCAGCTACCACGGTAAGAGCGGCAATACACGTATTCCGACAGGACGGAAAGCATTAGTGCGACATATTTGTAAGAACAGATAATACCTACGTCCGATCAGAAATCGGATCGGACGTCCGACTCGGAAGCAGCTCCGAGCCGAGGCTTTTACGCTTTCATTGCCGATCTGATGGGGTCTATACATTTCATGATTTGTCAGCCCCAATTAATTTATCAGAAGCTGACTATATGCTATTGTCTGGAGGCATGTTGCGCTACTGATCCAACTGTCAAACGAGTTGTACTGAGAAATTGCATGCACATCATGAACCTATAATTTAGTATGGACAGGCTATGGTAATAATAATACCACGTGCGAGCGAGCTGGTAGCATACAAATCTCGATAAGTGTGACAGACAGAGATATATCATTCGTTATCCTTGTCATAGTTCCACTTTTTTTCTATTTGGCACAACAGTTGTGGCATACAATGCTGTCAATGCTCGCGCGTGGCTGCATACGAATCCGAAATATTTAATATTATTGTGAATAAAATAGTGTCCTAAAAGTAATTTACGCACGATAAGGTATCTCGTGTTCCGTCTGTGCCAAGAAAATGGTTAATTGTTGCGTGCTTGGCTGTAAAAGCCGGTCGGAACAATGTGATGAAAATATAACCTTTCACACGTAAGTAGAACATCTTTCACTTTTCTGTATACGCAATACGTAAAAATAGCATGGTAAAATTACATTACGCTCAAAATCTTGTAAAATTTGACGATTACAATAGAAATAACATCATTGTTTACATTGTACAAGAAAATATTTCTTGACAAATTATCCGCCCAAATTACGTAGATTGTTTATGGTAAGCTGCGAGAGGTGTTAGAATGTCTTCTCGATTTAGCTTCTTTGCAATCATTTTAGGGATACCAGCCAATACAACTTAAAAATACCCGATTTCTCGGGTAATTTATACTCTAACAAAATTCTCGTACTTGTTATTACATAACATTCGTATATAATGGATGGGATATATTCTTATATACGTATATTTACTCTGTACTCATAGTAAAGATAAGCTTTTATGTAGCGAGTAATCTCGGACTGTTCATCCGATTTCAAAAATTCTTTCATCTGGCTTTATTTAATCCTGCATCTGCGCCTCCGCTTGTGTTCTTTCTACTACGCGGGTGGAGAGGAGACGCGTGGACAGCTAGTAATAAGTAAAGACGATCGACGGTTTAGAATGAATCATAATTTTCTAAAAGCCCTTTGGTTGAAAAATTTTATGTAAAATAATATGTTTTTTTTTTCTAGGTTTCCACTAAATGAGGATGCGCGTGCGCGTAGTATTTGGGTTAAGGCTACATATATATATTTGTGATCGCATTCTCGAAAACAGTTATTACGATTTTGATAGCATTTGCAGTATAGGGGTTTATGGGGGCGAAAAATCTATCTCATCATCATATCAGCCGAAATGGCCGGTCCTGCGCCATCCGCATCCAGCGGACTCCCGCGACCTTTGCCAGGTCATCAGTCAACCTTGTAGGGGGCCTCCCACGCTGTGCCTCATAAAAAAAATCGATCTAGCTAGGTCTTATATCTGGGAAAAATCATTCTCAGCATATTTTTACCCGAGCAGAGCTCTTTATCATTAATCTGTAATAATTTGAATATTTGAATAGTAAATGTTTTTAATATGGTTGTGTCTCATTTCGGTATTTAGTGTCATTATTTTTCCCGCCTTAAGCCTGCATCGCGGTCAATAGTAAATTTTACAGCTAATGACAAGTTTACCATTGATCGCCGCGGCCAGGCCGCGCCAGTCTGTGAGAGACTTTAAGCCTCTCACCGACAGGCGCGGCCTGCGGTGGCGGTCTATAGTAAATTTGACACTAACTGTCAAGTTTACTATGAACCGCCACCGCAGGCCGCGCCAGTGTGATTCAGGCTTTATAATAATTAAGTAGATCAGCACGGCTATCACAGGACGCCCCGCGAGCTGTGTCGCGGCGAGGTAGACTGTCCGTCTCTTTCTAGTTAGAACGATTAGAAAGAGACGGATAGTCTACCTCGCCGCAACACAGCTCGCGGGCGTCCTGTCATAACTGTGCTGATAAGAAACTACCAGGTAAGCCGCTTGCACAAGGACTATTAATTACCTACATGTCATGTTCTGTTACTAGAATCATATTTCATGTTATTAAGCTGAATATTACTAGTGGTTGCGAACAGAGCGCCTGCTAGGCAGTGAATGTGTGTAAAGCTTCAGTAAAAACTACTTACAATAAAAGCGCATTATTTAAAATAAACATATGGAAGCGATGGGGTAATTTTTAGTTACATGGCCACCCCACGGGAATCATCTACTTTGTTGCCGTCCCTCATTGTGGCGACACTTACGTCGCCTCTGTAGGTATATACTCTAAGATGCACATATACGGATTGTTACATTTGTACGCCACACCCAATTATGACTTCAACATGTTGTACTGACAAATTGGGGTAAAATCACATAATCTGTATACCCCATCATTTTCTGAAGGTGCACTCTGCATTTTTTTTGCAAGGATGTGAAAAACACGTCCTAGGTATTTTGCCTTTTGACTTTGTCAATACAATACACGCACGAATGACGGCTTAGAGATAGCTAGTTCAGAAAAAATCAGATGCAAGAATCTGCCGTGTCTTGAATGAATGCGACAAATAAGTAGTGGACGACTATCACCACGGTTAGCACAAGACGGCCCGCGAGCTCTCTCGAGCTCTCTCGCACTGTCCGTCTCTCTCTTATTAGAAAACTTAGAAAGAGAGGGATAGTGCGACAGAGCTCGAGAGCGCTCGCGCGCCGTCTTGTGCTAACCGTGCAGAAGTGAACTCGGACGTATATTGCCGCCCTTGTCCCGAGGTAAACAAATATATATGCTCCATGCGTAAAATACATTAAGACATTTAATATGTATCTACTTATCGAAGATAATGACGAACTTATAAATGCTGAAAATAAAATGTTGACATGAATATTAAGACTGGGGAGACACTTTTGGTTTCCCTTCGTTATCAAATCTTCAGGCAGGCTTGGCATGTCGGCTTTTCTTGACAAAGCTTCCTTTGAGCGAGCCAAATAGACGGTCAAAAACATTGTGATGTCTGCCATCTATTTGGATTCCAATGGCAGCATGCCTTTGTCTGTGAAATAAGTAACATGGTATTGAGATTCACGAGTAGGTATAGGTATGAATATTTCAATCTGATTATAAGGGTGAGTAGAGCTGTGCGAGGTATCGAAGTGTTGAGCGAGGAAAAAATCCACCAATAGCATTACTACTTAGTATCGTCGTATTGGTAGTTTTTTTCCATAACACTCGCATTTACGTGCACTGTAGCCGAGCGGCGAGGCGCGCGACTTGCAACCTGGCGGTCGTGGGTTCCAAACCCAGCTCATTACATCGGGGTTTTATGATGAAGGTACCTACGTAAATTACGTAATACCACCTTTAAGGAATGACTATTATATTTAACATACAAAGAGACTTTGAAACCCCTAAAATGTAGTTTTTAACTTCGTATCTCGGTAAAGCTGTCCATTGTTTAGACGTAAGTAAGTATAATATCTTTAAAAACACATTGAGACCTTTTCTCATTTTTTCTAATGTTCTTTTGTGTATATTTAGGTTTTTGTGTACCTACCTAAAATACCTGTAGCAATTTAAGCATCCACCATATTGTAAACTGGTTGTCACTAGGGGTGAACTGAAAACCAGCGCTGTGCGCAGCGCAGCTAGTCTGTGCCGCAGCAAATGCTGAGTTCACTCCTATTGTCGCACAGATATACTAGATTTAGTTTATATTTTTCTGTTTGGTAGTTTTATGTTTTGTTTCTGTATCTGGTATGTTGTGTGGCAATAAACTACTATTCTACTATTAGAATAGATTCTAATATATCTGATATTTAACACTGGGAGGAAACCGGTCTAATAAGGTCTCGTTTTGTTTATAAATACGAACCAACCTACATAACAATAAAACCAATGGTCAACCCACCCACCCTACCTACGCCACAGAATATATAATAGTACATACAACCTACGCCTAAGCGCCGACGACGCCCGGCTAAGGCTCGCGCTGTTCCTGAACACGAATGTGTACACTCTTGTAATTTAAATAGAACGAAACGGGTCACATACGGGTCTGGCACTAGTAGCGGGAGTATTTTATATATCATAACAAAGGTCATATGAGCACCTAACCAAATTCAGCATAATTAGGTATGACCGCACACACACCGTACCTACATAATTATTACACCCCATGAGAGAAGGCCTGTGCCCCGCTGTGGAAGGTACCTATAATGTAGGCTGATGATGATGATAACGATGACGATTATTCACATGCTCTTGATGTCAATACTATTTAAAATAAGTTCTGACAGAAGTTGCATTTCTGGTACAAGCTCGAGACGACTCTAACGAGCCCGCACTCAACGGTGTTACGATGGTTAAGTAATTAATTTCCACGGGCACCTTCTGTCTCCATCGTCAGATTATATCGATGTACCATATAATCGAATTATTATCCAAACTATACTAATTCACAAAATTTCAGCTCAATCGATTGGGGTTAAATGGTTCAAAATTCTGTTGCAAGATTTGTCCCACACTTACAAACAAACGAACAGGTCAAGTTTAGTAGAGCTTGTAATGAGTTTCTTTTGAAAAACTGTAAATTCTATTTATTTAATGAGATGTACATTTATCAATAACCAATCTGCAATCTGTTTTCCTTCTGGATTGGACACCAGATTCCTTTAGAGCACAACTGGGAAAAACGCTATAGGTACACTGCTCTGCCATACATCATTATTGAGTATTTGATATTTATTAAATGTATTCTTAAATAATACTTACTTCCGTCCGTCCATCATAAGTAGGTACTGTGCACACTGAGCAAAGGTGGCAACGAAGACGCGAGAGGAATGTGCCTGCTACGCATCCGCTCGCTTCGCAACCGTGTTCGCTTTAGATTGCCTAATAGGACCCTGCATAGAAAAAAAAACGAATCAGGCGGTGTGACTTAGCTTACGCAGTACGCCAACTAAAGACAGCCAAGAACTAGTTCGAGCGTCTCTGCTGGGTTTACTCGTATTAAGGGGGTGCATTGGAAATTATTGCGTGCTTTGAAACGCAGTTCTGACTAGATTAAGAAACAATAAGGTCTGATTCTCAGATATATGATTCTTGACTATATGATTGTTCATCTGATTTTATCGATACATGATTGCTTAAAATTTCCTCTATAGAAAAATATTCCAAAGTTCGGTCTGTATTTTCCTTTTTTTACTCAGCCTACTCAAACGATACATTATTTTACGACACAATCAAGTTAATACTATAGTATTTTATCTCATCTAAAATCTCACTTTATGAAATTTAAATGAATCTTCACTAAGTTAGGTATTTTTCGAAATTTGTCCAAAAAAGCCATTCCCGAAGTGTTACATCTCTTTTCCTCGTGCGCAGAAGGCACCAGCGTGTCTCTGTCTAGGGGGCGTATTTGACTCAAATCAAGGCATCCCCTTAAGTTGTCACAACCAATTTACAGCTTTCTTAGTAGTAAAATCTACTGAGCTTAGCCGCAGACAGACAGACGGATATTGTGTAACTATAAGGGTTCCTTGTTGACCACGGAACCTTAAAAATAACTCGACTCTTACATAAAACTATCTTGCTTACAAGATATAGGTATATCTTGAATATATATGCCACAAGAGTTAAAAGCAGTCATAGATCCTGTAATACAGAGAAACGGTTTTTTTGGCCATGTTGAGAACATACTAAATGGCAATGTTAAATGACGACCGAAAGGAAATAAAAATCATGGCTCTGGAAAAAATACTTCAGTCAGGGGATTTACCACAGCCAAATACGAGGATCTTTAAATTGCATGAATTCAACTTTAACTCTAAAGATTACATTGACATGATAACTTGGGACAAAGTGACAATTACTGAGCCAACTTTGCTGAAAAATCTATGCACAGATGTAATTAACGAGTGTGTAGAAAATACGGACAAAAATTATTCTTCGAATTACCGCTACTGAAATTATATCCTTGTCACACCCAAGGTACTGAAAGATGCGTTAAAATTGTGACTGAGGCATCCGCTGCTGTTTGTGGTCCTATTAGAAGAGATGGTTTCATTAAAGCTAGACTTAAATCACGCAAAATAATGCCTAAATTTAACTTAAAAAAAATATTATAAAATTGAGCGATGGGCGCATTTTTAGGTTTAATTTCTGTATGATATCTAAACAGTTACGGATTATACTATAAATATTATGTTTGTGAATAAGTATTGTTCTACTTTGTAGAATGAAATTACACATAGTTTGAGTAAAAATACAGTGTTTTACTATTATAAACATACAATTAAGTGATCGGTCCAAAATGTCGATTTTTCAATTTTTTAGTGCGCTTGGGGCAGTACTTCCTGAAATATTTCAATTATTTGAATTGTACAGTTTTTAATGTTCTTGAGACTAGCAACTTTCTAACAACTGCTAAAATCGAAACTAAATAAAAATAAAAATCGATCCACCCTAGTATGCATGTTTTCCCACTTTGTAGTACTTATTAAAAAAAAAACCCGGCCAAGTGCGTGTCGGGCCACGCACAGTGTAGGGTTCCGTTGTTGCTTGTCTTAGTTACATCGACGTGCGGTTGTGTCGGCCGAATTTGTACAATTGGCCTTTCCAAGTACACATTAAGTTCGTCGACTATTACTCGGTAACTACTTATGCCTTCTCATCCGTGATAGTTTTCCTTTTAAATTCATTATATGTACTTACTACTACCACGATTTTATTGTACTGTTTTGTCGGCGTGATTGATTTATATACCCATGCCGAATTGCAGTTTTCTAGTAGTAATGGTTACTGAGCTAAGCCGAAGACGGACAGACAGACAGACGGACATGGCGAAACTATAAGGGTTCCTTGTTGTCTACGGAACCCTAAAAATGGAAGGGCACGGTAATATAAGTTCTACTACTACTACTACTATCTAAAAGTAGTAGATTTTTATCCGTGGGTTTGTTCTCTATCTATCATCAGATGAGGTGAATGTGAGGATTGGGCTTAGAATATCGTGCTGACCAACCAAACTGTATATAGGCACTACACTAGATCCCTCGTGCAATCTGTCAATAAAATTACTTACCACGAATTTTCACCGTTCTGTTTTTATCTACATTGTTTTGAGATTTTTTCTTCGTCATGTTGGAATTGTGTTGATTAGCCACAGTGAATGTTTCTGAAATTATCAAGTAAACTAGTCAGTTGCCGCCGACCATATCTACACTTTTCATTGCAGATTATAAATAAGTGCTCCAATGAATTAACAAACGCTGCTTATATGCTCAAATTAAGAGTCGGGTACGTTTTAAGCGTAGGTAGGTATTAATGTATGGTTGATAATGGTTTTGTCTTTGTAACATTTACATTAACTTCGTCGCCACCGCTACTAAAAGATAAGCTTAAAGCTGACGAGCTATGGGTGTGAAATTTTTGGATAGGCCGCTAATAAGGGGACAAATATGTCACCTTTTAGCTGACGCTGTACTCGTTTTTTTTATAAACCTGAGACTTATGGGATAAAGGATTTGGAAACCATTAGAGAAAAACCTAATACAGCTGCGAAAATTGAAACGATGTTTATGGAGTCCTCAACCCATATCTACTGGTCCAGCGTGGGGAATTTTAGGTAGGCCATTGCCACGGTAAATATACGAGTATAACCTACTAGCTTCCGCCCGACTTCGTTTGCGTGGACCCGGGATAAAAACTACCCTATATTTTAATCCAGGATATAAACTATCTTCGTGCTGAATTTCATCCAAATCGGTTGAGCCGTTTAAGCGTGATTGAGTAACAAACATCCAAACATCTAAACATCCAAACTTTCGCATTTATAATATTAGTAGGATGGCAGTAGGTATATCAACTAAACTCTTGACTTGACCTTTTACACTTGCGCTCTATATCAAATGAGGTTGTATGCACACGTATGACGTATCTAGGTGATGGTAAGTTAAAGCACCATGGCCAGATAGGCACGCGGTATAAAAATAATTAGATAAGTAATGCAACATCACGCACCTTTCGTTCCTTCGTTCGCTTCACACGTTCGTTGGATTGGATAGATGTACCTCTTCTTTTTTTCAATATTTTATATAACTTCGTAAAAGTGAATGTACAAAAAGTTCTATATACTTACTTAACTATAGAACCTTGCGACCTATAGACGAGAACAGCGGAGTAGCGTGACATCCCGACATACGATCGATTTTCGGCACAATCTGAAGCATAGAACTTCGTTTGCTTCGCTCGCTCGTTCGAATACCTATGTATTCTCGTTCTCAAATACGGCTCTAACAATTTCGATGAAGTACCTATGGAATATAGGGGTGTTCCCAGTTTGGGTAAAGAACCCTAAAATGGTGAGGTCGCCGTAGAAATACTTACGTACGTCCGTAGAAGTAGTTATTGTTAGTAAACTAGTAGTGGGCTAGTGGCGCGAGCTCAATGAGTTCAACTCAAATCACCTGAAATCCAGGGGTCCTTTGCACGGCACAGTGCGGTTATCTACTGCCGGTGCGTTTTTTATGGGTAACGTTGCTATTTTACCCACTATTTGTCACAGCACAAAATAAAGGAAATGTGCTATGTATTTAAATGTAGATATTGCAGCAATATACCTTTTAGTTGCGCGACCACATTCCTGGTCTGGAAGATTTTCTTCACATCTTCGAAGATTGCTGGACCACCATGTGATGTTGGGACGATTGTTCTTCAAGTACGGCTGTTTTGACATATAAGTAGAAGTTACTGTCCCATCAATTTTCATATGTGCTTTTAATATTTAGGATCTTTCAAAGCTATTTTAAATTTAGCTCTAATTGGGAACAATTACAGCTAAATTATTCCATCATAACGATTATTCCCAGAATATGCACTTAGCTAAACATAACTAACTTAATGAAACAAATCCCTATAATACAACTAAGTATTATCGCTATTTACTTGCATCTGCCCGCGACTCCGTCCGCGTGGAACGTTTTTTATATCGTAGTTTCACACAAACTTTCCCTCTGGGATGATTCCCGGGACACAGACAATATTAGTATGAATGTCATCCTCCCAGCGTTTTTCCCGGTAGTGCTCAAACGAGCCCAGGGTCCGCTTTGCCACCTAATCCCAAGATTTGGTGTAGGCACTAGTTTTACGAAAGCAACTGCCATCTGACCTTCCAAACCAGAGTTTCCTCACGAAAAAACCCAGCGGCATGAACCGGGGTCGAACCCGCAGTCTCCAGATTGAAACTGGCGCTCGGTTACTTACAGTGGCTTCTATATATACTAGCTTCTGCCAGCGACTCCGTCCGCGTCAAACTCGTTTATATCGTAGCTCCATACAAACTTTCACCCCCTTAGGCGATGATTTGTGGGACTCAAACTACCTCTATACCAAATTTCATCTAAATCGGTTCAGTGCTGGTTTAAGCGTGAAGAGGTAACTGACAGACAGATAGACAGACAGACACTTTCGCATTTATAGCATTAGTATATAGGTATATATATGTATATCTGTGTCTGCAACGCTCTAAGTAATAGGTATATTAATTTCTTCATGTTCATATCAAATCAATGGCTTGATGCGTTTGTATATGGTATAACTAGCGTATTTCGGTGCATTTCTATGTATTTTAGTATTTATTTATATATTTTTTTGTTGATCGTCGTCTAGTACCTACCTTTAGTACAGTCGACAACACAGCTAAGTGACCATCGGAAATCTAATCTGACCTTAAGTGCATTGTAATAAGGTTCTAGTTTTTCACGGTATGGTCAGTTAGCTGTGTTGTCGACTGTACAAGCTTTGCTTTGTTTGTGACTAGATCGATTTGTATAAGATGTCCCTTCATATTTATTAATTATTTATTTATACGGCAAATTTTAAATAAAAACTTTGCACATCACGCACCGTATGAACTGCTGTCCAATATGGAATGCGGTGGTCTCTACATATAGCCAAGTCGCTTAGGCCGATGATAATTGAGGAGATTCGTTTTACATACTTACGCCATACCCAATAATCAATCTACGGATAGTTTTCCTTACCAGCAGTTACATTTTGACAGATTACCCGTAGAAAATGTGTCAAAATGTAACTGCTGGTAAGGAAAACTATCCATGGATTGATTATTGGGAATGGCCGTTACTCAGCCCCTCATCCTTAGTTCCCAGCAAATTTCGTTGTCGTAACTAACATCCTTGAAATTTAATGGGAATATTTGAAGTAGGGTATCTACATCGTTGAGGAGATCCATACCATAGGTATGTCATCTGTGGTCATTCATCATTTATTCGTTCCACTTCGCTAAATTTGTGGCTCCCGAGGGCGAATACACGGTTAAATATACCTATAAAAAATACCAAAAGCACCATATCCTGCCTATCACATTTGAGGAGTTCCGTCGACTCCTCCAGGATCCAATCACCAGACATTCACAAACATGTTGTAGTTGGGACCACCCTGAAGGTACCTTTTTACAATCAAAAAAAAAAAACAACATGGGAAGATATCGTTTCATTACACCGCCACCGCAGGCGGCGGCAGTCTGTGACAGGCTGTACTCCGCGCTGCCACATATAGGCTGGAATCCGCTGCTGATTCCGCTCGAAGCTGCTAAAATTGAAGTCAATGGCGCCGTCGATGTGTCGTTCTGTCTGTGACACATTTTATACCGAGCAGCCCGGCGAAATACGGCTGTATTAGACGGCACTAACTCTCTGTCCTACTTATTTATCAATCAAGAATATACAGCCACACTTATACGCGCACACCTTATATCCATCCTTCTATCAAAATAACTCTTCTTCTAATATATTATGTCAGACTATCGGGAAAAATTGCGTAACGTTTTGTGGGTATCTACGGTATAGGTTTCACAATTTGTCTGCTTTGCCCAAAGGTTGACTGGTAGAGAGTGCTTATGGCATTAAGTCCGCCTTTTGTGCGATAAGTTGTTCTTTTGTGCAATAAAAATAAAATAAAATAAATAGGTAGATCTGTATTGTCATTTTAGTGTGATAAAATTACAGTTGATTTTATCATAACGGTCGTTCGAAAAGTTGCATAGGTAGTTGCATGCCCCTATTGAGAAACTTAAGAGCCATGCAAATTATATTTTTTTAATTATCCTTGTAACCGACAAAACTTAACTTTGATGTACAGTCGAGGAATTTGAATGTTTAGCACTTTTGGACCTTAACGTCATTCAAATAGAGTTGACATGTGCCAAACCTTCATTTTCCTCGACCGTACCTAAGTAAAAGTATAAACCTAGTAAATATATACCTTTAAAATATGTAGTGGCTTGTAGGTAGGGCTAACTATGTTTTATAACTTAAACTTAAGCATATTTTGTGGTTATTCAACAAACACTTAAAATATAACTACAACTTAGAAAAGTTGAAAAATATCCGACAATTTCATTTCAAAGTCCAATATCTCAAAAACGGCTGAACAGATTTTCATGAAACATGGCTAAGAACACTCAAGATCACATCAGCTTTAAAATAAAAAAAAGCATTCAAATCGGTCCATCCGTTTGGTAGCTACGATACCACAAACAGATACACAGACAGACTCCTTAAACTTATAACACCCCTCTCTTTGCGTCGGGGGTTAAAAATAATAAATACATACCTACTTATTACAATGTAATAATAGTAATAAGTACCTTTTGACGTCGACGCTTCTGGAGTCCCATCCCAGCCACAGCATTTCGAACTGGTGGTAAAACCACACCATCGGCGGAGATAAATTTCACCGAGTGTTCTGAAATAAAATGAATAGAAACCGGTCTAGTCGTAACTCGCGTACCGGGAGTTCCGTATAAAGTTGTAGGTAGGTATGTATAGAATTCGGGTTATTTAATACATTTTATTTTTCCCTCTAGCTATTTTGAACTTCGGAGATAGACACGTGCAAAGTTTTTTAAACATTTTTCGTAATTAGGATGCGAAGCGAAGCCGTGAAAAGTTGTTACCGTCTCTACCATTGATGTGCGAGGAAGCTGAGGGAAACGAGAATGCGTAGCAAAGCTTAGCAATTACATCCCTTATATAAATTACATCTCTTCTTTATGTACCCTAGGAGGTACCCTGCCAGGTAAGCCACACACCCATATGAATATTTCTACATTTCCTTTCCACTTCACCAAATAAACTGAGATTCCTTGGCCAGCCAAATGAGAACGTAAACGAATCAAAATCGTATAGCTCATTTACGAATCAAATTACCTATATATAGATAATAGTTGAAACCTACTCCTATAATATTGCTCTTAAACATATTTACGTATACATTGCAACATCGGTCGCTACCAGAGGTCGTCGATAACACAAGAGTTAGCTAGGTTTTCTGGTAGGGAGATCGGGGTTTGCACGAGTAGTGCCAACAGTGTAACACGCACAATAAGGCGCACAAACGACATCGAGCGAGTAGCAGAAACCCAGCCCGAGAAAACATATACCTACCTACAAACACACCGCTTAGCAAGTTTAGCAACCTCTCACCGCTCTTGTGGATACTCACTTACTCACCCCGACACAGATGACAGAGCAGGCACAATTGGAAAGAGCCTGACCTGCTAAATACTTTGTACACCAGTATTTTTCTTCAAAGAGTCTGTGACTGTGACAGACACAGAGACGTCGGTATTCAAATATATGGTTGTTTTGAAGGCTCAAAATATCGCCGTCGACAGCGTACACCCACGAATTAAAGCGCTCCTTAATTATCTTTTGCCGGATTAAGAAACTTATGTAAGTTCCCCACGTAGAGACACTACTTGGATGTTAGAACATGTTTTTTTTTATGCCATGCCGGTGGCAATCAAGCCCACGGCACGCCTGATGGTAAGCGGTCACCGTAGCCTATGCGCAGCTTACCACTCCAGCCCAGCCCTGCTATTCTGTAACTTGTTTTAAGCTCACCTCACCGTTCACTCATAAATATGTAACTAAAGCGTAATTAGATGTCTTCCTAGTTCCGATAGGCGTGACGTGAGGCGCATTTGCGTGTTCCGAATAACAGCCCCAGGAGTGTCACAGGCGCGTTGCGGACCCTTTAGAACCGGGATAACCTCGACAGGGGAGTACACGTAGATATACGTTAATGTTCAATGATTTTGTGAATTCCCTAAGCTGTGTAGCTAATGGTCTAGATGTGCGACAAGCTCCAGTGGGGACTGGGCAGAAGTCTTACCATAAAAAAAAAACCATGTAAAGAAGACGCCAAGTCTCGGAACTCTTCCAACTTAAAAAATTGGGAGATATTTCGTAGAGAAACTATAACTATCTATAGTTATAATTCTTAGACTACTGGTTCAAATTGAATGAAATTTGAAATATACGTGTTTATACAATGCCTGCTTGGTTACTGAAAATTCAGGCTTCTAGTTTTATCCACAACGAATTTATAGGGGGGTCGAAAATGGTCTGAACTGCTTCGAGAAAAGGATGGTACGGCCGTGCCGCTGTTTTGCTCGACTTGGCGCAGATCATGCAAACTGCAATAAATTATAAAATACTGTTGTTTTTGTGTGTGACACAAGTATTTGCCACTAACCGCCAGAACTATTTACGCATCCTGGGAAACAGCATTTCTTGTCCGACATGGAAAATTTGTAGAATTGTAGAAATTTGGCGTCTGTCAAAGACTGACATGACTGCTTAAAAATATGCGACCTAAATGCATCAAATAATATAAGCCATAACGCCAATTTAATTCTGGTTTTATTTAATAATAATTAATTAAAAATATTACAACTGACTATTTACTTACAAACAATATTTGTAAATACTAACACATAGAAAAGTATAACTAATAGGTGGTAAGGCTGGCAACTTTGTGAACCTTATTCATTACAGTGCCATCTCACGCATTTCTAATTGACTACGTAGCGACCAAACCAACAAAAGGCTGTAGAACGCTATCTAGTGTGAAATTCCATACACGGGAAAGTAATACGGCCAAATCGAAAATCTTTTATTTCCATGCAACTGTTTGGAACGCAGTGTGCTCCTTAAATTATATATCGGAAAAAGCCGCCCGGCTTATCCGTTGCCCGTTGCTAGGTATGGAGATTGTGTACCCTGCTCATTTCTAAGTTTCCAGCCCCTGGTTCTTAACGGCTATATTGCGTACGAACAGTTAAGTGCAGATTTGTAGTGTTAGATTTGGAGGAAAACCAGGGTGAGCTCTTTCCATAATCACTTTCAATGCATCCTATGACATTGTAACGATTTGGTTCATTTACACGTGGGTTCACGTGTTTACACAGCTCGGACGATGATTGTTCATGATGTGATGTATTTATGTGCGTCCACAGGTCTTATTCTATTTGGGAGGCGTGACGGTATATTATGTATATGAATTAGGTTTTCCTACATGTCACGTACATGCGATAACACAGTTCTTAGTCGTGGAGTTCTTTAGTGTGAAAGGATTAGTAACAAGTGTAACAACAAGGGTCTCAGGTTCGGTAGTTTCAGCCTCAGACCATGTCGTCATCAATCAAGGGTGCACCCGGGTAATTATAACTAGAACAATATAGTGTGTGAATTGGTACAGTATCAGTCGTGTGGTAAGGGATGTCTGTAAGGGGAGGTGGAGGACATTCTCGGGGACGAAGGTCCCCACATCTCAGATGGAGCTGGTAGGCGGCAGCTCATATGTCAGATATATAAAGGATTCCGGAAGCTGTATGTGTAGGTTCATAGTTGCATATATGCTAATACAGATACCTAAGCTAGAGTGCTATAGGTACTATTTCGCGGCCATGAGAGTGACCAGAAGTGGCTTCGCGACAGGCGCGGCCTGTCATTAGCTTTAGCTGTCAAATTTACTATTGACCGCCACCCCAGGCCGCGCCAGTGCGATGTAGGCCTTAAGATTTTTAGTTGGAGTTGAGGTCTTGTCACAGTGGAAAAAGGTTGTAGCTTCTGGCAAAAAGCAGATCCCTTGATGCAAATGGCGGGATTGAATAAAAAATAATTCGTAAGCCTAAGCAGAGCAATAGGCTTGTGCTTGCTCGTTCTTTTACGGGAGCGCTCCGATCTCGTTCAATCGGTTTGAGGAACTAGTTCGGTCTTTTAGTTCCTTCGCTCTTTTAGGTCAGTGTGGGTGGGAGTGGCCGTTAGTTAAGCACTGTTTGATTCAGACGGTGCGCCCGCGCGATGTTACCCGGTCGCGTCACACGTATCTCGTTCCGTTCCACTCTCGCTCTGCTGCTGAACTAAAGACCGAAGACCGATTAAGATCGTGATCGTCTTTTCGTTCTGAGATGGGAATTCATTCCTAAGAGGTAATACTACGCGACGCGACAACTGCAGCTCAGAGTAAAAATCCGATACAGAAATCATCAAAATCGAGGTTTCGTTCTCGACTGTTTCCTCCTCCAAAACTTAACTAATCTTAACGAAATTTTGGAAATTGAATGGGAAGGAGACATTCTGTGTCGGACCGTTTTGATTTTTGTGCTTATTATTATACGATTTGTATACTAGGCGTCTGTTTGCGGTCAATTTATTTTGGCGTTTTAAGCGATGTTTGAAGTAGCCTAACTTCTATATAATCAAAAATATCCAATAAATAAAAACGTACCGACATAGATAATGATGATATTAATTTTGTATAAAAAAAATATTGATCTAGGTTCAAAAACCAGGGAGGAAACAGTCGAGAACGTTTGTATGGAAAAATGACCCATAGCATTCCCTCCTAATAGGTCCTAGTTCCTGACCGACATGTACCGTCGCGTACGCACGTACAGTCAATAAAATACTCATTTATATTCGGAATCATCTGCCGAGATGATTTCGAGCTAAAAACTAAAATACGAGTTTGCAATCCAGCTTCGTCGTTGCAATAATCAGCTCTAAGTAAATCTTTGAATTGTACTGGCACTTCTACTTTTTCTACATGTCTGAACACTGTCTTAGACACTTGTGCACCTTTATTTCTGGCGTCATACAGGAAATGTTTTACACCTTCAAATGGAGGAAAACTCCCACTCGCTAAATTTAAGCCGCGGTTTTTATAATCCCTCTCTTTTGCTTCGTATACTCTTTGAATCGGTTCGTCAGATGATACAACTTTTTCCCGTAATTCACACATTTCCATTAATATTACATTCTTATTAGGATCTGCTTCACATGCATGATCATTTCTTCGTATGATAATGTTTTTATCCTAAAGACAAAATAAAGTTTGGGTTATTGTGTGCACCATGATTTATTAGGAATTTGCTTAAAGACGTAATAAAAAAAATAAAGCAATAATACTATTAAGCTTTTAAACCACTTTCAGAAAATTTGACTTTCAGGCAATAGGATAGCCAAAATTTGTCATTTTTTTTTTTTTAATGTAGTATGCCGATCTTCCCGGAGTTGACCTTACCGCATCTTTTTGTGACACGACTCGCTCTGGTCAGACGAGGTGCTTTCCTCTACCGAGCCGATAAACCACGGCATCGGCAGCGTAGCGATACGAAATTGTCAGTGAACGTGTTAAAATACGCTGATGCACTGTGAACGCAAAATAGCATCTACGTGGTCGCTCGCCAAATCGATACTGTTACGAGGCACGTTCCGGTAGCAAAAGGGACGTCAGTGCGTTGGATGGTTATGCTATTATGCTGTGAATCGTCAAATTTAAATGTTATTTGCTATAAAATAGGTGTTACAATGAAACGAGAGAATCATTAATCATTTATTTCACATTCTCTATCATTTTAAAGTCAGTTTCAATAAAAATTACGCGTTGTACTGTACCCTTTATGTGCGGAGTGTACCCCTTATACTCGTATTTACACTGAGCTTAATCGTCCCTAGCACCGGCCACGTCCACGTGGAACTTGTACTCCTGGTCGGCGTCGAGGTACGCGTCCGACATGAAGTACAGCGTGTACGCCCGCGGTCTTGCCGAGGGACATGCGCTTTATGGAGAGGAGGCTGTTGATTTTTCCTTCGGTCATAATAGCTAATATTAAACACTTTACTTCGCAAATTGAAGTAATCTTCAGTTTCAAGCCTTTTTCAGGACTTGCAGAGCAAAAGATACTGTATGCAACAAAAATGACAAAAAAGTGACAAAAATGATGTATCTTATACGAGTAAGGACCAAATTATTGGCCAGTAGTTAGCCTGGTTAGTCGGTAGTTAGCCATATAAAGTGAAAAAAGTTCCGTTGTGACACAAAAAAATACCATAGAATTGTACTTATGGTTAAAGTAAAACTTACATAGAAAACTTCATTGAGTGAGTTAAGCTGGCCAAGCATTTGGTCCTTACCCATACATCATATTGAGAAGTAAAGGGTCAATAAAGTGAGATAGCAGCAATAAAACGAAAGAATCAGTAGTCATCATTTATTTTACATTCTCCATCATTTTACAGACAGAGTCAAACAAAATTACGGGTTGTACCCCTTATGTGAAGCGCGTACCCCTTATGTGAGAAATGGCCCCTAGAGTTTACTCCGAGTCCGAGTCGTCCCTAGCGTCGGCCACGTCCACGTGGAACTTGTACTCCTGGTCGGCGCCGAGGTACGCGTCGGACATGAAGTAGAGCGTGTACGCGTGGCGGCCCGCGGCGCCGCACACGAAGTCGAGCCGCACGCGCGCGCTCTTGCCGAGGGACACGCGCTTGATGGAGAGCAGGCTGTTGGTTTTGGGCGCGCCGATCACCACCCACCAGCCTTCCTCGCGTTTCTGTGAGGGACGAAGTTTGAGTTAGGCTAGAACAAGTGGATTTACAGTTGTCGCACATTGAGCCACTAGTGGCAACTATAAGCTGCGGGCGAGTATTGTCATACATTTATCACACCTTTCATTCGGAAAAGTAAGTTTTGCTCCACGACGAGAGGGATCAAAACGCCACTTTCCTGTTCAAGCTACTTTTTTTAATTTATTCATTGGCGTGTAGCATCAGCAGATCTTAAGAGTCCGCAGTAAGCTCGATTCTCCATACAAACGTAGTTACGCTCTCATTTTAAAACTACGTGTTGGATTGTAACGAAAATTTTCATGTGCAATGACATGAGGTATATCCAGGTCTGTAATTAGTTTATGTAGCTTCAGATACCATAGTAAAAAAAATACAGCGAATTTAAGTTTTTCATACAAAACTTGTTTTTGCTGTATTTCGTTTGTTTTATAAACTGGAACCATGTAAACTAATTACAGACATAGATATACCTTATGCCATTGTATATGCAAAGTTTCGTCACAATCCAACACATAGTTTTAAAATGAGAGCGTAACTACGTTTGTATGGGAAGGTGAAATTCGGCCGAGCTTACTGCGGGCTCTTAATAAAATAATCGATTGTAATTTCATCGTAATCGATTTAAAAAAACATATTTCAAGTTTTAGCTTTAACAACGTTATATGAAAGTTCATGAATTTTTCGTAATGTTTAAAAATTAGTAATAAAAAACTTTTTAACAAAAAAATTAAACCGCCGAAAAAAAAAACCGGAAAAGCAAATAAATAATAAACCTTTTTTATTTACTTTAATAACTAAGTTCTTTAATTAATCTAAGTGTAACTAAGTAATTTTGAGTCCGCTTTTTTGTCGGTTAAAAATTAAGAAAATAGGTTAAAATTTCTTCAGTCGGTGTGAAAAATAGTACGTCACTCGTTAGCAAACTTATCTTCGTCTCGGGCGTTAACACTTCCTCATTACGCTCAGGATCCAATACACCGCCCGCGCCCTAAATATACTAATTGGCTCCCTTGTAACACAAATAACTATTTCACTTCCCATGCTCAAAAAGTGCGTAGCAAGCGGGGCTAAAGAAGTACATTTAGCCCCTGGGGGAAAAAAATTGTACATATTTAACATTTTCAATTTGACCAATCAAATCAGTTCGCCGTATTACATCCATCAATTAATAGTATTTTTCACAATCGTGTTATAATAGAGAGCTTTTTAGTCGAGTACCGTGTTTAGGCCACGAAGCTTGCCGAGTGGCCTAAGTAAGGTACGAGATTAAAACGCTTGATTATGACACTATTGTGAAAAATACTTTTTGTATGAGTTCATTAAAATTAATAATTTAAATATATGCGAGTATATAAGAAAACTAAAAATCGTAAGTACTATATTGTCTAGTTCTACTATTGTAAAGGCTCTTTGACTTTTCAGGTAGCAAGGTAAGTTGGCTTCCTCTGCCATATTAATTATTTCTTGAGGAGTTAAAGATGTTTCGTCACTGTCACTACTCATTTTCTTAGTTTTTATTTTAACTTTGTAAGTTTAGCTTTGAAAAGAAAAGTTATCACATCCACACCACAGGCGTTCGTAATGTTGCAGTACAGAGGGGCAACCGCGAAACGAAAACGAACTTCGTTCGTGTATCTCCCTCTCTATCGCTCGAACTAGCAAGTGTGACAGAGACGGAGATACACAAACGAAGTTCGTTTTCTCTTCGCGGTAGCCCCTCAGTGCTGTGATTGTCAAAATACTAGCCAATCACAAAGCGTAGTTTTTTTTTAATTTTTTATGCCCTGGATACAGCAGCAAGTTTAAGTAGATTTTTGACAGATTATGCGACGCTGCTACGTGCCGAAACGCCATGGATTGGCAATTTTGTATCGGATCGAGTCTCCTTAAACAAGGCCACATATTATTGCAATACGAAGTTCTATTTTCAAATTTTTTTCGGTTGTCTAGAGCGTATCGAAAAAGTTATTTCGGTTGTTTCGGAAGTAACATAGACTATTCAACGATGAAAAGAGTGACGTTGCAGTATTCTCTATGAAATCGTAATACACAAATTTTAATCGACGAGTACAAAAAACTCAAAAACATTTGTATTTGCGCCACTAGAATTCTGCTCTGTGATTGGTTGATAAAAATCTAGTAGGCCACGCGCCGCAAGAATACTACTGTACTGCTCTGTGATTGGTTGAAATATTGAAGCTGCGCGCTCCACTCACACTGATCGTAAGTGAAGTTGTCAATTTCGCCAATTTTTTACTAATTGTTGTATGGAAAATCAAAAGTTGCTGTTTCGGTCACGAAATACATTTCGTCGTTTCGTCATTCCGTTACATAGTTGTTTACAATGTTATTTCTATAAAATCGTAAGGATTCTATTGGTAGCTTTAAATTTACTCTTGGACAATAAAAATATGCATTTTTTTTTTAAGTGAAAACTTTATCGACGCTGTGCACTTTTTGGGGTTTTTTTTATACTGATAATAGTAATTCGTGCAAAATTATTCCCTAACCATTCCAAAATATCAAAAATGCTCAACGTTAATATTCACGTTTTTACTTCTGCCGGCACTCCCGGAGTGCAATCCGGTGTTTTCTTAACTTTCAAGGACTCTTTTTTGATTTTAATAATATTTTTTTAATTTATACTTTATTCGATATTTTGTAATAATTATCCATTTAGAAACACTACGTTATCAATTTTAACATGAGTACCACCAGTTAACCAGTTTACGAGTCCAATTGATATGACATAACGACGGCAGTTGAAAAATTGCAGTCTGATTTATCCGCCTTGCCAGAAAAAGGGTTAGATCTCGCAATGTCTTAGTGTAAGGCCTGAGTGGAAGCCCCGCTCAGAGCGGGGCGTGCAGCGTCCATATAAAACAAATGCAATTTATATGGACGCTCGACGCCCCGCTCCGAGCGGGGCGTCCACTCAGGCCTTACACTTAGACCCACGACCCACATTCTCTGGGGAATATTAGCCTAAACGCACCTGCGGGAAGAAGGGTGCGATGACGGGTCCCACGACGTCGTCCTCTCGCTCTAGCACCACCTCCACCACGATGGGCTTGCCCACGCGCAGCCGCCGCTCATCCTTCACCTGTTTTAACAAAAACATATACAGGATGTTTTTTTAATCGTCTTAGAGCCGAAGCCCAGTCAATGTATACATTAAAAATAACTTAAAAAAAGGTTTTTATGGCTGCCGGCGTCGCCCGCAAAATTTCGGCCAATGGGCGTTGAAGATTTTACCCGCGCAAACGCGCTGCCTTATGAATGGTTAAAATGTTGTCAAAAAATGCTTTCTGCGCAGGTACATCGCTGTAACTTATATTTTCTCAAACATGCAATGAAATATTGACGTTGTGTTCTTCATAATGGGCTTCGAAGTGTCACGTTTCGGGCGCAGCTTGCCGAGAGATCGGTAAAGGCATTTCAATTTTCATATAAAATTGGAGTTGGCCTGCAACATGGTCTTTTTTAATTTCCTTTCCACAATTTGTGGCAGAGGATCACGGCGTACAGCCATGAAAATTAAAGTTTGATTTCTTGGAGTTTTTTTAAATTTATTTCATTGCACGTTTGAGAAAAGCACTATACATACCTCGGCGTGAAAACGGGTTGCCAGCCTCATAACTAGAGATGTTTTGCATTACAACAAAACATATATTATATTCTGAAGTCATACACACAGCATGGCAGCAAGGCTCTTGCTGGCGAAGCCAGTGACTGACACGGAACCAGTGCTGCCAACTGAACAGCACCAGCGAAGCGACAAGGGAATTGGCGCCTTCTGGTGATCGAATTAAGGCTTACTGTCGGGTAAATCTGCCCGATTTCAGGTATGTTGCCATATGTATCACGAAAATAAACTTAACGCACTCTCTCGGCCGTCAATATGTGGTCGGCCGGCAACCCCTTACTTCCCGGCCTCTGTCGTAATGTGCTATTGTGGTCCTGTACCTCGTAGACGAGCTCCACGTTGGGGTACCGGTTGCAGAAGCGCGCCACGTCGGCCATCTCCGCGGGGGACAGCTGCAGCAGCTTGGCGCGCGCCGCGTCTTCCAGCTCCATTACGTCGAACACCGTCTCCACACTCTGTAAAATAAAATACATCAACTCGTTAAACCACTCATTATTCTAATACTTTATAATATTTTGATAGGTCATATTGGGGTGGTATTCCACTTGTCCATGATCTATGTGCGATGTCCGCAAGGCCGTACTCACCAGCTCACCGCCAAAAAACACCACATACCTACAGAGCGCGTACTATCTCTCTTTTCCTCTCTCCCTCCGTCACTCTCTCTCTCTTTACAAGCCTTCCATCATCACTGGTACATCTCGTGGGCACATAATCTACCAAGCAACTAGCGTCTCTCTTTCCCTCCCCCAACCTTTCTCCCTCCGCTCTTTGTCACATAACTCTCCGTACCTTCTCCGAGCAGCGTTGCACCAGCTCCTGACTGAAGTGCGGCAACTGCCTCAGATAGGAGTCTTTGGCCCACATGGCCTGCGTCACCATCTGCGCCAGCTCCATGGCCGCCACGGCCGGGGACAGCCAACCGCTGGACGACACCACGTCCACGCAGGCCTGGATGAGACGGATCGCCTGGAATAATAATAGGGGCGTAGACACTAAATAAAATAATCAATAATGTCATATTTTCTCGAAAAAGGATAAAAAATGTAGTCAAATGGAGAAAAAATCATCGCAAAATGTTAAATAATCACGAAGTTGTAAGTGTCCAAAGTTTTAAGAAGGGGTATGTTCCGTCCCTTCTTCGCAAAACGCAACTTCATATTGAAACGATGACGCTGGAAGAATGTGACGTCACAGAAGACGGCGACGTGCCGCGCCGCATCGCGGTCGGCGGGGCCGTCGACGGGCCGCCCGGCAGCATCCTGTAATGTGACGTCACACACCGTTTGCGTTTTCTCTCTCTAACAAGCAATACTTCGTAATTCTTTGAGATATCCGAATGGGTTTTTCGTCACTAGGCATATTTTTTTGCCTTTTTTATTTTGGAGTAATAATAATTGTCGAGTCTACACCCGTATTACAACTTAGAAAAGTTGAAAAACCCCCGACATTTTCATTTCAAAGTCCAATATCTCAAGCGGCTGAACAGATTTTCATGAAACATGACTAAGAACACTCGGGATAAATATGTATATATGACATAAAAAAACCGCATTCAATTCGGTCCGTCCGTTTGGGAGCTACGATAACACAGACACGTTAAACTTATAACACCCCTCTCTTTGCGTCGGGGGTTAAAAATGGAACAATTCACCAGTAACCGACAGAATTCGCTAAGCTTGTAAGTTCATACTTCAGCCGGCATCTGAGCAAACATTACGAGTGCCCGCTAGGCGGGTTCTTGGTTGCGAACGTGTTAAGGCGCCGTAGGTTCATAGTCTCCTCTCCCTCCCACTGAGCATAATCGTGAGCGAGATGGAAGTGAGTGCTCGGAAGCGCGGATATCATGTTTTTTAATTTTAATTTATTGGCCGTTTAAATAAATAAAAATGTAAACACTGATTTCCCTCAAACATGATATTGCCGATTTTTAGAAGCAATTTTAATATTTATAGCTTTTGTGCATAATTTGTTACGAATATTTTAAGTGTATTTTTGTGTGTTTTAGACCTATGTTCGTGATTTTTTTCTATCGAGCGAAATTTGCTTAATCATGTTTCGAAGCACTGATTTCCCTGCAGAAAAGCCTCAAGATTACCATTTGTATTTTTTTGAAACCATATTATTATAAACAGACGCATTACATTGTTTCAAAAACTCTGTTCGCTTAACTTCGCTGAACCTACGGCGCCTTAACTACTGTATTATTTTTCTATACTAGTGGTAGAACTAGAGGCCACATACCTTGGTGAGGACATGCTGCGTGTCTTGCTGCAGCTCCTGCGGCAGCTGCGTGCGCGAGAGGTGCGCTTGCAACAGCACGTGGGCCTTCACGTGGGGGTCGTTGTACTTGACTGTACCGGAGGCGGATGTGGGCTTGTGGGGGACCCTGGGAAACGAGAACATGTGAGGGTTCTGGCTGCTTTGGGAAGCTAAACTACACTTCCGGACAAGTGTGATAGAGCCTTACTATCGTTTACCAAAAGATTGACGACTTCTGGTAGCCTAGTTGGTAGTGACCCTGCCTACGAAGCTGGAGGTCCCGGGTTCGAATCCCGGTAAGGGCATTTATTTGTGTGATGATGATGAGCATGAATACTTGTTTCTGAGTGATGGATGTTTTCTATGTATTTATATTTATCTATATAAGTATGTATATCGTCGTCTAGTACCCATAGTACAAGCTTTGCTTAGTTTGGGACTAGGTCGATTTGTGTAATGCCCCCCAAATATTTATAAAAACAGGGTTCATCATCATCCTCCTAGCGCTATTCCCGGTTGTGCCCTAAAGCAGCCCGGGGTTTTGACACCTAATCCCAAGATTTGGCATAGGCACTAGTTCTACGAAAGCGACTGCCATCTGACCTTCCAACCCAGAGGGAAAACTAGATCTAATTGGGATTAGACCGGTTTCCACACGATGTTTCCCTTTACCGAAAAGCTAACGGTAAATATTCCGCACATAAGTTCCGAAAAACTCATTGGTACGAGCCGGGGTTCGAACCCACGACCGCCGCTTGACAGCCGCATGCCTGAACCACTGGGCTACCGTAGCTTCATATACAGGGTTACACATACATATATACAGGCTGAATCCTAAGTCGTGAACAGAAACATGTGTTTCTTACTGTTTAACTTTAGTTTAAACATGTGGACGTGACAGGCAAAAATGTTTAAAAAAAAGAAAATTTACTGAGTCTCATGGTCGCCCTACGTAATTGCTACGTTAAACTGGCACTTTGAGCTACAGGCAAAGTCTTGTCGAATAGGGTGACCATAAGGTTGGTGTTCTTGCTATTTAAAATTATGATCAATAAAGTTTAATTGTTTACATGTAATACAATTAATTTGCCTTAAAATGCTGCGATAGAAACGAACAAAATCTGTTGACGACTTATGGCCGGTTCCAATAATCAATCCACCGATAGTTTTCCTTACCAACAGTTACATTTTGAGACATTTTCTAAGGGCAATCTGTCAAAATGTAACTGCTGGTAAGGAAAACTATCGGTGGCTTGATTATTGGAACCGGCCATTAGGTTTGAGTCTGTATAGGGTTATTAGTAATTCAACGACAGGCTGTTAAGGGGATGCCTTGATTTGAGTCGACCACGCCCCCTTGACAGAGACACGCTTATGCTTTTAGCGCACGAGAAAAAGGGATACAACACTGTTCGGGAATGGCTTTTTTGGACAAATTTCGATAAATACCTAACTTACTGAAGTTTTATTTATATTTCATTAAATGAGATTTTAGACAAGATAAAGTACTATAGTATTAACTTGATTGTGTCGTAACATAATGTATTGTTTGAGTAGGCTGAGTAAAAAAAGGTAAATAAAGTAAAGACCCAACTTTGTTTTTTTTTTCTATCGATGATATTTTAGGCAATCATGTATCGATTAAATCAGTTAAACAATCATATAGTCAAGAATCATATATCTGAAAATCAGACCGTATCGTTTCTTAATCTAGTCAGAACGGCGTTTCAAAGCACGTGATAATTTCCAATGCACCGCCTTAAACTTAAACTGGTGTTGTTAAAGAAAAAAAAATAACGGCCGTATTCATAAATGTACTACAAGCCTGTTTTAACTAAAATGCCGTTAAAATTCGTTTGTCCTTATCTGTCACTTTGACATTTGTGTTCGTAAGAAAGGGACAAAGCACATTTTATTTAGCAGAGGCATTTTAAGTTTTATGAATAAGGGGGTATGTGATTTACTTGTTAGATAAAGCCTTGATGATGTTCTCCTCCCTGTGGCGTATGCAGAGCTCGGAATACTCCGCAGCGGACGATATGATCTCCAGGAGTCCTCGAATCTTGGTCTTGCTCGTCAGAGACAAGCTGAACAGTTCTGCAGGGGAAAATAAATAAAATAATAGGGACGGTGACACCAAGTTAAATAATTTTGGTACAAGCTTTTATTGCCGACTGTACTTATACCATCATCAACTACTCATTGAGACGATTCTAACGAGCCCAAACTCAACGGGGTTACCTTGGTTAAGTACTGAATTCCCATGGCCACCTTCTGTCTCCATCATCAGATCAGCTTGATGGTACCATAATATTGAATTGTCATCCAAACTATACTTATACCCAAAATTTCAGCTCAATCGGTCACCGGGAAGTGGGTCAAATTTAACTTACAAGATTTGATTACAGACAGACAACGGGACAGGTGAAACTAAATAAAAGCTTGTAAAAACAACGTTGTCCCAGACAGAGTATGAAAGATTGAGGGACTCTTTAATGATCTTGGACTGCCAAAGTCGTCTTCTCAGAGAGGTGGTAAACTAGGGACTCACCGATGGTGGTATAGTTGATGTAGTAGTATGACGCGATCATGCCCAGATTGAGGGGCTGCAGGTCCATGTCTTCCTCGATGGCGATACACTTGGACTGCTCGAGGTCGGTCAAGGTCGTCTCCACCAGCTCGGAGAGGTGGTCCGATAGATGCCTAGAAAGTAATAATAAGTATTGTAATGACTTAATATAATACAGTGAGTGCGCGTGTTAGTGAGTGAGGGAATGAGTGAGGGAGAAAGTGTGTTAGTGAGTGAGGTAGAGAGTGAGCAAATGAGTGTGTTACTGACTGAGTGTGTTAGTGAGTGAGGGAGACAGTGAGTGAGCGGGTAGAGAGTGAGCAAATGAGTGTGTTACTGACTGAGTGTGTTAGTGAGTGAGGGAGACAGTGAGTCAGCGGGTAGAGAGTGAGCAAATGAGTGTGTTACTGACTGAGTGATTGAGTGTGTTAGTGAGTGAGGGAGAAAGTGAGTGAGCGGGTAAGTGAGTTAATGAGTGAGGGAGGGAGAAAGTGAGTGAATGAGTGTGTTAGTGAGTGAGGTAGAGAGTGACCGAATGAGTGTGTTACTGACTGAGTGTGTTAGTGAGTGAACGAGTGTGTTACTGAGTGAGTGAGAAAGTGAGCTAATGAGTTTGTTAGTGAGTGAGTCAGAAAGTGAGAGTGTGCTTGCGTGTGTCTGTTAGTGAGTGAATGAGAATGTAGGTAGTTGTTTGCGTGCGTGCGTGTGTTAGTGAGTGAGGGAGACACTGAGTGTGTGAGTGAATGCGTGCGTGATTGCGTGCTCGTGAGTGATGTTATTCGTACCTGTGCGTGACGCCCTGCAGATTGTAGTAGTTCGGGTTCTGCGTGAGCCGCCGGTACAGGAACGTCCACGTGAGGTAGTCCACCGCGTCCTGCTTGTTTTCTATGGTCTTCGTCACTATCTCAGCGTTCATGTGGTCGTGCAGTCTGTGGTCCAGGTGGCTCTGAGGAACATAGACAGATGGTCAATATTTTTCGAGTAATATTAGCGCCAATCAACAATTTTTTTTCTTCTACTTGGTTTCTTTTTAATTTACGTTCAATCTTTAAATCTGTGTTCGCAGAACTCAAACTTGTGGATAATGAAGGTCTTTTTCTTAAAATGTATCAGCCGACAATCGTCCCCTGTTGGACTAAAGACTGCCATGGTCCTGCGCCATCGGTCCATCATGTGGGGGGGGGGGGACTACCCACGCTGCGCCTTCCGGTATGTGGTTGCCACTCGAGAACCTTATAGATATCAATACTTTCGGAGACAGATCACCGGCATATTACAGCCACTGGTGGCCGCCACTGAACGCGACCACTAATAATAATAAACCATTTATTTCAGGCATTAAGGTCCATAGCAACAAATACCTTAAAGCCTAACACACATACAGTACATATACATAGTACATTACTACAGAGGCCGAGAAGTAAGGGGTTGCCGGCCGAGTACATATAGACGGTAGAGCGTAGCGAGACCGGATAGTTATGAGGCTGGCAACCCCTTTTCACGCCGAGGTAAGTATAATGCTTTTCTCAAATATGCAATGAAATAAATTTTGTATGAAATGCCATTACGGGTCTCTCGTCTCGCTGCGCCCGAAACGTGACACTTCGAAGACCATTATGAAGAACACAACGTCAATATTTCATTGCATGTTTGAGAAAAACTAATTATTTAAGCGACAAAACAGCGTGGCTCCGTTGCGTCGTCACGTCCGGTACTAATGGCGAGCGCGAGGAACTCCCGCACGCGGCCATTAAACGCTCGGTGCCCGCCGGTGCTTTACAAAATGTATGAAATAACTAGGACTCGTCCACTAGTGGCCACTAGTGGCTCAATATGCAGCAACTCTAGGTGTACCTCCAGCGGGAGACAGTCCTGCAGCAGCTTGGTGAAGAAGGTCTTGTGGTGCGCGCGGCACATCAGAACGGCCACGGAGTGGTCGTCTTCGAGGGGGCGGCACGCGCGGCCCAGCATGTGCAGGACTTGGGTGATCGGGTACTGCTCGTAAGTGTGGAGTTTGCCGTTGTAGCTGCGGAGAATTGTACAGCTTATTGTGAAACCACTTTTTTGTGTTGCTTGTTGCGATGGTTACGTCTAGTTGTTATTATATCGAAGATTAGATTATCTATTGACACTGCCGTTAACACAGTCACTGATCTTTCTAGACGTTCCAGATTTAAATGCAATGACTGACTTGTCAGCAATGTCTAATATAATTCCAGTCACTGATCTTTCTAGACGTTCTAGATTTAAATGCAATGATTGACTTGTCAGCAATGTCTAATATAATTCCAGTAACTGATCTTTCTAGACGTTCTAGATTTAAATGCAATGACTGACTTGTCAGCAATGTCTAATATAGTTCCAGTCACTGATCTTTCTAGACGTTCTAGATTTAAATGCAATGACTGACTTGTCAGCAATGTCTAATATAATTCCAGTCACTGATCTTTCTAGACGTTCTAGATTTAAATGCAATGATTGACTTCTCAGCAATGTCTAATATAATTTCAGTCACTGATCTTTCTAGACGCGTTCTAGATTTAAATGCAATTATTGACTTGTCAGCGATGTCTAATATAATTCTCTTGTCAAGTTCGTGATAATATTTTCAGAAATATTCACGAATGATCTTCAAAGTTAAATACTTTTTAACATAGTGATTTCATCCTCCTAATGTAGGGTTGGCTCCCGATTTTGTTTTTCCGGGACTATCGGGACTTGCCATACAAATCCAGTCCCCGGATCAAACCCTAAGTTATTGGCATGTTTCACCCCTTTTTTATACTCACATGTGCGTGTCGCAGACTATGACAGTGTGGACGTGTGCAGCGAAGGCCCAGGCCAGCTCGGCCGCCACGACGCACAGCTGCGCGCAGCCGCTGGACACCAGCTGTTGCACGAGACGACGGTCGCTCGGGTCGACGCCCTCGTGGAGATATGCTACGCCGGCCGCTAGAGTTTCCTTTAACATCTGGAATGGAAAGCAAATGTGAGTTTTTTATTACAAAAACCGTGAAGTCAAACCTATAGTCAATCGATGGAGCCCCCTACGAGTAACAGTTCCGCTCAGCGACGCTCCGTCAATTCGGTACCGGTTTATAGATAAATAACCTTATTTATAGTCCATCAAAATTATTTAAATTAAAATTAAAATTCGTATAGTTCGAAAGGGACAAAACGCTAAAACTAGTTCACAGAGGTACGATCAGTTTTCTCTATCTTTTTTTACAGCCTTAATTAGACCAAGTCTTTCTAATTTCGACAGACAAAGCGTCCCGCTATGCGGGGCCACATCACTCAGGGGTACAAGACCCGCGCGTCTCCTAAAAAAACGCACAGAAACCCGGCACACCGGTTGTAAGACCCGCGCAGCGGAGCTCCGTCGTTTCTATTGTAGCCTGAGGATCTGAGGGTGACTATGGAGCTGCCAGTGTGATCCATAATTGACAGAGCCCCACTTTGCGGGAGCACATCTCCGAAGGGTAACAGTCCCGCGCAGCGGAGCTCCGTCGCTTCTATTGAAGCCTGATCTGAGGGTGACTATGGAGCTGCCAGTGTGATCCATAATTGACAGAGCCCCACTTTGCGGGAGCACGTCTCCGAAGGGTAACAGTCCCGCGCAGCGGAGCTCCGTCGCTTTTATTGAAGCCTGAGGATCTGAGGGTGACTATGGAGCTGCCAGTGTGATCCATAATTGACAGAGCCCCACTTTGCGGGAGCACGTCTCCAAAGGGTTACAGTCCCGCGCAGCGGAGCTCCGTCGCTCCCGTTGAACCCTGATGATGTAACGGCGACTATGGACCTGCTAACGCCCCACGACTTTCTTACCTTGTCCTGGATCCTGTCCAGCAGGGGCTGCATGAGCTCGGGCTTGGCGTGCAGGAAGCGCGCCGCCTTGCCCTGCGCGGCTGCCAGCGCCAGCAGGTCGGCGGCGAGCAGGCGCGAGTCGCGCCGCGCCGGCACGAACACCGCCGCTGGCCGCGAGCCGGCGTGGCGCACTATGGCGTTGTAGATCGGCTTCGTCATGGAGGAGAGGCGGGAGGCTGCGTGGGGGATGTTGAAACCCTGAAAAAAAGTGGTTCGTTAAAGCAATGAAAAGAGCCAGCTCGCGAGGTCGAAAACTGAGGACGGGAGAGTCGTTTCTTCCAAACCTCAGCTTTTGAGTGAGATAGAGCGTTTTTACGGACTACATATACACGTCTACTCGCAGACCCGAAGTTGGTCTGGCGGAAGACCTTAGAGCTAGACTAACCCGATACACCGACGACGAAATACCGACGACATCCCGGACATCACGACTGTACGAGATTAGATGGCTCTGAAGCAGCTTAAGAACAGCAAGGCACCCGGTGAAGACGGAATTACAGCCGAACTCCTGAAGGCGGGTGGAAAACCGATCCTTAAGGCCCTTCAGAAGTTGTTCGATACCGTCGAGGGTTTCTATAAGCTGTTTTCATCACGAATCGTCTCGCACGCAGGCTTGATGACTTCCAGCCTACCGAACAAGCCGGTTTCCGAAGAGGTTTTAGTACCGTAGACCACATTCATACGCTCTGCCAGGTTATACAGAAGACTAACCTAATGAGAAGTATAACCTGCCTCTGCTTAATAACATTCGTGGACTACGAGAAAGCCCTCGATTTCGATCGAAACCTGGGCTATACAACAGTCTCTCCAACAGTGCCAATATGACATGATGTGTCACGGTCCTTTGTTTACGGTATGTGCTAGTGTCGCCCCCTACCCTACGCAGAGTTTTGAGTAATATTCCCTATTGGTAAACCACCCAATAGAGCAACCAAGATGTTATGAAAATCTTCTACGAGCCATTGTTCTATGCCCAAAATGTCCGCAAGTCTGGCGATTTTCGTCGGACAATGCTGTCATTTGTAGTTCCCGAATTCGATCGAACTACATCGACTTAAGGCTGGTTTCCACTTTGATTAGTGCGAGTGCAGGTGCGTAGTGCAGGTGATTAGTGACGAGGTCTGGACAGCGACTGATTAGTGCAAGTGATTAGTTGGCTGTGTAGTAAAGTGAATAGAAGCGCGTTCTATTTTTTTGCGAGTGGACTGCGAGTAGCCACGTCCCGCGCGCCCTGCTTCCCCCTCACTCGCAGCATGCCTGCCACTAAACACGTGTGGACAGGAGTGTTTAGTGTTTAGCGTTTAGTGTTTAGTGAATTGGACACTACTCGCACTACACACCTGCAATCGCAGTAATCACCTGCACTCGCAGTGAATTGGACACTACTCGCACTACACACCTGCACTCGCACTAATCACCTGCACTCGCACTAATCACCTGCACTCGCACTAATCAAAGTGGAAACCAGCCTTAAGAGTGATAATTTTGACCTAAATAATTTCTGCTTGTATCTATTTCTTTCCTTCTTCTACAATAGTTGCCGCTGCCGTGTTTTTTGAGACCCTCCAAGTTCTGACTTTTGGGTCATTTTTATAGGTTAAATGGAGCAAAAACTTAAACAGTCTTATCCAGCAGTGCAATGGACTGAGCCCATGAAGCAACGAGTTTGAAGTTATATGCTTTCCCCGAACCACATCCAGTTTATTAAATTCAGATGTCGTGGCACCATAACAAGCGCAACGTACTCGTAATTGGGAATTGGTTTCGGTTATAACATTTTCATCTCTCATACTCTGAAAGTAGGTCATTGTTTATCTAAACAGCGGGTTTGAAAGTGAGGCATGTCGCCCCTAGGGCCGAAAAGTAATAAAAAATAAAAAAAGCAATGGCAGAAACCTGTACAGCCACAGTTTCAGAAAATTGTACTGATTTTGAAACTTGTTGACAATCATGCGTTATTTTTTTAAATATTGGCAATCAATTAATTAATTATTGTAAGACTGTTATTGCTATTTGAAGACTATTTAATATTTTTTAAGTGTTCGTTGTTCAGTGTAACCGCTTCAGAACAGCATCCTAGTCATTAAAAAAAATAACAATGGCAAAAACCTATACTGCCACACTTCCATAAAATATTGTTGATTTTCGAAGCTTGTTGATAATTATGATGGCTTTCATTCTTTATCTTATTACTAAGTATATGGTAAATATAAATACAATTAAGAATGTAATTTTTCGTCCAAATAACAATTAAAATTAGTTTTTCGATATAACCACTTCAAAAGCGCCTTCAGAAAATGGTCCACACACAAACCTGTCAACACTTCCCGCCGAAATGGTCCATACGTTTGTGTATGGACCATTAAAATGGGTTCTATAGGATCTGACTGATTTAGAAAATATTTAAGTTTTTAGCTTTTACCTTATTTCCTTGTATTCGAAATGAAAAGTAGTGTTTAACTCGGGGAAAGCCACCCATTTCAGCCTCGAGCTATTGGCGCTCTCACTTCGTTCGAGCGCCAGAATATCTCGTCGGGAATGGGTGGCTTTCAACCCTCGGGTAACAATCTACTATTTAAACTTTACCGTCTATAATGGTTAAGTATAACCAAGGCTCTGCAATCACCATTTTCCTCGGGTATTTAGTAGTTTCTGCGCAAAGCAAAGGTAATTGTTTTATTTCATCTTCCACTCTATTCTTTAGTATGTTTCTCTTGTTTTCTTATTATCTTTAAATATTTGCGTGGTGAGAAGATGACAACCCTAACCTAATTCATATCTCCGATATCGTTAACGATATGGGTTCCATATTTTTACTATTGGTAGCTCGAGTTTCACAGAAACGCTTAGTAAAAAAAGCACTGGGCTGTTTGCCCTTTAGACTGATGGTCAAAATAAAAAATAAAAACTGTTTTTTGAGAAAACTAATTATTACGTCGTTTACAGACGATATTTGTAATTTTTGTTAAATGATAGTGCTAGGTTAAAGTTAGTCTAATAGGCTTACTTATATTAAAATGATTATTAAATAAGCGACGGCTATTGAGAAGTTAAGTATTTATGGTTTCTATGACTTTCTATGGATGTTTCTCGATTTATTTTATTACTCGAGAATTATGCGAGATAGAACCAGCGGGAGTTTGACTAAAGGCTGTAATTTGAAAATATTAATGTAATGCGAAGAAAAACGGCTGTGATTCAAGTTGAGGCAAAATCACACACTGTGCGTTAGAGTTGCAACAGATACAGATACAGATCATTTATTGGTAAAAATACAGGTACATTTTACAAGTCAATTTGTTAACAGGTAATTATTATTATCTAGTATTTTAGGCTTAGGTTAGGGCTTATTCACAATTTCTCTAAAAACAAATTCATTCACACTGTAACAACACAGGTCAATTAACATTTTTTTAATTCTGTTATAAAATATGTTATTGTTCGCCGAGGTAATTATGTCACTAGGTAGGGTGTTATAAATCTTGACACCTAGGACAGCGAGTGACTTTCGAGCTTTAGCGAGTCTGCGGTGCGGGATGAGTAGCAGGTGTGCACACCGGGTATTTCTACCATGACACTGACGGCGCCTTGTGTATTGGTCCAGATTAGACCTTACATGTTGGCAAGCCATCAGTATGAAGATACAGGGCAGAGTGAGTATTTTATGCTGCTTAAATAGTGCTCGGGCTGGATGATCGTAGGGCTTACCAGATATAATTCTGAGGGCTCGCTTTTGCAGTTTAAACGGTCTGTCGCAGTCTGCTGACGTACACCATAGCTCAACACCGTGGCTTAAGATTGAGTGGAAGTACCCAAAATAGGCGGTTCTGAGATTGTCAGGTGTCAGGGTGGGTGCAAGTCTGGATAGAGCAAAGCAGGCAGACGCTAACTTGTCGCAAACTGCGTCTATGTGGGGGGACCATGTTAAACCTGAATCCATCGTGAAGGCAAGATATTTCACCTGATCGACTTGCGGTAAGTTAATGTTATTTATAACAATATTAAATTGACATTCGCTACTTTTACGCAGTTGGAAGTGCATAATGTTAGTTTTGTCAATGTTCAGTTGCATGCCATTAGTTGAGAACCATTGGGCAATCTTATGCATGACCTTGTTGGCTTTTATTTTTAAATTATTAAAGTTATCTGCATTAATTATTATGCATGTATCGTCAGCAAACATAATGTATTCAGGTTCCGAACATGCAGTCGTTATGTCATTAACTAACGTTAAAAAAAGGTTATTCCCCATTATAGATCCCTGGGGGACAGAACAACCCCCGATGGGCTCAAGGATTGATTTTACACCAAGAACGGAAGTACTCTGCTGTCGATTAGACAAGAATGACGCGATTGTGTTCAAAAAGTGTCCTTCAAAGCCGTAGCGATTTAGTTTTTTTAAGAGCAGAGCATGATCGATCATTTCGAAGGCACGCGACAGGTCGCAGAATATCGCTGCGACCTGCCGCCCGCCCTCGAGGTGCGTCATCACCCGGGTGAGCACATCGCAGGCCGCATCCCTCGTTGACCGGCCCGCCTGGTAGGCGTATTGCTGCCCATTTAGAAGGTTATTTGAGGTGAGATGCTGCATCAGTCTTGTACTCAACAAGCGCTCAAAAACTTTAGATAGTACAGGAATAAGCGATATTGGTCTATATAATTTAGGTAAATGCATTTCTCCCTTTCCCTTGTAAATAGGCTGCACTTTCACCAACTTAAGGATGTCTGGGTACACGCCAGCGCTAATACACTCATTCAACAAGTACAGGAGCAATGATAGTACTATAGGCGGAAAAAGGTCTAAGATATGCGTTGACATATCATTTATGTCCTTTGCTTGTTTGCGTTTTACATTTTTGCATGCACTGATCATATCATTTAACGTAAATCGTTCAAAAACAAATGTAGGTGGAAAAATAGTCAAGTATTGTTCTAAGTATGCAAGCGCGTCATCGGCGCACGGTTGTGTAGCAATGTTATTTGCTTGAATGTAGTAGTGGTTCAGCTGATCGGCGGCGGCCGCGGCACGGGAGCGCTCGCAGTCGCCAGCCGACCGGCTAACGAGTACATGGATCGGGCCGTTTCTACTGTTGCCGCGCTTGCATGTCTCAATGGAAATAACATTCCATATCGCTCGACTCACATTGCCTTCAGCACAGCACGCTATTTTGTTATTAATGTAGTCTTTACGGTCGCTTCGTAATGTTGCCCAGAATGCTATTTCAAGTCTAGTCAGGCTCGAAAGTAGCTCACTGTCATTTGGTTGTTTCAATAATTTCACTTTGATTCCGCGTATATTGTGACGCAACTGACGTACACGGTCACTGACCCAAGTGCTAACAGTGTTTTTAATCAGTTGTCTTTTAACAGGAAAATTAACATCATAAAAGTGTTTGATAACGTTTATTACTGATGAAGTTCTATTGTTTGGACATTGATTTTTTGCAAGTATATTGTCCCAGTCGTACGACTCAAGACTTAATATAAAACTAGAAATATTTTTTTTTGAAAATGTTCTTTTTAATGTATGCATCACAGGCGATACACGGTTTTGCATGTTTATGATGACATTAATACTCATATGATCGGATAGGTTAAAATTTTCACAGAATACGTTTTTAATTCTACTTATATGTAAGTTTGTATATATGTGATCTATACATGTTTTTGATGTGTTTGTTATCCTTGTAGGTGTAAAGATAAGCTGCCTAAAGTTATATTGTTTGATAGTGTTAATAAGGTACTTACAGTTTGAGCATTTAGCCATCAAATCAATGTTGATGTCACCTACAATTACAATATTATAGTTTTGAATTACCTGTAAACTTAGCATCTCGTGTAATTTTGAAAAGTATAGGGGTACATCACCGTTGGGGGGACCGAGCCACACTGATGCAACACAAAAAAGTTCAAAATGTCGGCCAGTTTCTGAACTTCTTTTTTATTTATCGAAATCTATTCCTGATGATTCACGAGTTCTATTATCTTTGGTATAGGGATCATATTCGACTGAACTGTATATGCAGCTCGAGCGGCAAGGGGCGCACGCTGGGGTGGAAGTTGAAGGTGGCGTTGGAGTTGCATCCAAGCGACTGAGCTACGCAGATCTAGTTCTAGTGAGCTTGGCATAAAGTTCGAATTCGCGTGAGAGGCAATTGCAGAAACTACGGTAGCGGCCACAGACAATGGACTGTAAGTAGCGACAGCGCTACAGTAGTACCACAAATATAAGTTACATCGGCAATCTTCGTCCACGCCGACGAGTGCTGACAAGTACCGAATGAAATCGAATGTATGACAATTTCAATAAAGACTTTGCGAATAGTGTCGCAACTGACCTTAAGACACAAGGTTATCCTATAGTGGTGACCCTGGTAAATGAAATTCTGACTCCAATTATTTATAAATATATTTTGATGTGTTCGGTTCACAAGTCTCACAAACAGTGGGGACGCTAGCTGGGCTCACAGCCCGCCTCGTCCCGCGCCGGGGGGGAAGGAATGTGCAGCGTTGTGAGAACGATTTACAACTGTGTTCCCACAGTAATCCCCCCCTTTTTAAAAAAGAAAAATAAAAAATAATTAAAAATAATATATTGGTCTCTCATTCGGGACCTTTACCTTAAACTATAATCACTTAGTCTAGTTACACACACGTTAACACTAATATACTGTCGGTGCAGCCTGCATTTGCTGCGGTTGCACATTGTTGACTCGGATGGCGGTGGGCGGCGGCAGCGATTCGACTGTCTTGCGTAACCAGTTGTTAACATGGCGCTTGCATTTGGCGCGCAACACGTACAAAAATGTGATCAACATGATCACTCCGACGACTAGTAGTCCTATTCCGACGTAATTAAGTTTAGATTCCACTTGCCCGGAGAGTGACTGAACCTGGGCAATGGCGATATTACTATTTTGGGACTTATCGTCTTTGCTGGATCCCAACCCCATCTTACACGCGATACAAATAATGACAACTTAAAATGATGCAATAATAAAAATATACTCGCGGTGTTTCCGCTGATTTCCGAGAGTAACTGATTACGCACTGTCGCTACCGCTGTATTATATATTACAAAATTTGCTCATCCGGCAACAATACAAATCAAAATTACACTAAATCTCATCATTAAAAAGTAGGTTAAGTCCAAAGTACTACAAACTTACTAGGTTGCTATAGCGCTATTCGTAATTATTTCTTAACCATGGGCAGCTGGTTACAATTACTGACATTGCATCTCGGTTCGGCCGCACCGTATGATACAACAGCAATAATGCAACGCAGTGCCATGTTGCTGACATTTTTTTAACTCTTTGAACTGAAACACAATGGTAACTTAATACTAACACTGGACTGCTACAGTCACTAATTATATTCAGTAAGGACAACTTAGTTCTTTTCTCAAAAGATTGCCTAAGTTCTCCTTACGACACAGCAATATAACAAACACAATTATATTATTAACAATCTTGACAGGTATTCATGCTTAATGGTGACTTATATTACCAACCTTCTGCGCAAAACATTAATTGACTCTCCTGCGGATGTATACTATCACGTATCAGTTGCGCTCTACTGTTGTGCTATGAGACTGTGTACGTGGTTAGTCATCGATCAAAAACCTAACTGGTCTCTTAACAACCCTTCCGCTGCGCGTGGTCCGAGGTGCCGGAGCAGGTGCAGGTGATGGTGTCGCAGAAGGCGATTCCTGATCCCCCGCACTCTTGTACGTACGCCGGTTCTCTACACTATTACGCGCTGGCGTGTCATCGTTGTCCGCGTTTGCATTAACTAAAAACGCTGGTTTTAATCTATCGATCGAGATGTGCGATTGCCTACCTGGGAGTTGGATTAAAAACACTTTATCACCTCTTTCGATGACCCTGTAAGGTCCGTCGTAAGGTGGTTTTAAAGATCTACGGACAGTATCGTCTCGAACAAACACATGTGTACAACTTAACAACTCCTCGTGTATAAAAATGGATCTATTCCTATACTCTCTTTTCGGCACGGGCTTCAAGCTAGTAATATTATCCCTAATTCTCTCTACCACGTTGTAAGGGTCGATAGGGTCTCTTTCGCGCGGCGTTTCGTAAAACGCTCCTGGCAGTAGAAGCGTGCGACCGAATGTCATTTCCGCTGCGCTTATGCCACTATCGCTTCTACCCGCGGTGCGTAATCCGAGCATTACGCTGGGCAAAAGATCTACCCAAGAGGTACCATCACCGAGTTTTGCCATAAGTGCGGCCTTCAGCCCTCGATGAAATCTCTCCAAAATTCCATTAGATTGTGGATGGTAGGGTGTGGTCCTAATTTTGTCCACCCCCAACAACTTCATAAGCTCCACAAACAACCGACTTTCGAACTGACGGCCTTGGTCGCTAGTTAGCCTTATCGGACAACCGTAGCGAACAATCCAGCCTTCGTAAATAGTCTTAGCTATGATTTCAGCGGTTATTTCGGTTATGGGAAATGCTTCCGGCCATCGCGTATACCTATCTATGATGGTTAGCAGATACCTATACCCATTAGACGTTGTTGGCAAGGGCCCTACGATATCGGTATGTATGTGCTGGAAGGCAGCTGCATCTGGAAACGTACCTAGATCAGACACAGTATGACGGTTGACCTTTGCCCTTTGGCATGGAATACACGACCGCGCCCAGTTGCCTACATCCTTATTCATATCGGGCCAAAAATAATGTTTACTAACCATTTTCCTAGTAGTTCTGATGCCGGGATGGCTCAACGAATGTATACTATCGAATACCTTACAACGAAATTCTAAAGGTAAATAAGGTCGAGCCTCGCGTGTCGACGTTTCGCATAGAATAGCTCTATTGCAAGTAGGTACCGTTATTAGCTTTAGTTGCAATTTACTCGTGTTGTTTATATGATTCGAATGCGACATTCGTAATGCATATTCATCTTTATACTGAGCACTGGCTAATTCTGAGAAATCTATGATAGTAGGACATTTCTACTCGTGATAGCGTATCTGCAACTATATTGTCTTTTCCGCTAATGTGACGTAAGTCGGTAGTAAACTCACTAATAAACAGGAGTTGCCTTGCACGTCTAGGGCTTTCCTTGTTGTCGTCGCCTACCTTGTTGAACACCGTACATAAGGGCTTATGATCGGTATACAAGGTCAATTGTCGACCCTCAAACGACTTTCGAAAATATCTAACCGACAAATATAGTGCAAGTAGCTCACGATCGTAGGTGCTGTATTTGACCTGAGCCGGAGACAATTTTTTTGAGAAAAAACCTAAGGGTTCCCAAGTGTTATTTACCCTTTGTTGAAGCGCACTGCCCACAGCGGTGTCGGATGCGTCACACATTAGGGCTAAAACGGCGTCAGGCTTTGGATGTGCGAGTGTAGCGGCCTGTTGAAGACCTGCCTTACACTGCGCAAATGCTTCTTCCGCCTTTGCCGTCCACGCGACCTTGGACTTATCCCTTTTTTTGGCGTTGACCAAATACTTATCTAGTTCCGCTTGTCTCACAGCTGCATCCGGGATATGCCCTCTATAGAAATTGAGCATTCCTAAGAATCTGCGGAGGCCTTCGATCGTTTCCGGTTTCGGATAGTTGACTATGGCACTTACTTTGTCCTCGAGCGGCCTAATTCCTGCCGTCGATACGTGATGTCCTAAAAATTCTATCGAAGGCTGTCCAAAGCGGCACTTGTCTAGATTGATCGTTATGCCGAAATTCGTGAATCTTTCGAACACTAACGCTAGATGTCGTTCATGCTGCTCTAAATCCTCGCTAGCTATGATAACATCGTCCAAATAATTAAATAAAAAATCTAGACCTTGAAGTACCGAGTTGCTCATGAAGCGCTGGAAAGTCTGTGCAGCATTACGGAGTCCGAAACTCATTCTCGGGAATTCAAATAACCCAAAAGGAGTTATGATACTAGTTTTTTCGATGTCCTCCGGTGCTACACAGATACAGTGATACGCGCGGTTAATGTCTAATTTAGTAAACACTTTTTTTCCCGCCAGGATGTAGGTAAAGTCGTGTAGTCTAGGAATGGGATACCTATCGGGCTTAGTAATAGCGTTAAGTCTCCGGTAGTCTCCACAAGGTCGAATATCTCCGTTCTTTTTAACTACAACGTGCAGTGGAGTTGCCCACGCACTTTTCGACGGTCTACAAATTCCTAGTTCCTGCATTAATTCGAATTCTTTTTTGACCTTGAAATACCTATCCGGGGCAAGTGGCCTTGCACGTGCAAAAACCGGCGGACCTGTAGTCTCTATGTAATGTAACACGCTATGCGGTGTCGACTCTTTGAACGAAGCTGGTTTCGTAATTTCAGGGAACTCGGACAACAATTTGCGGAAGGGATGTTTTTCGTCAACAGTAAAAATAGAAGGTTGGTTCATACTCACGATTTCAGCAGCGACCTTGAGGTCGGTCGTCTGGTCTACCAACCTACGTGCACTTAAATTAACGAGCAGCTTATGATGGGCCAGGAAATCGGCTCCTAATATAGGCTGCTTCACTTCCGCTACCACGAATTCCCATCTGTATTGTCTACGCAAATTAAGGTCCAACACCAAGGTCTTCGTTCCATAAGTCTTTATCTCACTTCCGTTCGCGGCGTAAAGTTTATATTTCGTGCACTCGCGATTATAAAATCTGTTTTTGGGAGGCAAGATCGACACGTCGGCGCCAGTGTCCACCAAAAACCTCATTCCACTATTTGTGTCCGTAACGCACAACCGACGACTATTTGATGTGATGCAGACCTCCTCCGTAGACTGCACCACCGCGCTTAGTTTTCCGAATTAGATGATTCCCACGCACATGGTTGGAAGCATTTCTTGGCCTTCTCAGCGTACCGGAAGTGGTAAAAGCAGAGCCAATTGGGGTTGTCCTTGGCACGGCTTTTCGAGCGATTCCGGGACGTATTTCTCGTGCGCGACGCTGACCTCCCGTAGCGTTGACCTTGACTTCTCTGACTTGCTTGTCGACCGCCTGAACGCTCCACATTCGCCAAACGGACGCTGAGTTTTGCGATCTCTGCCAGAATGACGGCAGTATCCTTGGAAGTGGTTGGGGCGGTACCATCGGCCTGTGGTGTGCTGTAGGAGTAAGCTGGCTGCCTGACCTCGGACACGTAGTTACGACGCGTTGCTTCGACGACATTGTCCGCGATGCTTGCCAGTCGATCGAGGTCACTTGTTTCTGCGACGGCCAGGACTGCCCGAACGTTGGCTGGTAGGCGACCTTGCCACAGGATCCGTAGAGTCTCGTCAGGGAAGTTTTCACGAGCCAGGTCTTTCATTCGATTTAACAACTGGCTCGGCTTCAGTTCGCCCAGTTCCATGTCGCCGATCAATTTCTCCACTTGCCGAATTCGTGTGTCTTCGTACAGTGACAAAAGTTTGGCCTTGAGCGCGGCAAATTTACCTGAAGCCGGCGGTCGTGAAAGGAAATCCGTGAACTGCACAATAACTTCTTTGGGCAGCTTCGCCACCACGAGGTCAAATCGGGCGTCGTCTCCCAACCTCTGTGGTGCCAGAATGGCCTCGATCCTTATGAACCAAACTCGCGGCTGATCTACCCAAAATTCGGGTAACCTTGACGCAAGCGATATCGCCATTATATCTGGCTTCCTGTCTTCGTCTTGCTGCGTTTGAGACTGGGTGATGTGGGACGCCGCAGGGGCCGTAGGCAATCTGCCAAGCTCCGAAGATTGACCCTGAGCGCCGCCTTGTGCGCCGAATTGAGCGCCGCCTTGAGCGCCAGGTACACCGTGGGGTATTCCGTTGGGCATTATTTCGGCCTGTCTTGTGAACCTTCTTCGAAATCACGTCGGGGTCACCACTGTGCGAATTGTGTCGCAACTGACCTTAAGATACAAGGTTATCCTATAGTGGTGACCCTGGTAAATGAAATTCTGACTCCAATTATTTATAAATATATTTTGATGTGTTCGGTTCACAAGTCTCACAAACAGTGGGGACGCTAGCTGGGCTCACAGCCCGCCTCGTCCCGCGCCGGGGGGGAAGGAATGTGCAGCGTTGTGAGAACGATTTACAACTGTGTTCCCACAAGACCTTGTTGCACTATACGTAAGGTACAATATGCAATGACAGGTGAGCTCGTGCTTTCCCGCTCATGACGCCAGCCAAAATGGCGGGCGCTGGAGCTGCCGGCGTCGCGCGCAATATTTCGCCCAATGGGCGTTGAAGATTTTACCCGCGCAAACGCGCTGCCTTATGATTGGTTAAAATGTTTTCAAAAAATGCTTTCGGCGCAGGTACATCGTTGGAACTTATATTTGTGGTACTACTGTACGCGGATTTATTTCTTAGACAAATTGGATGTGCAACAAAAAAAAACAAAATGTCGGCCACTTTTTGAACTTTCTCATTGTTTCAAAATCGACACCTGATGGTTCGCGGGAGCTCTACTACCTTAATAATAAGGTTCATATTTGACTGACCTGTATATGCAGCTCGAGCGGCAAGGGGCGCACGCTGGGGTGGAAGTTGAAGGTAGCATTGGAGTTGCAACCGAGCCACTGGGCAACGTCGCGGGCGTCTGCTAGCGGCAACGATAGTGCTACTATGCGGATCTGGCGACCTATGAAAGATAAGTAAGTTTAGTTTGAGATAAACAACTAGTTGAAAGAACATTTTTTGACATACTCGTACAAAATCCCTCATCCCTCAAACCCAAAAAAGTAAGTCGGATGACAATAACGATGTTACGATAAAGCTGGTCTCATGATGGACGCAATGCGGCATCTCAATTCATCACAATCATCATATCAGCTTAAAGACGTCCACTGCTGGACATAGGCCTCCCCCAAAGAGTGCTAAAGTGACCGGTCCTGCTCCACTCGCATCCAGCGGACCCGCGACCTTTACCAGAGGGGTAATCATAATCACGTAACGTTTTGTAGGCGCGTTAGAACAGTTTAACTGTCATTTTTTCATATAAAATTTGACATTTTGAACTACCTGACGTGCGTACAATGCGTTACGCGATCGACCTGCAGGTCATCAGTCCACCTTGTCGGCCTATCCACGCCGCGCCTTCCGGCACGTGGTCGCCACTCAATACCTTTCCGCCGCAGCGGCCATCAATCCTCAATTACACAAGATAAACCCGTCGCGTCTGCTCTCAAGGAACAATCGACTGCTGTGCAAAAAAGCACGTTATCCACGTTAATCACCTGACCCCGATCACCCAGGGGAATTAGCGGCAATTATTTTATATTCAACTAGGAAGAAATGATAACGGTCGGTTATGGCGCTTCCCCGGACGCTACCGCGTCACGCTCGCTTCGCCCGCTCGGCTCGCGCGCTGTCGTTGCATTTCACCTAACAACCTAACCGTTTTTTTTCCCTGGGGGATCAGGCTAGGGGATTAACGTGGACAACAGCCAAAAAATGCTCCTATTTTTTACAAGCTTTATATTAACTTGCCGTTAGTATGGGACAAATCTTGCAAGTTAAATTTGACCCACTTCCCGGTGACCGATTGAGCTGAAATTTTGGGTATAAGTTAAGGTATAAGGTAAGTAATAAGTTTGGATGACAATTCAATATTATGGTACCATCGAGCTGATCTGATGATGGAGACAGAAGGTGGCCATGAGAATTCAGTACTTAACCGACGTAACCCCGTTGAGTTTGGGCTCGTTAGAATCGCCTCAATGAGTAGTTGGTGATGGTATACAGAAAAGTACAGTCGGCAATAAAAGCTTGTACCAACAAATGTCATTTTTGACAGAAGCTTGTTTTTTTCTAGAAACTTTTTCTGTAGTGGCACTCACCGATCTGCGAGGATATGTACCGCATCCGGGAGCAGACCACCTCCAGCACGGGGCCCTCCTCGCCGCCGAGGAGCTGCAGCGCGTCCACGATGAACAGCGACACGGATTGCACGCTCTTTCGCACTTTCCATCTGCGGATCATAATTTTGACATTGACATTGTGCCGCGATGTCGGTGGATTTTTGAAGTGAAAACTTCTTTTTATACTCGTCGACCTTAATGTTTGAATTAAGACTTAGTACACCATACTTAAATCACATACTTTTTACTATGGAGCTCCCAACGACAACTTAAATGAAAATGACCAATCACGTGGCGCCTTTACTGAACTATAATGTATTTGACCAATAGGACGCCGTCATGAGAAAGTCAAAAGGTAATAGACATCAACGCACAAAAAAGAAGAAGCCGTTGGTTGCACTTCGTTTTCAATAGATACCAAGTTAGTTCAGTTGACTCGTAGAAAAAGTATTGTATACATGTGTATATTGTTTATAATACTGTATGTTTTGTTGTGTTGTGTCATGAATAAATATTTGATTTGATTTGATTTGAATAGTTATATAATTAGCTTTTTAAGTCTCGTACCTTAATTAGGCCACTCAGCCAGCTTCGTGGCCTAAACGTGGTACTCGACTGAAAAAGCATACATTATATACCGATTGCATAAAATACTATTAGCGGCGCTGAGCACTTTTTAGGATGGGGAAAAATTGTTAAACACGCGACAGATTTTTGTGACGTCAGATGTGAAGGAGGTCACAATCTTTTATAAGTATAATTAGTAATATCTTTTTTCGTATGTATTGGGAAATTAATATATTGAAGACGAATGCGTACCTGTAAAGCCCTACGAAAGATTAAGCGATTTGAATAATCCCAATAAGAATTGAAAAGTGGTAGTTTTAATTTTGTTGGTTCGGCAATCCTTGGGTATACAGGCAGAATTTGAAATCACGATTGAAAATATTTTACACAGATACTAAATTAATAAAAAAGCCTTTACGATTCCTCAAGACCTAAAATAAGTACAGCCAGCATCATATAGTTAATAGTAGACAAATATTTCGGTACACGTCTTTATGTCTGTAAGCGTAAGGATGTGTTACGCTATATTTGGCTACTTTGGCTGCTAATAACTATAAGATGCTGACTAAACAACACAATTTCATGCAAAAACATTTTATACAAAATTGCATTAAAATTTTGACGTACATTATGATAGTTAAAAATTTAATTAAAAAAAAAAACTTGAATTTTTGCATCTCCAAATAATTCATTTAAAGTCGTTTTATTTGTATTCTTTTTACATTTAATTCCAATCTCAAAACCTTGCTTTATAACCGACCCATCAGTTCCAGATTTGTTTTAAGGAAAAAACCATTTCGCCGGGCGTAATTCTGGGTATTCTGGCTCTATATGCCTGCACGTTATGAAGCCCTTTACGAGCCAGTGTTATTCTAAAGCATATACTGACCTGCGGGAGAGTACATCCCACTTCTCAGCTGTCGTGATGATAATCTGCCCCTTGTTCAGCAACTTGTGGTCCGTGGCTGTCTCGCCGGTCAGTTGTACCACCTGAGAATAAACGGTTATTATTAAATGTGGCTAAACACTGGTGCCTCACTCCGGACTAGGATTCTCAGATGGTCTTTTTCTTTAAATTAAAAAAAAAACAAGTTTCTGTCAAAAAATAAATTTTTGGTACAAGCTTTTATTGCCGACTGTACTTTTCTGTATACCGTCATCAACTACGATTCTAACGAGCCCAAACTCAACGGGGTTACGTCGGTTAAGTACTGAATTCCCATGGCCACCTTCTGTCTCCATCATCAGATCAGCTTGATGGTACAGTCGACAACACAGCTAAGTGACCATCGGAAATCTAATCTGACCTTAAGTGCATTGTAATAAGGTTCTAGGTTTTCACGGTATGGTTAGTTAGGTGTGTTGCTGTGTGTACCATAATATTGAATTGTCATCCAAAGTAAACTTATACCCAAAATTTCAGTTCAATCGGTCACCGGGAAGTGGGTCAAATTTAACTTGCAAGATTTGATTACAGACAGCAGATAACGGGACAGGTGAAACTAAATAAAAGCTTGTAATAAATAAAATTTGAAGTTAATTATACAAGTAGACAGAGACTGCTATAGTTATTGGCCACTCTTGGCGAGACAGAAAGAAACAAGGTAATAGAGCCGTGCACTCGTATGAATGAGACAATAGTAAATTGTTTAACGAGGGGCGGAAGTGGAATATTGCAAACAATTTTGCGATATTCTTACGCCCGTGTTATACACAATGTTTTTCATCACATTTGCGAGGAAACAAATACATTTTAGATGAAATGAATACAAATCGTAATAAAAACTGCAACATGTCAGTCGTCCATTTTGTTGAAATTGACGTGAGGCGCGTATGGCAAAGACCCTCCGGTATACAGCCACGATTTGAACACTTAAAAACATTTTATATAGACACTAAATAACTACATATTAAATCTGTAAATAATTCAGTTAAACATGTTTAAGTAGTTTTTTAAGTTTAAATTTATTTATAAATACGTTTTGAGACATCGTATTTGATATAAAACCTCTTTGCTTTGTAACTGCCGCATGAGTCACAGATACAATTTAAGAAAAAAACTATTACGCCCGTGGGCGTAACACAGGCTATTACAGCTCTGTATGTCTGCGCATTATGAAGCCCTTTTCGAGCAAGTGTGATGAAAAAATATTACCCGTGTTTCGCCTGTTTTCGTTTCAGTTTTCTACCTTGTTTCTTTCTGTCTCGCCAAAAGACTGGCCAATTACAGTGGAGTGGCCAATAAGTATAACAGTCGCCTACTTTTATTTTTTTAGGACATTGTACCGCTTGTAAGCAGGTTATTAAAGCACTCTAAACGGGATAGGCGAAGTAAAACTCTACCTTATTAATACTTCAGAGGAAACACAAAGGCCGAGATAATTGAGAAATACCTATTAAAAGTAAATGAAATCAACGTTTCGTAGTCCCCTGATTTCTTCTCCAAAACTTGACCTATTTATATTTTATCTATTTTTGAAGTGAAAACTTCTTTAGCGGCGCTGAGCACTTTTTGGGATGGGGACAAATTGTTAAATACGCGACAGATTTTTGTGACGTCAGATGTGAAGGAGGTCACAAACTTTTATATTTTGCTGCTAGCCGATTCGACTTCATTCAAAACTGAACGCTATTCGTAAGAGTATAAAGCCGTTAAACACTTTTTGCAATATCATATTCTGCAATAGTTATTTACGATACAAGTGCCGAAAATAGGAAATTCGCATCGAGTGGTGATAAATTGAAACACGACCGAAGGGAGTGTTTTAAATCGACACGAGTTGCGAATTACCTATTCGCACGTGTATCGTACAACGTTTTACTGTACATATACTGTACAGGCTCTTTAAAGTTTCGTCATATGCACGAAAAGTGCTCTTTTCCGCACTAGTGCGGGAAAGTAGCACCATATGTACTGTAAATAAATTTGTAATTTTGTCCAAGTGTCCTTCACCGTTTTGCTATTGAGCAAATTCGAATAGTTCGAATTTGGACGTTCTTCCTAAAGAGATAAAGCTTTGAAAAAAATTTGGCAATGGCAAAAACAAATTGGTATTTTGTTCGCCGCCGGCCCGTCGCACCCAACGCGCCCGCGGCCCGTCCGCCTAAATAATTGATAATTGTTTATAAATTTGCGCCAAATCATTTTTAGGGTGACACCGTAAGATGTCACGTGACCTGATCGAAAAACTGTTACAATGTTATTGAGTTTTCACTTCTGCCGGCACTCCCGGAGTGCAACCCGGTCTTTTTTTTAATTAATAATTAAAGAAAGGCTTTGGTCGTGTTCCTATGTTTTCCTTTTTTTTAATAATCTAGTCAAAATTGTTTTCTGGATGTTTTAACACAGCGGAAAATCTGGCAATTTTTTTAGTTTTTTGAAGGTTAATATCTCTTTTAAGAATAAATTTATGAAAAAAAGGAAAACATAGGAACATGTCAATAGTAGCCATAGATTTGTGGAAATAATAATATTGCTCCACTGCCATTATCCAGGGAGAGAACAGGGGATTACGTTTGTATGGAAAAACGGTCCTTGTGTTTCCTCTTGACACGGGTTTTGGTTGTCACACATATATGTATGGTTGAGATTAGTTAATGTGACGGACTTTTTATAAAACTGTCATTCTAATTCCAATTAGGACGCTAGACTTGCTTTTTGAATGGACCACTTTGATGCAGTTCGGCCAACACAAGTAATCTCAAGTATACCACCACCCATACCATACCATTACCACAGAATTCCTGGAGCCTAATGCCGACGAACGCATGCGTGTCGCCACTGACTCACCTTGAGATTGAACCTGGTGAACTTGTGGTACCAGTCGGCGAACACGATATCGGCGAGTGCGTCGCGCGGCAGCAGATACACGGCGCGCCCCGCGGCGTTGCTCGTCAACAGCCGCAGCAGCGCTAGTTCCGCTATTACGGATTTGCCGGAACCGGATGGGGCGCCGACGAATACATTGTCATCTGTGTTGTACACTGCGTTGAACACCTGGATAAAAAAATAGGCAATATAGTGAATTGTTCCCAATTCTACAGATTTCCATTACAGATTCCCTTCTCTACAGATTTCTATTTCCACAGCTTCCCAATTCTACAGATTCCCAATTGTACAGATCCCCAATAGGGATGATGACTTGGATTTTTTTGTGACGTCATTCGAACCAGTTTTTGGAGAGGAAAAAATGTTTGTATGGGAGCAACTACAATTAAAGAACATAAATACCTAAAAACTTGAGATAAAGATTGACCTAGCTGGCGGCAGCGCGAAACGCTTCATACTGTGTGTCTATACAAGTGTGACGTCACATTTGTATATTTGTACTAATCGTAGTATGGAAAATCAGGTAAATTGTTGTTTCGGTCGCGAAATACTGCGTTTAAGTACATAGTTGTCATACAATTTTGTTTCTAGAAAAGCGTAAGGATTCTATTGGTAGCTTCTAATTTACTCTTGGACCGTGGCACTCTTTGGGGGAGGCCTATGTCCAGCAGTGGCCGTCTTTCGGCTGATACGATGATGACCCTACCTGCGTCTGCACAGGGTTGAACTGCGGGAAGGTATCGCTGTAGAGCTCCTCGAACTTGGGGTTCCGCAGAGCTGATACAGGCAGAGGCTGCAGGTCGAGCAGCTCTGTTGGCGGGAGGTTCTTCTCGGGCAGGATCAGGTGCTGGAAGGACACCGGCAGCTGGGTTTCGGCTGCTATCCATCTGGAAATGAGAGGTTGGTTTATGGGGGAGTCATCCACACTATCTGTCTGTCGGACTATTTGTCTTTCTGTCTGACGTATGTACTAAAAACCCAGAATCGATTAAAATGAATCGTACATGGTTAGGTCGAGCACATCCAACAGGTCATAACTATGTAATTTGTTTTCAAGAAACCGAATAAAAAAAAACATGAATTTTCGTGTACACAGTTAACTTTCGACCATCCTGTATTTATATTGAACCTTATTATAATGAACGTAAAGTGCACAGATGGTCAGTTAACTGTGTTGGCGATGGTAGTCAGAATATAATTCTTAATGGGGCTTCTAAACGGGCCGCATTTTCCTGCAATTTCTTGCCGGCAACTATTGCTGTCTTACGCTGACTTTGTACGCTAGAGCAAGATAATGCTGCCATCCATAAACAAATTGTATAAGATTGTGCTCTAACATTTATTTATTTATAAGCAGGAATGTCTCACCTATCAGACACGACTCTCAGGAAATATTGGGGAGGGAGAGGCTCGAACACGGGCACGAATAGTTTCACCTGGAACAAAATAATAAATTATTAAAAATCACTTCTCAAAACGCCCATTTTTTCGCTTTACCTAAAGGTAGGTAAAGGTCGCGGGAGTTCGGTCGGTCGCCGGTCATTGTGGCACTCTTTGGGGGAGGCCCATGTCCAGCAGTGGACGTCTTTCGGCTGAGATGATGATGATTTCGCTATGGCCGATTCGCACGTTCAAACAAACTTGCGTATATATAAACTTAAGTATAAGTTGCCTCGGTTGTTTCGATACTTGTGATTCTACCGGAATAGCAAAGCGTTGATACACTACGGTGTCAGCTTACCATCGGCCAGGCCGTATGCGTGTTTGCCACCGTCGTAGTTGTAAAAATAAGCTTGGATATTGATTTGTCATCGAAACCACTGTAGCCGAACCTTAACTTAATCTGGACTTCTGGAGGTCGCGGAAGAACCTAACCTAAAGGCCTCCACACACCGGTCGCGGTTGCGGCACGAACGCGGGTCGGTCGCGGGCCCGCGGCGTTACAACTCGGGCAGCGGCGCGGGTCGGGCGATTGATATCTCTCTCACTACCAACGCATTTAATATCTCTACCACTGTATATATATCTTATAGAGATGCCGCCGCACGCCTGCGGTGTCAATATACCGCTTCAACCGCGCCCAAACCGCGCCGCGCACGACCCGCGTTCGATGTGTAGAGGCCTTTACACTGGCTCGCACCTCTGGGTTTTTTTTAATTATGTGCTTACGTGTGTAACAGTGGCTTTTCGTTGAAGGAAAACATCGTGAGGAATCCGGTCAAATCCCAATAAGGTCTAGTTTCGGTCAACCCTCTGGGTTGGAAGGTCAGATGGCAGGCGCAGGAAGATGATTGATTTGTCATCGAAGATATGCGTGTATACCAGATTTGAGCTCAAATGAACATCAAGAAGTGGTTGTAAGATTTGACCCAAACTAACATACCTACTGACATGATATACATACATTGCAAGTGAAATGAAAGCGTTTTAATACGCGTTGCAAGTTAAATAACAACTTTTAAAAAACGCCCTTTCTGGCTGACTTAAGACACGTCTGAGAGCCAAATGTAGCGATGAAAATAAGATTGAAAATTACCGTGTGCTCATCTTTGCAGTACTTCTCCTTAAGCAGCAGGAATTCGTGATGCAGCACCACCTCGGAGTCCACATCTTCCACCAGGATCCAGAACGCCTCCGATTGGCCGTGGATCTGCAAATAAAATACAATTGATCTATGAGACCTTACCGTCAAATATTTCATATTTGGTACAATAAGCGTTTATTGTCGAGTGCAATTTTTTTGCAGTCATCGAGTACTTATTCAAAGGACTAATGAGCCCAAGCTTGAAGTAGTTTAGCAACTGCTATGGCTACCAACCAAAGTGTCCATTATAGAGGAACTCAAAGTCAAGTTGGAACAACTCAACTGCCATTTCCCCATACAAAAAGTGACATTTAGGTGGATGTCAAACTGCACCGCACCTCCGTCCGGCGAATTTTGTATGCAGCTTCCGCACCTCCGTCCGGAGATGCGGAGCAGTGTGAAATCCGCCTTAGGTCCTGTACGTCTAGCACAACTTGCTGACAAGTCGCTTCGCGCGCGTCTGAGCGTCTCCTGTCTCACTCGCACCGTGCAAATTAGATAGAGGAGGGTAGATCTTTCTCGACTCACTTCGCGGCGCGGCGTCAGTTTGTGCTAGCCCCACTGGCGTACGTAGACGTACAATGCGTTACGTGATCCACCAGCTGTCAAGGCGGGAGTCCGCTAAACGCGGGTGGCGCAGGACCGGTCATTGTGGCACTCTTTTGGGGCCTATGACAAGCAGTGGACGTCTCTCAGCTGACATATGTTACCTTTTCGTCCCAGTTGAAGTCCGGCGTGATGGTCAACTGCACCCGCAGAGTGCTCCTCGTAATAGGCTGGATGTGCGTGGAGAGCTCGAGTTTGGGGAACTGGTGCACGTATTTGTGTATCATCTTGCCGAGCTTCGGCGCGCGAACAAGCTCGCCGATCTCGTTCGGCCCTAGCTCGTAGAGCTTCTCCCAGGGGAAGTTCTTCTTTTCGAGTTTCTTTATCACCTGTAAGGGAGTGTTTAGGATAAGTGAAATCAAAATCTATCGGTAGCTATCGGTGAGGATCTGTTATTAGCTCACTGCCACTACTGTTTTAAGCTACTGTGTAGTATTTAAGCTGATGATGAATAAAAAAAGACCGGGTTGCACTCCGGGAGTGCCGGCCGAAGTGAAAACTCAATAACATTGTAACAGTTTTTCGATCAGGTCACGTGACATCTTACGGTGTCACCCTAAAAATGAATTTGACGCAAATGTATAAACAATGATCAATTATTTAGGCGCAACGGTGCCGGGGTCCGGCGCGCCGACGGGCGGCGGCAAACACAATACCAATTTGTTTTTGCCATTGCCAAATATTTTTCAAAGCTTTATATCTTTAGGAATAACGTCTAAATTCGAACTATTCGAATTTGCATAGCAGACGGCGCTGGCGACTAAGATATCAATTTGTTTTTGCCGTCGGTAAATATTTTTCTAAGCTTTACTCTTCAGGAATAACGCCCAAATTCGAACTATTCGAATTTTCTCCTTATTCTCATTTTATTTTTCCAATTAAATCCACCTGGAAATATTGCTCACAAGCTCAATAATCTACCGTTTCATTTTTTGCTCCTATTCCAGGCCACACCATGTATAAGGATGGTAGTGACATAAGCTTGTGACGTTTAATACTTTCACTGCCAGGAACCAAGCTAGCGCGCGCCTACGCTATCGCTTTCCGCTACGAGGAAAACCACGGGATCGGCTACGAGCGTAGCGCGTAGCGATTCTTGGCAGTGAATGTGTTAAACACGGGTATACAGTCATGATTCTTTGAATATTGCCATGTTACCTCTTCCGGCATCTTCCGGAACTGACGTAGCGGCGACATAGATTGCCACATGCGACGGTCCACCATTTTGCAGAGAGCCAGCGTCTTATCCACCAGCTGCGCCCAACCTGTCCAACAATATGTCATTTAGTTACATGATAGATTTTTTATATATTAATTGGCTTTATTTTTATTATAGACTAGCTGCCCGGCCCGGCTTCGCACGGATTACCCGTTTTCCCGTAGGAATGAAGCATTTTCCAACGGTAAAAAGTAGCACATGTTCATCAGGGATAATGTCGGCTTCTAATGGTAAAAGATTTTTTTAAATCGGTCCAGTAGTTTCGGAGCCTATTCAATACAAACACTTACAAACAATCAAATCTCTCCTCTTTATAATATTAGTGTAGATAGTGTAGATGTAGATTAGGCACATAGAAACAGTAAACGAAAAAATCATAAAAAGCGTAGCGAGACCGGAAAGTTATGAGGCTGGCAACCCCTTTTCACGCCGAGGTAAGTATAGCTATTCTCAAACGTGCAATGAAGTAAATTAAAAAAACTCCAATAAATCAAACATTCATTTCCATGGCTGAACGCCGTGCCGTGATGCTGTGTCACAACTACTTATCGGCCTAGGCCTTCAATTTTGTATGAAATTCCTTTACAGTTCTCTAGAGTTGATCCGCCCGAAACGTAATACTTTGAAGGCTGTTATGACGCACATAATGACGACATTTCATTGCATGTTTGAGAAATAGTAGATTGACAGAGGCCGTGAAGTAAGGGATTGCTGGACGAGATTGGGGTAGACGGCCGAGTCGTAGACGAGGCCGAATACAACGAGTCCAGCAATCCCTGTTCCGGCCGAGGATTGTATAGTACTTTTCTCAAATGATGTGAGGAAATATTAAAATTAAAATAAATACTATTTTTTAAACATGCCATTTGAACAAGCCGTTCGAGCACCATGTTTAACCGCACATAAAGTATAGTACCATAGATTATATTTTTTTTTTTTATGAAGCAAGTATGCTTACAGTGTCTAGTGGTGGTTGGCAGTATGTAAATTTTCCTTTGTCAGTTTAATATTAGTAAGCAAATTTAAAAAGTTAGAGTAGCGGACAATAATGGTTTTACTTAGGGTTTTCATACATTACTTCTTGGCGTAAGGCCAAGAAGTAATGTAGGGAGCCATAAACAAGAAACTTTACGTCTTCATTTCGTGATATTAACGCGTACATTTCCGAGCATGTTTGAGAAAAATAAGTTTCTACGTACCCCTATGCAGTACGATCTCGAAGATCGCCCGCAGCAGGCGACTGGCGGACTGCGTGACGTACACCATGTCCGCCATTAACGCGAACCCTTCCAGTTTCAACTGCGATATGTACGCTTGAAGCAACACGTTCACTTTCGCTGAAGGCTCTTCAATGCTCTCCTTTATTGGTATTGGTACCTGTGGACATGAATAATGTTAGTGATTGTTGTTTAAACTTGACGGCCCAACTAACTTGGAATTTGAATGCCTTGGTTGACTAGCAGAACAGTATGGCGTTAAGTCCGACTTTTGTTCAACACACATTTCTCAGTTCCATCCTTAGATTATAACATGATGGGAGATTTTTCACACGAGTTCAAGCAAATGTTTACTAGCAGAAACATCCGCTAACGAAATTCGAAATTTTGGATCAAAGTGGAAAATAGCATATTTTATACGGTATTGAAAAACATGCCGTTTTATTTCAACACGATCGTCACATGAAAATTTGTATGACTGCATGGTTTCATATGTGCAGCATAACTCAATATTAGAAGTAGGATAGAACTTGATCGATTATAAATATCACTTTTATGTAACAAATTTCATAGAAAATGTAAACTTTGCGGTTTATCATAGTAGAATTAACGCTTATTCTATTTGAAATTGCGTTACATAAAAGTGACTCAAATGAAAGAATAGGGCAAAAACTTACTCTTTACATCAAGTTATGTACCTCCAATTTCTCCTCTTCCCTAACCGTGAAATTCCTGAACTCGAAGAGAGAGGGAGAGAACACTAAACAGCTCTCTCTCCCAACGTGGGTTTCAGTAGTTGGTTGTATGACAGCATAACCCAATAAGAGCATAAGCCAATATCAGCATAACCCAATAGTATAGGATTTCTAACTCGGTCGATTGTAAACTAAATGTTACTTTTATGTAAGTAACGAATTTAATAGCAAATGTAGACTTTGCGGTTTATCATATAGTATAATTAAGGCTTGTTCTATTTCAAATTGTGTTACATACAAGCAACACGATAGTCACATAAAAATTCATAACATAAAAGTGACTCAACTAAAAATAAATGGGCAAAAACTTACTCTTTCCATCAATTTATGCAACTTCAGTTTCTCCTCTTCCCTAACGGTGATATTCCTGAATTCAGCAGAGTGAGAACACTCTAAACAGCTCAATCTCTCCCAACGTGGGTTTCAGTAGTTGGTTGTATGACTGAGCATAACCCAATATCAGCATGACCCAATTCTAACTCGGTCCATTGTAAACTAAAGGTTACTTTTATGTAACGAATTGAATAGCAAATGTAGACTTTGCGGTTTATCATAGTATAATGGCTTGTTCTATTTCAAATTGCGTTACATAAAAGCAAGATTGCCACATAAAAGTGACTCAACTGAAAAAAAAAAGGGCAAAAACTTACTCTTTCCATCAGTTTATGCAACTCCAATTTCTCCTCTTCCCTAACCGTGATATTCCTGAATTCAGCAGAGAGTGAGAACACTCTAAACAGCTCAATCTCTCCTAGTGTCGGTTTTAGAAGCTGGTTGTATGACTGCATGGTTTCGTAAGTGCAGTAGAAGTGGGACGCGATGCGACCGAGCTCTGTCGGTTGGAAGTGGCCGGATTTGCGCTCGTATTTGACCAGGCCAGCTCTGGGAAATAAGAAAGGCAGTTTGAGACTTTTGAGAGAACAAGAATTCCACAAAGGTTCTCCGCTGAAATTATGATTAGCATCTAAGGTAGGATCTTTGTCCAATGTGCATCGCGTCTCACTCACTCTTTAACCCTTTAACGGGCATAAAGGCATCCGGTTTTTGATAGAATTGAACCCTATAACATAGAAATAAGGTTCATTCATGGTGGGAATATAGTTCCCTCTGCCTTATAAAGGGGCAAAATGTGAGACGCAAATACACATTGGACAAAGATCTTGGTCAAGTGGAATACCACCCTAAGCAGAGGGGTTCAGATATTTACAATGTGCAGATTAGTTTAATGTACGTTTTTTAACTTCATACATTTTGGATTCTAAACAAGCTACGGTAGCCTAGTGGTTCCGGCATGCGGCTGTCAAGCGGCGGTCGTGAGTTCGAATCCCGGCTCGTACCAATGAGTTTATCGGAACTTATGTACGGAATATTTACTATTAGTTTTTCGGTGAAGGAAAACATCGTGAGGAAACCGGTCTAATCCCAATAAGGTCTAGTTTTCCCTCTGGGTTGGAAGGTCAGATGGCAGTCGCTTTCGTAAAACTAGTGCCTATGCCAAATCTTGGGATTAGGTGGCAAAACCCCGGGCTGCTTTAGGGCACAACCGGGAAGAACGCTAGGAGGATGATGATACATTTTAAATTCAAAGCTAATGGTGAGAAACGTATTTGCTTAGTAAGCAATATTGCTTCAAGCAGGATTTGAACCTACAACTACTGGGGGGCTAGCACAACTGACGCCGCGCCGCGACGCGAATCGAGAAAGATCTACCCTCCTCTTTCTAATTTGCACGGTGCGAGTGAGAAAGGAGACGCCCAGTCGCGCGGGAAGCGACTTTTCAGCAAGTTGTGCTAGACCTATCGAGAAAATTGCTAAACCCTACCAGAGAGCCCATCCATACTAATATTATAAATGCGAAAGTGTATGTGTGCGTGTTTGTTTGTCCTTCTTTCACGTCGCAACGTAGCGTCGTATTAATGTTTTTTTTTGTGATGGAGATAGTTTAGAAGCTGGAGAGTGACATAGGCTACTTTTTCCAGCGCGAAAACATCAAATTCCCACGGGAAAATTCAATATGTTACTTTTTCCTATAACCACGCGGGCGAAGCCCCGGGCATCAGCTAGTGTATTATAGTATTAAGTTCTTGGTTCCAAATAAATGTATTTATTTATTATTATAAATAGCTCGTAAACTCTCGTACGCTTAGGTGCAGATTTGCATTTGTTTTACATCGCAAAGTCCTCCCTTGATTGGATAATTTTGACATCTGCAGACGAGAGCTAATCAAGCAACCAAAACTTTCCTAAATAAAAAAAACATTGCGCGTAGAACCGATGGCCGTTGGGGCGGACACTCTCGAGTGGCGACCACGTACCGGAAGGCGCAGCGTGGGTAGACCCCACCACAAGGTGGACTGATGACCTGGTAAAGGTCGCGGGAGTCCGCTGGATGCGGGTGGAGGACCGGTCATTATGGCACTCTTTGGGGGCCTATGTCCAGCAGTGGACGTCTTTCAGCTGATGGGATGATGATGAAGAATGCATGACTTCAGCACGTCTATCATGGGACGGCCGCGCCCGATTTTTCTCGCACTTTACCTCTTGTTCTAAGTGTTCTAATAAGAGAGAGAGGGATAGTGCGAGAAAATCGAGAGAGCTCGTGATAGCCGTGGTGCTGGCTATTTAATGAACCGATTAAGATTTAAAATACTAACTTGTCGAGCAAAGCGGCTGCGGTATGTATCAGGTCCGCTCTGTGTAGTTCTAGAAGACTATCATCCTGCATCTTCTCTGGCGTGATGCCGTACAGAGCCGGTTGACGCAGCATCCGAATATACAGGTATGTGTAGCCTGTAAATAATGTCAAGTGTTAACATAGAAATCACAGGTAAGGACAGTAGTACCACAAATATAAGTTACATCGGCAATCTTCGTCCACGCCGACGAGTGCTGACAAGTACCGTATGAGATCAAACGTATCGACCTTGTTGCACTATATATAAGATACAATATGCAATGACAGGTGAACTCGTGCTTTCCCGCTCATGGCGCCAGACAAAATGGCGGGCGCCGGAGCTGCCGGCGTCGCGCGCAAAATTTCGGCCAATGGGCGTTGAAGATTTTACCCGCGCAAACGCGCTGCCTTATGATTGGTTAAAATGTAGTAGATTCTTAGTGTTTCTGTTCACTATTTTCGTCCGTATATATATATATATTTATATATGTAGGTATTTATATTTGTATGTATTTTTATTTATTTGTCTATTGTTGTTATCCATACTAATATTATAAATGCGAAAGTGTGTCTGTCTGTCTGTCTGTTACCTCTTCACGCTTAAACCGCTGAACCGATTGCGATGAAATTTGGTATCGAGATATTTTGAGTCCCGGTGAAGGACATAGGATAGTTTTTATCCCCGAAATCATCCCCTAAGGGGGTGAAATGGGGGGGGGGGTGAAAGTTTGTATGGAGCTGCGATATAAACGAGTTCCACGCGGACGGAGTCGCGGGCAGAAGCTAGTAATATAATGTAATAATGTGTGTTTATATCTGTAGTTGCACCGCCCACAATTTGTCTGCTTTGCCCAAAGGTTGACTGGTAGAGAATGCTTACGGCATTAAGTCCGGCTTTTGTACGATAAGTTGTTCTTTTGTGCAATAAAGATTAAATAAATAAATAAATGTTTTCAAAAAATGCGCAGGTATATCGTTGTAACTTATATTTGTGGTACCGCTGTATAAACGTATAGACCTCCCTCCCTGCAACTATCGGCGACCCTTACAACATTTCTGAACTATAGCTACGAACTTCGTAATTCGAAGTTCGCATATCTCTATCGCACTTACATCACTCGAGTGACAGGGATGCACGTATATGAACTTCGCGTTTCGATTTTCGTGGTAGCGCCGCTGATGAGCACATATGTGGCTCACAAAGCATGTTCGGCCGCATCGTGTGCAGTATAACTAACCAAGTATGGGTGGTCTCACTCACTCTTTAAGCAAAATGAGACGGAAATATACATTAGACAAAGATCTTGGACAAGTAGAATACCATTCTAAGCAGTGTAACCCCAGCAAAGAAGGACAGATTACCCGTAGAAAATGTGTCAAAATGTTGGTAAGGAAAACTATCGGTGGATTGATTATTGGAACCGGCCATAAATCGATGACTCACCAAGCCAAGTGACCGCGTCGCGTACGCTCTGCACAGAGCCGAGCACTATCTCAGCGTTGAGCATGTCGGGCAGCTTGCCCACGAGCTGCGACTCGATGGGCAGCTGCTGGTTCAGCAGGGACAGGTAGTATTGCAGCTCCGAGTGGTTCGTTATGAGGATGCCTGCGAACAATACACAGATTTGAAGATGAAGACAGTTTTTTATAGGTAACATGTATTGCAACAGAGGCTCTAGTATAAGTTTTACAGGAACAAAACGTTACGACCGCGTTCGCGTTTAGCTGTCAAATCCCATACAAATTGAGGGTAAAACGCAAACGGGATCGTAAAGTTTTGTTTCGGTAAAACTTATACTAGAGCCTCTGATTGGTTAGGGCGGGGAAAACTTACTATTACAGACCGATCAACGTTGAATATGGCGCAGGCGGCTGTCATCCCATCCCACAGAAACTTGTCAAACTTTCCATACAATCAGAATTTAACGAACACCGCTTAGGGGCTGTCCATATATTACATCATTTTAAAATAGGGGGGGGGGGGGGGGGACTGACCGTGGGATCACGGTAGTCATTTTATTAGGCAGGGAGGCATTCAAGGAATTAACACGATGATGATGGGGTGGGAGGGGGTATGACGTAATGTGCAACTGTTACTGTAAACCCTTTTTTTGATGGTTTATTTACATTTTATGACACTCTTTCTTGTGGACAAGTTAATTTGCTCAACAAGCAGCAAACGAGGCTTAAACTCGAGATCTTTTTAGGGTTCCGTACCCAAAGGGTAAAACGGGACCCTATTACTAAGACTTCGCTGTCCATCCGTCTGTCTGTCACCAGGCTGTATCTCAATAACCGTGATTCATTTATTCATTTATTTAATCATTTACATAATAGACTTACAGTAGTGGTACCAAAGCGCCTACAATGCTAGGACATAAAATAACATAAATATATGACAGTTACACAAGCAAATAAAAAGTAGCACTAACTAAATGTGTTGCACATAGCACTTATTTTAGTTAGCAGGCTCTGCCAATTGTCTGCAAACACGTCGGCATCCTGCCTCAGCACCAGCTCATTAAGCAGCGCCGACGCCCGAACGCCAGGCGCGTTACTCGCGCGACGCGTGCGCGGCCCCGCCGTCGCCCGCGCGGTAAACAGCGGGCGGCGGCGGCGCCCCGTGCGTCCGTACTGCTCTGGGACGAATAGACGAATGCCTTCCAATGCCACTGGATTGTCAATTTGCCCCCTGAGTAGAAGACAGTAGTGGACTGCGAGGTGCAGTTTACGTCTGAAATGGAGAGTCTCCAGCCCGACCATACCGGCTACAAAAAGAGACGGATATAAAAAAGGATAATATCCGTACTGCTTCTTGTACAGGTGACGTGCAAATTTCCGCTGAACCCGCTCGAGTAAGATTTTGTGATTTGCTTCGATCGGATCCCATATAACAGAGCTGTACTCCAACTTGCTACGTACGATATATACGATATATGATAGCTAGACAGTTGAAATTTTCACAGATTATGTATTTCTGTTGCCGCTATAACAACAAATACCAAAAACAAAATAAAATAAATACTTAAGCGGGGCTCCCATACAACAAACGTGTTTTTTTTGCCGTTTTGTCTATCGCCAGGCTGTATCTCAAGAACCGCGATAGCTAGACAGTTGAAATTTTCACAGATGATGTATTTCGGTTGCCGTTATAACAACAAATACTAAAAACAAAATAAAATAAATATTTAAGGGGGCTCCCATACAACAAACGCGTTTTTTTTTTGCTGTTTTTATAGATAATGGTACGGAACCCTTTGTGCGCGAGTCCGACTCGCACTTGGCCGGTTTTTTATTTCAATAAAGAGTTAAACAAACTTTTCATTCTCAAGCTTGTAAAGTTCGTCTCTATGTAGTATGTGGGCCGTATACATGGTCTGGTTGTCGTGAATAGTCATGATTCACGATAGTATTTACATTGATGTTAATAATCATGTCTCAAACAGCCGATTTATTTCATATAGCAACACCCACAATCTTTTTACGTTGACGGGTAGGCGAGTAGTCAGAGTTCCTAACGGCTATATTGCGTACGAACAGTTAAGTGCAGATTTGTAGTGTTAGATTTGGAGGAAAACCAGGGTGAGCTCTTTCCATAATCACTTTCAATGCATCCTATGACATTGTAACGATTTGGTTCATTTACACGTGTGTTCATGTGCTTACACAGCTCGGACGATGATTGTTCATGATGTGATGTATTTATGTGCGTCCACAGGTCTTATTCTATTTGGGAGGCGTGACGGTATATTATGTATATGAATAAGGTTTTCCTACATGTCACGTACATGCGATAACACAGTTCTTAGTCGTGGAGTTCTTTGGTGTGAGAGGATTAGTAACAAGTGTAACAACAGGGTCTCAGGTTCGGTAGTCTCAGCCTCAGGCCATGTCGTCATCAATCAAGGGTGCACCCGGGTAATTATAACTGGAACAATTTAGTGTGTGAATTGGTACAGTATCAGTTGTGTGGTAAGGGATGTCTGTAAGGGGAGGTGGAGGACATTCTCGGGGACGAAGGTCCCCACATCTCAGATGGAGCTGGTACGCATAAGGCGGCAACTCATATGTCAGATATATAAAGGATTCCGGAAGCTGTATGTGTAGGTTCATAGTTGCATAATACATGCTAATACAGATACCTAAGCTAGAGTGCTATAGGTACTATATTCGCGGCCATGAGAGTGACCAGAAGTGGCTTCGCGACACTGGTCAAGTAGCGTCACAAAATGGCCCCACAGAATGGGTGCCATTGCCATTATGCGGGGTTGGGGGCGGGGTGTCAAAACGATGCCAGGCAGCCGTTTAGTTCGAACATGCGCATACCGAGTTTTAAGCACGGGTTTGGGTAGAAATTTGTAAGGAGCTCGCACTCTATGCTTTTTTCGTTCGCTGGTCTCTAAGCCCTCTGCCAAAGTGACAACCGCGGCTTTAAACCCCGGCGTACATAATTTTATTGCAAAATAATCATACATTCTACTTCACGTCTCTAGCAGACCCGGGGACCTAAACAAGGTTACAATCGACAAGCGCTAACGCTAACTAATAAAATGTATGGGAATGACAGATGTTAACGAAAAGTGTTTCGGCGCCATCTGTCATTTCCATACATTTTATTCGTTAGCGTTAGCCGAATGTAACCATGTCTACGGCCCCAGTTTAGGCTACTCATTATAATCGCTCTTTAGCGATAAGATCGCCTGTTGTGTACCTCTACCGTCTCCCTGTATAAATGTGGTTATTTATTTATTAGGAGAACCAAAAGCTATCTATAATCATACAATAAACATTGACAGTGGATACAGAGTGCCAATTATAGGAACGCACTGTTTTCTTTTGTAACTGCTCTATCTGTATGAGATGTACAATAAAGACTGTATTGTTATTGTCTTGGCCATTGGGGCGGAAAGGTACTCGAGTGGCGACCACGTACCGGAAGGCGCAGCGTGGGTAGGCCTCACAAGGTGGACTCAATACTCAATCATTTATTGCATTCCACAATGTTAGTTTACAGGGTTTTAGGTAAACTTAAGTTTTAGTTGCTACGTGATGAGAATAAAACTTAATTGTGGACCCCGTTGGGCGCCGCAACATTAGTGAAGAGAAGACGACTTACATACTTATGTAAAGTTTTGCTTTTTATAATTTGTATATTCTGTGCAATGTGCAAATTATAAAGAGCATTATATTTAAGTATCAATATTTGTTTATTGCACATTTATTTATACATATTTTTTTATAGGAACTTGGTTTTATATATTATACTGACTGATGACCTGGTAAAGGTCGCGGGAGTCCGCTGGATGCGGGTGGCGCAGGACCGGTTATTATGGCACTCTGGGGGGGAGCTATGTCCAGCAGTGGACGTCTTTCGGCTGATATGATGATGATGATGATCAAACCCCGGACCACGGGAGCAAAAAATGCACTTGTCACTAGTGCTTAGTTAAATATCGACATCCATACGAACAAATTATTGAATCCTCAAGGTAAAGTTATTCACAACAAGTATCAGGATGTGTTGAAGAAAAACGTTGGCTTTTTAACTTTAAACATCTTAAATAATTTGATATCTGGTAAAGAAGTGGAAGTACGTTGTACAGTAGAAATCCATAACCACTATGAATTATTTAATTTTGCTCCGATTACTACAGTAGATTTAGAACGGTCCTTTAGTTGGATGAAATGGATTTTATCGCCAAGGCGAAGGAGTTTAAAATCAGAAAATTTAGAAAAAATGATAATTGTATATTACGAAAACTATATAAAATACTGAAAAAATACAAACATTTCGTTTTAATTTTATTTTCAACAATAATTAATACTTCTGCATATCATAGCGGTAGTCCAGTAGCATCGTGCTTTTTATCGACATCGATTTATATGATATAAAATGTGTGTCCTCGCACTATAAAGCTGTCAACGCATTTTTGCTCCCGTCATCCGGGGTTTGATGATGATGTATTGTATGATCACTCACCTTCTCCTTTCGTATCGTACTGCGGTCTACCAGCTCTGCCCAACATCTGTAGCACGTCTAGGGCTCCTAGCTCGCTCCAGCGCCCCTTTTCTGGTGAGTAGACCTGAGTTCCCTTCACTATGACGGTGTGGGCTGGTAAGTTGACACCCCAGGCGAGAGTGGCTGTTGATACTAGGACCTGACAAATAAAAGGATTTCATTTGAGTGAGGACACAAATAGCTCATTACCGCCAGGGCCGGGAAAATAGGGCTTGCATGCCACTATGCAGCTATTGTATTGTTTCTCTTTTTAAATTCATTTGCAGAATATGCTATTGCAAACAATGTTTAACGGCTTTACGAATAGCGTTCAGTTTTGAATGAAGTCGAATCGGCTAGCAGCAAAATATAAAAGTTTGTGACCAAAAAGTGACCTCCTTCACATCTGACGTCACAAAAATCTGTCGCGTATTTAGCAATTTTTCCCCATCCCAATAAAGTGCTCAGCGCCGCTCGCTTCCGAGCACGCACTTCCATCTCCCTCACGCTTATGCTCAGTGAGAGGGAGAGAAGACCATGAGCCTACGGCGCCTTAAATGCCCGGACGCGTCCGAAGGGTATTTGTATTGTTGTATTGTTGTATGCCTGTGATACCTAATTCGTCTTTGTTTCTGTTTTTAATCTATGCTATAAATAAGTACTTACATTAAATAAACAACTATTTTTTTATGGAGGAGCGGGCCTTCCTGACATAGGTATTTTTACCTACTAATGAAGGCCCAACACTGTTGTCATTTAAACTCGCAATTTATGAAATAAAGCATTTTCATTTTTTCCAAGTACAGAGATATATACAGAGATACGAGGATGACGATTCCTTTTCACACCAAGGTGTATAATGTTTCTCTCAAACATGTAATTTAAAATAACCTCCAAGATTTTTCTTTTTGTTGGTTGAATTGTGTTGTTGCGTTATGATGTTGTGTCATAAATTGATATTGAACCAAACGAAGCGACTGATGTATTAACATAACTTTTTAATTTTGATAGTTTTATAAAAAGAATCTAGATTCCAAATTTCAAGTGTCTACCTACAACGGATCAGCCCAAACATGATGATTGCTTTAGTTACCTGAATATGCCTGTCAGCGAACAAGTCTTCAACCAGCGTACGATCCACGCGGCTCATGCCCGCGTGATGGATAGCGAAACCGAATGGCAAATACTTTTACAGCGATATTTGGGCAAATAATCATTTTTTTATTGATAGTTTTATAAAAACAATCTACATTCCAAATTTCAAGCCTCTACCTACCACGGATCAGCCTAAGCATTATGATGATTGCTTTAGTTACCTGTATATGCCTGTCAGCGAACAGATCTTCAACCAGCGTACGATCCACGCGGCTCATGCCCGCGTGATGGATAGCGAAGCCGTATGGCAGTAGCTCTCTGAGCTCAGGGTTCTTGACTTGGTCGGCTTCGGTTCGGAGTACTTCTGTGCTGGCTGAGCCTTCCCTGTTGAACAATTGTTAGAATTCATTTATTTAGTAGTGGTAGCGATGATGCTGGTCGATGTATTATTGTTATTTGTAATTGGAAGTATTCATTGTACCATTGCCGCGTTGTTTACCCAAGTTGACGGTTGAAACAAATGGAAATTACATCAACAGAACTAATGGGAACCGCACATCCAAGAAGTTCTGTTCACAGGACTGTTAGATTTAGATTTATTTATTACACGATAAAATTTACAATATACATTTGCATAAATGTCAAGGTTACAAGAATTTCTACCATGTTCGTCAATTTTAATAATAAAAACTTAATGAGTCAACTATAAATACAAAATATAAACAGAACTACTGCTTGACTGAACTATCGGGACAAAAAACCCCAGTAGTTCTGTTAACAGAACTGATCAACAGAACTAGTGGACGTATTCATGATACCCTTTTTATTTTCTTTTTTGTTTTGGAGAAAACTTGCGAGACAGCTACTCAGCTTTCGGGGTAAGTCTAGGTTATGTGGTATTTATTTCCTCTAAAAACTCCACGTCGGCCTCTGCGCTATGTAATTCGGAGGACTCAAGGATCTCAGGTTGATCGCGCTAGAGCCGTACTCGCGCCTTAGGTGTGCGTCGCATTTTTTGGGGTACCTAGCCAAGTGCTGTGGCTTCACCAAAGAGAGCACTGGGGTCACCGATGACCCCCTTAAATCGGCTTTTACGACAGAAGAGGGAGACACTTGACTTATTATTATTATTATTAATTTATTCATGAAAGACACATTTATGTTTACATATGTTTATATAATTCTTATAATTTTGACTAAGCCAACTTTGTACTGTAATTTATGTCATGAAATAAATTAATCTAATCTAATCTATGATGCGTAACAGTTTGTTGGCAGTGCATTAATTGCTCTTGATACACAGTTGTGTCAAAAACATATGGCTAATTTATATACTTGAGTACACGACACAAGAATAGGCAATTCTACGTTTTTTTTTGTATATTTTAAAATGTTCGTATGGATTAGATAGGAAACTGGTATTTTTATGTCTGCAAAATAATATCGCTTTATGCAAATAAATAATGGTTGAAATTTGACGCCAAAAAGGCAGCCGCTATTATTGTGACGTCATAATTGCAACACCAACAGACTACTAAGAAGATACACTATGTGCAGAAATATAGAAACGTCTAATGTACATACATGTCCATCTTATAGATCTACGCCTTCTGATTTTTGCATTTGCTGTTCTGCTGTTCGGCGTTTTCGGTCACGTAACATACAGATAATAAAACTACGATTTTAATTTTAAAATTAAAAGTAATCTATGTTTTTATAACAAAACAGTGTTATATTCGTATTTTATATGGTAAAAACGATATATAAAAAATACTAGATAATTTAATTTTGATAGATGAAAATGCTATTCTTTCGGCAGATTTACTTGTACAACCTAGGGCTAAAAACTATTATGGGCAAAGAGTATCAAACTTCATAGTACCAAAAACTTTCAATCAGATTAGTATATTAAGACAAACTCCTAAATTAAGTAAATCTATTTTAAAATCAAGATTAAAGGACTTGCTCCTTAACGACTAGTAGATGTCAACAGATGGACATCCACAGAGTAAATAAGTAGGTAGTCCTACTTATTTACTCTGTGGATAGATACCTGTACCTACATAGTAACTAGTTAGGTAAGCTGTTGTCGTCCACTGTCGCCGGAGGTCGAGCCATAATACGGTATTAATATTTTTAATTGCCAGTCTACCTAAATCTGTAAAAAGTTTAGAGAAGAGATTAGGTTAGTAATAAAAGCAAATTAGGTTAAGTTACAATAGTTGTAGTAAATGAGCGCGTCTCGCCATCAAACTTAATAGTTTGGCGAGTGTATATTTGTAATTTATCATGTAACTTGTATTTGGAAATAAATCAATTTAAAAAAACTATATTTTTCTGAACTGAACCTTAGCGAGTGAAAGAACCCATGTTATTGCCAAGGGAGAGAGTCAAAATTCGATTTTCTGCTCAAAATTTACCTGAGGAATTGGCCAAGTGTATCTTTTTCCAGGCACATGTCACGTATGGCCCTCGCCGTCTTTCCTGTCTCCTTACGGGAGTGCACGAACACAAGAATCTGAAAAGAAAACCAACTTTACTTCCTCATCGTCATTTTCAGCCTAGCTGTCATCGCCCACTGTGACCGTAGCCTATGGACTCTCGCGACTCCTCCTCTTTTTAACATGACTTGAACAAAATTTAGGGCTTTAAAGTTCGTCGAGATATTGGTCGCAAACGAATCACTAATTTGAAAAATGATTTTATAAACCCATAATAATTTTGAACAAGCTACCCAAAATACACTATAGGATAGCTTGTTCAAAAATACACTATAGGTTTAACGAGAAAAAAAAATACATCCCCACTTTTAAGTGTAGGGAAGGTACCCCAGAAAAAAAAAATATGTTCAAGATATTATCAAATCAAATCAATTATTTATTCTGCAAATAGGCCACAAGGGCACTTTTACATGTCAAACGGTAATTTACAATAAAATAGTAATCTTACACAATAATCATTTAAAATTATATATAAAAGGTTAACAAACTAAATGTCACTAAGTTAATGTAAACAAAACAAAATTGCAAAATATGACCATTACATTCGATATAAGATCTGTATCAGCATTAACAGAAGTTAATGATATTATTCAGTATTCCAGAGATGTATAAGGTCTCTGAGCGTCCAAATACAATTAATAATTATTTTAATATTCTAAGAGATGTATACGGTCTCTAAGCGTCAATACAAAAAAGGAACATTAATGTTATATTGTCAGAGATGTACAGGGTCAATAACAATAAAACGTGTCAAGATCAGAATGATGTCTCTCGTCAATACGATAATAATAATAATAACACTAGTATTTAAGTAGTTAATTAGGTACTATGCCCTTGCAAGCATGAACAGTCCGGACTCCACAAACAGCACCCGATCACGAGTATGACGCATATCTCAGCCATCATATCCTACTGTTATGTCGGCTTTATTGATTTATATACCCATGACGAATTACAGTTTTCTAGTAGTAAGTAATGGTTACTGAGCTAAGCCGAAGACGAACGGACGGACGGACATGGTGAAACTATAATGGTTCTACTATGGAAACCTGAAAAACCATGTTGTTACCTGATTCCTGCCGGCGTGTTCCATTGTCTTCTCGTAAACGATGTCGTTCATCACTTGGAAACGTTTCAGGGCTTTCTTCTCTGTCACTCCTATGTACTGCTGCTCTAACGCCACTGGCCTAGGATATAGGAAATAGTTCATTAGTATTAGGATACAGTCAATATTGTATACAAAATATACTTGTACCGCCCAATGTGCATTAGAAAGTTCAATGGACATTAAATAAATTAAGAATTCAGATATATGGGTCTCACAGAGTCAAAAAAAAAAACGTCCATCCTGTAGTTAAATAGGCCTCATGTGCGTGAGGGTGGTATTCCTTTAAAAAAATGTAAGACGCTAATACACATTGGACAAGTAAAATGCATACGTCAAAGAATTTGACGACCGGTTAGTCTAGTGGGTAGTGACGCTGCCTACGAAGCTGAAGGTCCTGGGTTCGAATGCCGGTAAGGGCAAATATTTGTGTGATGAACATGAATATTTGTTTCCGAGTCATGGATGTTTTCTATGTATTTAAGTTTTAATTGTCCCCTAATATTTATTTATTTATTATTATTTTAATTTTGATCAAATATTTGAATTATTTGACCTTAAAATTGGACAAGGATATTGAGACTTCCATCGAATTTAGTAACTAGAAACACCGACATTTGATCAAATATTACGAATGAGATAATTCAAAATGGCTACGCGAATAGTATAAAAACTTGAACCAAGACATTGGGGGCAAGAGAAATGGGCCTCCGTCAAAGAAATTTGACTAAATATTAAATATACACTTTGGACAAAGATCTTGGACAGTCGAGGTCATAAATATGTTTACACTTTTGCACCTTATTACAAGGCAATAAGGTGCAAAAGTGTAAACGTATTTATGACCTCGGACAAGTAAAATGCATACGTCAAAGAATTTTGATCAAATTTTTGACCTTAAATTTGGACAAAGATATTGAGACTTCATCGAATTTAGTTACTAGAAACACCGACATTTGATCAAATATTACGAATGACATTTAATTCAAAATGGCTACGCGAATAGTATAAAAACTTGAACCAAGACATTGGGGGCAAGAGAAATGGGCCTCCGTCAAAGAAATTTGACTAAATATTAAATATACACTTTGGACAAAGATGTTGGACAAGTGGATTAGCACCCTTATATTATTTGTTCCGTTCGATGTCCGGGATTCTCAAGTATTATCATGGCGCCACTGCCCACGACCGGCGGTAGCCGTTTGCGTAAATAATTTTCGCACGAGACAAAGACGAGGGTAATAAAATAACTAATAAATAAGTACTGATACTAAATATCTTCTCAGTAACCTGTAATAAGATTTACCTGAAAGAGTTGTCGAAGTAGAACAACCCGTGTTCGGGTTTCACTCTAAGGAAGGCAGCGACGTCGGTGTAGTTGGGCAATGTGGCTGACAGCCCCACCAGTCGGACCTGAGAAAAGGTACAGTTAATATCGATTCGTCATTTTTCCCGGTTGTACCTTAAACCAGCCCGGGGTCCACTTTACAGCGGATACATTTTCATCATCATAAACTTAAGAGCCGGGCTCTAGTCGATGGAGTAATCGCACTGTTCTTCTCTCTGCCACTATTTTGAGCTCTTGATACAACATTACATTAACTTTATCTTTAGCTGGGTCCCTAAACGCACGTCTTGGTCTTCCCCTGCCTCTCCTTCCTTTTATCTGTCCTTCAATTACAGTTTTCATGTAATTTTGATGTCCTTCTGTTTTCAATAGTTTTTAGTAGACATTTTCTTTCTCCTATCAAGTTTAGAACCTCTTCGTTAACGCGGATAGCAGATATATAAATATTGTTGGATCTTTAACGGTTTTAAAAATGCCTTAAACGGCCCTGATGACAATAGCTGTCATTTTACGCGGGAATAGTTCTAGATTGTCACTTTTTGACAGATTATTGTAGTGGTTGGTTTGTATAAACGTCGCTCTTGAGATTATTATTGTATGATAGTAGATTTTATGTAAATTCATTGAATATTTATAGAAAATGTGAATATAATCGTTATCTTTCAACCGTGTGACTTTCATTGCTAAAAATATATACCTAACAGTTAAAACATAGATCTGTACAAACGTCCGATGCGATACACATACAGACACGCAATGATGCAATAAAAAAAAGAGTTAAATACGTTGTCTATATGAAATTCCGTGTTTAAAAATGGCCACCAAATTTGACAGCTGAGACGTCCATTGACGACGCGACATTGAGGCAAGGTCATACAACTGACTGAGTTTTAGTGTGCCACTTTTGGAGTGCTTATAACCTATCTACCTCTTTTTTTATATTACATCACTGCAGACACGCGTCAATACAGTTAATCATGGGTATACTTCCAAAACCTTATAACTGCCAATAGAGTCGGTTATCTGGTTTTGAAAACATACCACCGAAATTTAAGTGCAAGTCGAGGTAGTCAGCGGTACATCAGTTCGGGTGCCTCCCGTGCGCTCCATGGAAATGTGTAGAAAGCGACGGTAGTTGAGATACGGCTTTAACAAATTTATTTAATGTGTTACACAGTATCATTTTAAAAAAAGACCGGGTTGCACTCCGGGAGTGCCGGCAGAAGTGAAAACTCAATAACATTGTAACAGTTTTTCAATCAGGTCACGTGACATCTTACGGTGTCTCCCTAATAATGATTTTGACGCAAATTTATAAACAATGATCAATTATTTAGGCGGACGGGCCGCGGGCGCGACGGGCCCAACGCGCCGCCGCGGCGCAACGGTGCCGGGGTCCGGCGCGCCGACGGGCGGCGGCAAACACATTACCAATTTGTTTTTGCCATTGCCAAATATTTTTCAAAGCTTTATTTCTTTAGGAATAATGTCTAAATTCGATCTATTCGAATTTGCACAGCAGACGGCGGTGGCGACCAAAATATCAATTTGTTTTTGCCGTTGATAAATATTTTTCTAAGCTTTATCTCTTTAGGAATAACGCCCAAATTCGAACTATTCGAATTTTCTCAATAGCAAAATGGTGAAGGACTCGTTGGTATTATTACAAATTAATTTGCAGAATATGCTATTGCAAAAAGTGTTTAACGGCTTTATACTCTTAGATAGAATAGCCTTCAGTTTTGAATGAAGTTGAATCGGCTAGCAGCAAAAAGTGACCTCCTTCACATCTGACGTCACAAAACTCTGTCGCGTGTTTAACAATTGTTCACTTCAAAAATTACCATTTTGTATATAGTGTAAATCGCCAACAAATAATAACTGGCTCCCTCATACTAAAAATGAACTCCGTTTCCCTACAAGCAGAATTCAATTTAGCATAACATGGCCAGTTATTGATGGGTAACACCTTATACTAAAAATGAATTCAATTATAGGTGAATAGAGTTCATTTCTAGTATGATGCGGCCAGTTATTGAACGGTGGCCAGTTATTGGCGATTTACCTTAGGTATCCGATAAATTTAAAATGTTAATCACCTCCTCTTGGGTCTGTTCCACGGTCCTCAAGGTCCTGGCGACCAGAGCCTCCAGCACCGGTCCCCGCTCGTCGTGAAGTAAATGCACTTCGTCGATGATGATCAGCCGGACCAGGTTCGTGAAGGATCGCTCGCCACCTGAAGAAAAACACGTTTAAATCATTGTTCATCCATCTTCTCGCCCCACAACCTTTTTTCTACCAAATTTTATAATAGCTCATTTACCTTTCGGGCTGTCCGGTTGTGGAATGCTTTGCCGTTGCATATAAGGTGTGCAAAATCTCTTCCTATCTACAAAAATCTGTTGAAACAATATTACCTGTCTCTCCCTTAAGTTGCCTTTTATGTATTGTATGTATGTGTATTATATGTATGTATGTATGGTTGTATAAATGTCTGCGTATTTATTTATTTATTTATTAGGTATGTATTTTAAAGTTTCCTGTTTAGTAATATTTGAGAGACTGATGTGTTAGTATGCTCTTCTTGATGAATGCCTGCACTACCTGTTTAAAATTCTAGTTTAAATGATTCCTGCTATACCAAGGTTATCTGGAAGAGATCGCTTTAAAGCGATAAGACCGCCTGTTGTTACCATTATTAATTAAGCAATTATTTTGTAAGATGTTTCTCTCCTGTCGTGGTGCAATAAAGAGTATTTGTTTGTTTGTTTGTTCATCAGCCAAAAGACGTCCACTATCCCTATGTCCAGCACAGACCTCCCCCAAAGAGCGCCACAGAGAACAGACTTGCGCCATCATCCAGCGGACTCAAGCGACGAACTAGCAAATGCTGCAATGTCTGTAGCTGGAGTTCACTGGATCCTTAGCAAGCGCTCATAGCCGAGCGGCGCCTGCGAGTCGGGAACGATAACGCAGGTTAAGCAAAGATGGCAGCCTGTTTGAGTGGTTACTATAAATGAGCGCTTCCGTGCTTTGGAAGGCACGCTAAGCAGTTGATGCCGGCTGCTGTCTATGACAGTAGTGTGAAGCCGAGTTAGAGACCTGAGGCCGGCTTAAGAACTTCTAACAGTCGAGTTGCCCATTCACTTGACAAGGGGGGGACAACTGTCACTCGCGTCCGCAGGAGCTACCTACCACAACACTGCACGTGTCCCCTGGGTGGTACTAAAGAGAGACAAACTTTAAAAAGGGCAAATAATGAATGCCATACGAATTTAGCACTACAGAAACAAACGGCTATCGCTTCTTCAATCTTTTATCTCCATTTTGGTCTACCGGATTTTGAAAGAAATGAATTTTGTATGATTTTATTAAACATTGTCTAAAAAAACACTTATTTCGTATCTCTTTTGACGTGAAACATATATGAAATCTACATATTTGGGTTCGTCTTTTCGGTTTTCATTTTAAACTAATGAACACAGAAGTTAAGGTCAGAAAACCAGTTTTTTGGCCTAAAATTGTTGAACATTGGTGCCAAATATCTCGAAAACAATGAACTATGAAGTAAATGTGGGATACAATATATTAAGCCTTATATTAATATAATAAGCTACAAAAAACATTAGAAAACTAACGGATTCAGATTGAAGTCATTGGCGTATGGGAGCCCCTTAATTAAAAATACTGGATCCGTGTGGCGCAGGACCGGTCATTGTAATCTTTGGGCGAGGCCCACGTCCGGCAGTGCACGTCTCGCGGAAGTGATGATGACTTTATACTCAGAGGCGTTTTTACCTGTGGTGCAGGGTGTGCGTTGCACACGGGCGCAGCGGTAATAGGGGGCGCCGAGCGCCGCCCGCTACCATTCCATTTTGACCGCGCGCTTACTAGGGGGCGCTAGAGTAATGTTTGCACACGGGCGCCACATGGGCTAGAGACGCCTCTGCACGTCTCTCATGGGACGACAGACTATACCTCTTCTTCTAAGTGTTCTAATAAGAGAGAGACGGATACTGCGAGAATAATCTAGAGAGCTCGCGCGCCGTCGCGTGATAGCCGTGCTGATTATACTGACCTTTCCTAGTGATGATGTCCCACTTCTCCGGGGTGCACACGATGAGCTGTGTCGCTTCTATCTGCTCCCTGGTCAGCTGATGGTCGCCCGTCAGCTCGGACACTTTCATGTTGTAGGCTGCCAGACGCTTGCTGAAGCTGCCCACCTGTGGAAATATCACGGAATAAAGAATCCATGGTTTTTTATTCCGTGGGAAATATACTGTATGTGACGACTGCATATACACCTACGTAAGGGAAGGTTTATCTACCATACAAAATTTTTTACCAGTGAAATTTTATACAATTTATTTTGACCTAAAATCGTATCAAACAAGTGATGTACTACTTCTATTGTTTCATACAATTGCACTTTCACTATGCTATAAATGCAAGTTCCTCGATGCACAGCATTCTGAGGGTCACTAATATTGATGACCTGGTAAAGGTCGGAGTCCGCTGGATGCGGGTGGCGCTGGACCGGTCACTTTGGCACTCTTTGGGGGAGGCCTATGTCCAGCAGTGGACGTCTTTCGGCTGATATGATGAATATTATAATCTACTGCATCCTTTGCTAAAAGTCCTCTTAACCACAAACTACGCTACATACTCGAATATAGTGTTTGATAGGCTGTAGTCGATAGGGGTATAGGGACACTGAATAAAATAATCAATAATGTCGTATTTTCTCGAAAAAGGATTAAAAGTGTACTCAAATGGAGAAATAAGCTACGCAAGAGGTTAAATAATCACGAAGTTGTAAGTGTCCAAAGTTGAAGGGGTATGTTCTGTCCCTTTTTCGCAAAACGCAACTTCATATGACGCTCGCAGTCAGTGACGTCACTAATAGACGGCAACGTGCCGTGCCCCGTCGTGTTCAGCGCCGCCATCGATGCGGCAGCCTCGCAGTTTGTGACGTCACTAACTGTTTGCGTTTTCTCTCTCTAACAAGCAATATCAAAACGGTTGTAGCTTCGTATTTCTTTTTGATATCTGAATGGGATTTTCGTCACTAGGCATATTTTTTTGGCTTCTTTCTTTTGAAGTAGCAATAATTTCCGAGTATTATACGTATTGCAACACGGAGGCAGATAGTTCCGCAATCGCGCTGCCCCAGAGCGGGAGTAAATACTGCATTTTGTTTTCAACCATGAGCCAGTAAACTCACCATTTCCTGCACTAGAGAGCGCATGGGCGCGACGTAGATCATCTTGAAGTCGGACGCGTTGACGGTCCCGTCGTCGTTCACGTGCTTGCCGATCTCGCGCAGGATGCACAGCAGCGCTACGTTGGTCTTGCCGGCGCCCGTGGGCGCGCATACTAAGAGGTTCTCGTCAGTATCGAGCGCCGCTTTTGATATGCGGCTCTGTTGGGAAATTGTGTACAATAAATCAATATGAAGATGATATTGTAACCGCCGTTTATCGTAAGTCAACAATTTGAATGATCAGGAATAGTATTTATTAACATTTTCGCAACCCGACTAAAAATGGAACAATACACCAGAAACCGACAGAACTCGCTGTGCGTGAAGGTTCACAGAGCCGGCATCTGAGCAAACATTACGAGTGCCTACCAGGCGGGTTCTTGGTTGCGAACGTGTTAAATGATCAGGCAATACAATAGGCATGCGGCCTCATGTTCAAATTGATAACGTAGTGATGCTAAATGGATAATAAACCATCAAATTATCGTAATAAAGTATAAATTGTAAAATGTAATTAAAATCATAAAAAGATATGAACCTTAAAAGTTTAGAAAAATGATGCATTTTTTTTTATTGTCCAAGAGTAAATTTAAAGCTGCCAATAGAATCCTTACGCTTTTATAGAAACAAAAATTGTATGACAACTATGTACTTAAACGCAGTATTTCGCAACTACTTTGTACAAGTGACGTCATACGTGGGTACGTCATCAGTATGAAGCGTTTTCCGCCGCCGCCAGCGACGTCAATCTTTGTCTCAAATTTTTGGGTATTTATGTTCTTTAATTGTAGTTGCTCCCATACAAACATTTGTTCCTCTCCAAAAACTGGTTCGAATGGCATCGTAAAAAAATCTTATTCCGCATCCCTATTGTGACGTTCAATCTCATATGAATCCCAATGCCAGTTTGGTCAACTTTCTAAGATACGAACTAAAGGCAGATATCTTGTGCTAATATCCATACTAATATAATAATATTATAAATGCAAAAGTGTGTGTCTGTAACCTCTTTACGCTTAAACTGCTGAACCGATTTAGATGAAATTTGGTATAGGGGCTGTCCATATATTACCACATCAAAATAGGGGGGTTCTGACCATAGCATGACGGTAGTCATTTTATTAGGCGAGGAATCGACAACAAACGAAGACGTAATATGGACAAGCCCATAGAGATAGTTTGAGTCCCGGCGAACGGACATAGGATAGTTTTGAAATCATCCCCTAGGGAGGTGAAAGTTTGTGTTATTATAGCTACGATATAAACGAGTTCAACGCGGACGGAGTCGCGGGCAGAAGCTAGTTAAACTATAATACTATAATGTTGTCTATAATGCCAAGGACATACAATTTTTGAGAGTATTATGTGTAATCACTATAATATTATCTTCTCTATCATCTTATTACGTTTGTACAGTCGCCATCAGATATATTGGAGCGGCCGAGGTGCTCACAAATATCGGAACACGCCTCTATTGTCAAGGCATTAGAGACGTATTCCGATGATTGTGAGCACTTTGGCCGCTCCGATATATCTGATGGCGACTGTATAGAGTCCGCAGTAAGCTCGGCCGAATTTCACCTTCCTATACAAACAGAGTTTCGTTCATATTTTAAAACTACGTGTTGGATTGTGACGAAACTTTGCATATACAATGACATGAGGTATATCTAATGTCTGTAATTAGTTTATATGGGTCCAAACGATATGACACAGAGAGAAAGAATATAATGGAAAAATAAACCATCTTCGTCAGTAGCCCCCCTGTCAGGGGACATTGGATTTTTTCATTATATTCTTTCTCTCTGTGTCATATCGTTTAAAAAATGATCGGGGTAACTTCCTCGTTAAAAATAACACGAAACAAAAATATTTAATTAAATAATTTGTTTCGTTATAAAGGTATATGGTTCCAGTTTATAAAACAAACCAAATACACCAAAAACAAGTTTTGTACGAAAAACTTAAATGCTATATTTTTTTTACTATGGTACCTATCTGAAGCTACATAAACTAATTACAGACCTGGATAATACCTCATGTCATTGTACATGCAAAGTTTCGTTGTAACGTTGGATTGTAATCCAACACGTAGTTTTAAAATGAGAGCGTAACTATGTTTGTATGGAGAATCGAGCTTACTGCGGACTCTAAATACATCAACAGTTTTACCAATGTTGGTTTTTATAAATTCACACCCAGGATAGCCTAGATATCTAGTAGGCCTCTCTTATAGCTTGGAACTGAAGCTACTAGAGTAACAATAACAAGCTAAATATCTCGCACCTTTAGAACGGAACTGACCTAACTCAAAAAAAGACCGGGTTGCACTCCGGGAGTGCCGGTAGAAGTGAAAACTGACGGAGGGCACCGCGCGAGCGGCCGCGCTACACAGCTCCCCCCACCCCCTCCCCCGGCCCGCCACCGCCCCCAAGCCCCGTACGTCTTACATCAAACAATTTCCCCCCCGCCCCCAAGCCTCGTCCCGAATCTCTCTGAGAGAGACTCTCTCCATCCTACGGTCACGTGATCTCCTACGCATGTGACGTCAGAAAAATCTGTCGCGAGTTTAACAGTTTTCCCCCATCCCAAAAAGTGCTCAGCGCCGCTAAAGAAGTTTTCACTTCAAAAAGTCACATTGAGATATATACATAGATCGACTCTTTAAAAGACCTATTGCGTCTTAAAATCTTTATTTGCGTTTTCCCAAAAAAATGTGTTTTTGGATTGGGTCGGTTCCGTTCTAAAAGGGTTATTACACTTTCCTAAATTTAGGATTCTAAATGATTTAGAATCCTAAATTAGTAAAGTGTAATCGCGTTTAGCAAGTTAGGATGTCCTAATTAGGATTTATTTATTTAAACGTATGGCATACATTATTTTGGCCTTTAAAGTTTGTCACTCTTTAATACCACCCAGGGGACACGTGCAGGGTTGTGGCAGGTAGCTCCTGCGGACGCGAGTAACAGTTGTCCCCCCTTTGTCAAGTAAGTGGGCAACTCGACTGTTAGAATTTCTTAAGCCGCCCAAAGGACTCTAACTCGGCTTAACAACTACTTTCATAGCCAGCAGCCGGGATCAACTGCTTAGCGTGCACTTCCAAAGCACGGAAGCGCTCATTTATATTAACCACTCAAACATCAGGCGGTCACCCATCCAAAGACTGACCGCTGCCATCTTTGATTAACCTGCGTTATCGTTTCCGACTCGCAGGCGCCGCTAAGCTATGAACCTAATTAGGAGCAATTAAGGATGGTTTCTGACAAGCTGAATGATTTAGCATCCTATTTAGGATAGGTATAATAACTTTAGTGTGCAGTCAGTCGCCTCACACACCTGACGGCGGGCGGACGTGTGTCGTTTTGTACTTGTAGGTATAGAAACATGGCGCACGAAAAATAAGTTTTGGGCAACACGTTAGAGTTATACAAAGAAATGCCCTATCTCTGGAATAAAAATGACAAAAACTATATGAACAAACAAGTACGGAATTAGGGCTGTAACGTGTTATTAAGCGTCTACAAAAATCTCGAAGCGCTCATAGCTCAGCGGCGCCTGCGAGTCGGAAACGATGACGCAGGTTAAGCAAAGATGGCAGTGGTCAGTCTTTGGATGGGTGACCGCCTGATGTTTGAGTGGTTAATATAAATGAGCGCTTCCATGCTTTGGAAGGCACGTTAAGCAGCTGATCCCGGCTGCTGTCTATGACAGTAGTCGTTAAGCCGAGTTAGAGGCCTTCGGGCGGCTTAAGAACTTCTAACAGTCGAGTTGCCCACTCACTTGACAAAGGGGGGACAACTGTCACTCGCGTCCGCAGGAGCTACCTACCACAACCCTGCACGTGTCCCCTGGGTGGTGGTACTAAAGAGTGACAAACTTTAAAGGCCAAAATAATGTATGCCATACGATTAAATAAATACAAAAATCTGGAAAAAGACGCCACCATAAAAACTTTGAAGAGGTAAATACTGGCGGCATTGCATCCGAGACGTTCGTCACCGACACGATTGAAATGCTGACTGAATCAGTGACTAAATTTAGAACAGTGTAATCAGGAGCCTCCTTCCTATCCTAAGCATTCTAATTAGGATGACTAAATTTAGGTGAGTGTAATAAGGGCTTAAGAAAGGTGCGATCTGGGGCCGTAGACAAGGTTACAATCGACAAGCGCTAACGCCAATAGAAACGAATAAAATGTAGGGGAATGATAGATGCCGACGAAACACTTTTCGTTAACATCTGTCTTTCCCATACATTTTATTAGTTTCTATTGGCGTTAGCGCTTGTCGATTGTAACCTTGTCTAGGCCCCCTGGTCTGTGACTCACCTGTATCCGGTTCAACGTCTTGTACCCTTCGAACGCCGGCTGCACGTACTTCGGCAGCTTGTCGACGGGCAGGAGCGTCTCGCCGTCCTCGAATGGCTTCGGCTTTAGAGCTGGCACGTGCACCTCTTCGTAACCTGGTGACAATACATTATTTCAATACACATGGAACATTGTATTGTAGGAAGAGAAGGAAATAGAGGAGCGATTCTTCTTCAGTCTAAACCTTTCCTCTGCTCGGAGGACCTTCCAACCTTATTGACCTTGGATATGAGAACCAGTTGCGAACACGCTTCGAAGGCTTTGTTGTACAGTCAACAGCAAATATAGATGATCATTTTAGTACTTTGTCGCACTGAACGAACAACACTAACTACTACAATGATCATATACATTTGCTGTTGACTATACCTGACCACGTATCATGGTCGGCCTAATCACATGATAAGTGACAGGATAGAGCGGCCGTCACTGGCTTTCACCGTTCGATAGAACGAGACAACGCTCCTATCTTGTCATTTATCGCGTGATAAGGCCGACCATGATATGGGTGGGAAGGGTAGGTTTCAGTATGGGCTGGTGAAGCGCTCATAGCCCAGCGGCGCCTGCGGGTTGGAAACGATAACGCAGGTTAAGCAAAGATGGCAGCGGTCAGTCTTTGGATGGGTGACCGCCTGATGTTTGAGTGGTTAGTGTAAATGAGCGCTTCCGTGCTTTGGAAGGCACGTTAAGATGATCCCGCAGTTGATCCCGGCTGCTGTCTATGACAGTAGTCGTTAAGCCGAGTTAGAGGCCTTCGGGCGGCTTAAGAACTTCTAACAGTCGAGTTGCCCACTCACTTGACAAAGGGGAAACAACTGTCAGTCGCGTCCGCAGGAGCTACCTACCACAACCCTGCACGTGTCCCCTGGGTGGTACTAAAGAGTGACAAACTTTAAAGACCAAAATAATGTATGCCATACGATTAAATAAAGAAAGTATGGGGTTCTGTTTACCTTTCCTCTGCTTCCTGAACGAGCCAGGCGGTAGCTGGCACCGCTTGTTGGCCATGAAGTGTGCCCCGGCTGCGAAGACCAGCTCTTCAAGCTGAAGCATCTGCCTGTTGCCGGCGGCTTGTCCGCTGCCTCCGGCCTCGGCTTTGTGCCGTTTGCGGGGCGCCTCGGAATGTTGGGCGCTCTGTAACAAATATAGCAGATTGTATGACCACGAGATGGTTATTTTCCCGAACGAAGTGAGGGGAAATAGTTCGAGGGGTAATATGGCTTGTAGACCAGAAGAATATCCATCCACAATCGATAATAAATACCACGGCGAAAAGATTGTTCAATTTGGCGCCATATGTTTTTTAATAAACTGCTTTAACGCAGATACAAAATATTGACACCACGAATAAACGCCTCTGACAGTGCAGCGGACAGCATACGGTGCATATGATAAAGCGAGAATAGACAGCGTCTATCCCGCTCAATCTCATAGCTTATGCCATGTATGCAGCCAACCACGCTTGAACGTTTGGACCCGGCTATAGATATATAATTCGGGAATAAGAAACGCCTAATAATATTTGAATTTTATTCTGTTTCCTGATTGGTGGATTTTAATATATAGCTTTTCTAATTCTGATTAGTTGATAGCAAATACAAATGGTTTTAATACGTTGAAGTGTTTTGATTGGTCAAATTAAAATGTTTTAAAATCATAAATATGTTTACATATTTTCCTTAGGGGCTAAATGTGCTACTTTAGCCCCGCTATCTAAGCCTAATATGACACACTTTTCGGCAATGAGTAGTGATTGATATACATGTCGGCGGCAGATCGTTAAATACGCCAGATCACGAAATTCCTAGGCATATCGTGAAACGGCGCCATTTCATGATATGCCTAAAAGTCGGCTAGGCTTATCACGATGTGCCTGATAAACAATACGGCAGATCGATTAGAGCAACGCATTCGTCGATATTCCTAGCTCTATACCGGGCACATCGTAAAATAGTTTCTTTCTTGGCCACTGGTGGCGCTGCACATGCGATGGCGGCCGTTTTTGTTGGGGGCTAATAATCAGGGCGGACAAAAATGGTTTGTCATAAGCGAACTCTGTCTTAGGTCGGTTAGGTTAGGGTTCACTTGTGTCCCTCAGACCAGAAATAGACACCCCGCGCAGCGGGGTGGCGTCGACTCGCTGGAGATTATCAGTCCGCACTTCTTATTTTTTTTAATTTACCTAATTCAATTTTGGACACCCTACTTACGTATAACGGTGAGTATTGAACGATATGCCGGCGTTTCATGATATGCCTAGGAATTTCATGATCAGCCTAAACGTCACTGGCTTGGCCAAATCATGAAATGCCGGCGTTTCATGATATGCCTAGGAATTTCATGATCTGCCTAAACGTCATTAGACAAATCGTTAAACGTTAAGTTTTGAACGATATGGCGGATGTCCTTTAGCCAAATCATGAAATGGCGGCGGTTCACGATATGCCTAGGAATTTCGTGATCTGGCGGATTTTACGATCGGCCGCCGACATACATACCAAATTTCAGCTTTCTAGTGCCAACGGTTACTGAGATTATCCGCGGACGGACGGACAGACAAAGCGAAACTATAAGGTTTCCTAGTCGACTACGGAACCCTAAAAACTTAAACTGCCAATATTTTGCCACCTCTATCGCTCGGGGTGTAGCTTTCCTAAGGTCTTCCTCAGTGCACGAAGCCGGACACAGGGAGCACTGCGTCATGTGCCGAGTCGTCTCAACGGTGCCACATTCGCAGAGTACGTTGCTATTTCCTGGTCTGATTCCCCATTTCTAGAGTTTATCTTTAGAGCAACTAACTCCCGTCCTCAATCTGTTTAGAGCCTTCCACGTGATCCAATTTTCATGTATGTTACTAACATTAAATGTGTGAGAGTAAATACTAAAATTCTATGGGCACTGCCTGAATTAAATGATTTATTATTATAGAAAACATCCAAGGCTCTGAAAAATTGATTATGTATGTTGGCTGACTTATTGACTAGCTTTTAGTCTGATCGAAAGAACAGATGAAAGAACTGTTTCCATGATCCTAGCTAGATTAACTAATGAAAAGAAACTGTATTTCATTAACTTTTCGATATGCGGTGGCTTGATAAGGGCTTGTCCATATATATAACGTCATCGTTTTTTGTATATTTTTGACCCTCCCATCTTCATCCTGCTAATTCCTCGAATGAACCCCCCTCGCCTAACTTCCGTCATCGAATGGTCAGGCCCCCCACCCCCTCTCCCCTATTACGAAATGACGTAAAACCACGTTTAGACGAAGCCAGTGCTGGCTTGTTATTGTATTGTATACTCCAGACAAAATACGGTTTTGAAAAAAATTAATTTATAATAGCGTTTTTTTTGTTGATTTCATTTTAAAATGTTATTCTAAGATGATTAATTCAAGAAACCGCCAAATTTTCCACCCGGAAGTAATTATGTAGATTTAAATGAAGCATGCATTGCCTTTTTTTGTACGATTTATCTTGAATATTATAGAGCAAATGTAAATGAACCAAAATAAAGACAAAAATATTTATTAATATTTTTTCCGACTTTTCAGAAGCTAGTTAGTTTATCGTTTTTTTGATGTCTGAAATTTTGTCGGATTTTGTCGCTGGATAACTATTTAATTGATAATATATCCGTTACACATTAAAAATAAGCTATTATAAATTATTTCCAAATTTGACTTTTTTTCCATACGAGTTGTCAGTTCATTGACTGGACTAGTATGTAAAGCGCTTGCTGCCAGCACTGACGGGAATAGAGCGCCGGCCTATTTTTCAAGCCAGTGAGCTAGCACTGGCTTCGTGTAAACCTAGCTTAATATATAACATACGAAATCTTTGGCACTGAATGTGATAAAGTTTATGCGTATAGAAAGCTTTAAGATCAGGCGACCCGCGAGCCTTCCTGCGGCGCTACCACGAACTTCGAAAGTCGAAGTTCGGGTATTTCCATCTCTATCGCACTCCCTTAATCGAGTGACAGGGATGCATGTATTACGAACTTCGACTTTCGAAATTCGTGGTAGCGCCGCTGGCCCCTATTTCACCAACTTGACAATTGTCACCCGACACTGACAATTCACCATACTTTGCTTGTTCTAGAAGTTAAGGTGGTCGCTAAGGTACTTGTGGATCCAGAAATGTACGGAGAATTGTCGTTGTCAGGTGACAATTGTCAAGTTAGTGAAATAGGGGCCTGGCTGTTTCGTATTTTACACCTTTTGCCTGATAAAGTCACAATTGTCACAAAGCTCAGCTGCTAAAAGGTTGACGACCGATGTTCTAACGGATAGATTGATTGTAAAGTTTGACAGAGTTGTGCGTACCTCGTCCTCTCCCTTGCCCGTTTCCAACTGAGCGAGTATCTTCATGAGATGAGGCTGACGGCCCATCTCGTCGCGGAGCGCTTGCCTCTCGCTCTCCGACTGAGACGACGCCAGTTTCGTGCAGTACAACACTGTTGATAATAAAAACGTATTAGCTTATTCAACCGCAGGAAGAAAGAAAATACAGAGATCGCCCTTAAGCCGCGTGTTAATAATTCAGCCTATATACGTCCCACTGCTGGGCACAGGCCTCCTCTCGTGGATTAGAGGGAACGGGCAGTGGTCCCCACGCTGGCCCAGTGCGGGTTGGGGACTTCACATACACCTTTGAATTTCTTTGTGGATGTATGCAAGATTCCTCACGATGTTTTTTTCCTTCACCGAAAAGCTAACGCGGTATTTAGCGGTTAAAATAGCGTTATTTAAAGGCCTCGTTACGAGGTTAGTTACAATTTTAGACTCACCGGTGTATCTGTATTTGGTCAGTATCTTGACGAACTCGAAGCAGTCATAGCCCAGCATCAGAACTAGCCTGTTTTCCAGGTCTCGGTCGTCCGCAGCGTCATCTAGCGCCTGAAAGCAACAATATCGTTAGCCGCGCTTGAATCTATTGGATACTAACTCGCCCGAGCCACTGGATGAAAGGCCTATGTCATTCGTGAAGGTCCAATTTATGTACAGGATTTAGGACAGATTTTTTTTTTAATGGATCGTTCCAGATTGTGCCAGTTAATGTATGACCAAGATAATGCACGGCCAAAATAATGTACAGCCCGATAATCCGCGTCCAATGTACATTGTTTATCGATCGGGCCGTGCATTATTTGGCTGTGCATTATCACTCTGAGCAAACTTGGTCCGGGGCAATAATTGGAAGCCAATTTTGTACGAGCTGATAATGTCCCTGTGGCTTCGGGTTATCGGGCTGTACATTATCTGTGCGGACTGATAATCTCCAGCGAGTCGACGCCCCGATGCGCGGGGTGTCTATTTCACACTATTTCACTGGTCTGAGGGACACGAGTGAACCCTAACCTAAGACAGAGTTGGCTTATGACAAGCCATTTTTGTCCGCCCTAATAATGCACGACCCAATAATCCGCATCCAAAATAGTGGACGCGGACTATTGGGCTGTACATTATTGGGCCGCGCATTATCACCCTGACCAAACTCGGTCCGGGGCAATAATTGCAAGCCACCTTTGTCCGGGCTGATAATGCAGGACCCAATAATCCGAGTCCACAAAAAGTGGACGCGGATTAGCGGGCCGTACATTATTGACTCCCTTCCAGATACAGTCCAACTCACCAACATTATCTCAATATAAACAAATAAACAACAAAAATAAAATTAATATTAACATTAATTAATGTGTCTGTATTTTTCTTAGGTTTCTTTGTGTTCTGGTTTGTTCTGTGTGTTTTTGTACATGGTGTATGATGTAAGTTTGTCTATCTCGTTCTACCTACTTACCACTCAATTGCTCAAAGGTTAGCTGGAAGACTCCCTTATAGGGAGTAATAATAAAGTGCTTACATACATAAATTAATATTAGTATAGTTAAACGAAAAGTTACAAAAATCTAATTACAAAATGAACCTTTTACTTAAACTTGGTCTACTTCGTAGGACCAAATGTACTTTATTTATCAGCAAATAACAAAAGAAACTTGTTTTTTTCAACTCATTTGCTCAAAGTTTAGCCGGAAGAGATCCCTTAAAGGGATAAGCTCACCTTTGTACTTTTTTTTGTTTCGTTTTCAATTTGTAATGTTTTATGTACAATAAAGTAATAAATACACACATACATACATAATTTCCTTTTAACCCCCGACGCAAAGAGAGGGGTGTTATAAGTTTAACGTGTCTGTGTATCTGTCTGTGGTATCGTAGCTCCCAAACGGATGGACCGATTTGAATGCGGTTTTCAGTGTCATAGATAATTTTATTCCGAGTGTTTTAGCCATGTCTCATGAAAATCTGTTCAGCCGTTTTTGAGATATTGGACTTTGAAATGAAAATGTCGGGGGTTTTTCAACTTTTCTAAGTTGTAGGTATTACAATAGTTATACTAATACTACAGAGAAGTTATTTATCGATTTAAAATTAAAATTCGACGACCGGTTAGCCTAGTGGGTAGTGACGCTGCCTACGAAGCTGAAGGTCCTGGGTTCGAATCCCGGTAAGCGCAAACATTTGTGTGATGAGCATGAATATTTGTTTCTGAGTCATGGAAGTTTTCTATGTATTTAAGTACGTATTTCTATCTATTATATATATCGTCGTCTAGTACCCATAACACAAGCCTTAATGAGCTTACTATGGGACTAGGTCGATTTGTGTAAGAGTGTTCCCTAATATTTATTTATTATTATTTATTTACGATTGTCTCCTTGTTAGGGATTACCAAAAGTCACACAATATTTGAATTATACAGGAGAAAAAATAAAATAAAAATAGTTTTAAAATAATTTTATACTATCTTTTATAGGTACCGCCTAATTTATAACTTCCTAATTATTTGTACTTGTTAGTCAATAAGAGTGATATTGTATTATATTTTGCATATGAATGACTTTTTCAATTATTAGTTCGTTTTTGCCTGAAACACGGGGTATCCTAGCTCAGGCACGTGTTATCTGCCTCTAATAGTACGCTCCTAGTCTATAGTAAAACTGATGTACATTATGTCTTATCAATAGATTATTTGTCATCATCCACTGCTGGACATAGGCCTCCCCCAAAGAGTGCCAAAGCAACCGGTCCTGCGCCACCCGCATCCAGCGAACTCCCGCAACCTTTACCAGGTCATCAGTCCACCTTGTCGGGGGCCTACCCACGCCGCGCCTTTCGGTACGTGGTCTTTACCTTTGCTTCTTAACCTTTCCGCCCCAACGGCCATCAGTTCTACGTGCTATGCGCCCCGCCCACCGCTGGTTCCTTGGTTCTGCTGCGGACAGCCTCATTTCTGATGCGATCACGCAGAGAAACTCCCAACATGGTCCTCTCCATTGCCCTTTATTTAAATTATTTGTATTTGTACTTTATTCCGTGGTCTGACTTACCTTGAGAACCTCGCTGGACTTTGCCTGCGACAGCATGGCGTCCGGAAAATGACGCGAGAGCCGCCTTTGCAGCCAATACGCGTCGATGTCCATTGGGTGTATCACGGTGTCTCGTCGCTTCTGTGACTGCTCCTCTGACAGCTGACATACAAAATAAAATGTTAGTTCCTCGTTTTATTTGACTGTGTTGGTTAAAAATAATTGGTGACATTAATGGCTGGTTCCAATATCAATCCACCGATGGTTTTCCTTGACAACAGTTACATTTTGACACATTTTCTACGGGTAATACTATCCGTGGATTGATTATTGGAACCAGCCATTAATGTCACCATCAATGTCATGATTAATGCCATCTGTCAATTGCTGTCAAAGTGAGGTGTCCTTGGTACGTGTTGTATTGCGTTAAAATGCAGAAAACTATTAAATGTGACTTAACAAAAGTGATTTACAATATGACCAAGTATTTGTCAGAGTGAAAGTCTGAAGAACGAGGAGGAGTCGGAAGGACTCTATTCCTCTAAATAACATCACCGACCTTGTCATCAACACTGTTAGGTATACACATCATATAGTCATTTACAGTACATATGGTGCTACTTTCCCGCACTAGTGCGAAAAAGAGCACTTTTCGTGCATATGTCGAAACTTTAAAGAGCCATATGTACAGTAAAACGTTGTACGATACACGTGCGAATAGGTAATTCGCAACTCGTGTCGATTTAAAACACTCCCTTCGGTCGTGTTTTAATTTATCACCACTCGTTGCGAATTGCGAATTGCGGCACTTGTATCGTAAATAACAATATTTTTTTTTTTTAGTGTTGCCATAATTATTGCTGACCCCAGAGCAGGTTTTTTATTTTCCTGGTCGGACTTTACAATCATATTCATTATTGTACTTACGTTGGTGTGTATGGCGTTTCGTTTCCCCTCTCCATCGCTGTCCTCTTCCGCGCTGCTCTCCTTCTCTTTCTCGTTGTCCGAGCCCTCTCCGTCCTCCCTGTCCTCCTCGCGAACCTGTTCAAGTATACAAGGTGAATTTAAGGCGCCGTAGGTTCATGGTCTTCTCTCCCTCTCACTGAGCATAAGCGTGAGCGAGATGGAAGTGCGCGCTCGGAAGCGCGAATATCATGTTTTTTTTTTTTTGGCCGTTTAAAGAAATAAAAAAGTAATCGAGTCCTCTCAAACATGCTATTGCCGATTTTTAGAAGCAATTGTTATATTTTTAGCTTTTGTGCATAATTCGTTACGAATATTTTAAGTGTATTTTAGACCTATGTTCGTGATTTTTTTTCTATAGAGCGAAAATAGCTTAATCATGTTTCGAATCACTGATCTCGCTGCAGAAAAGCCTCAAGATTACTATTCGTATTTTTTTGAAACCATATTTTTATAAACAGACGCATTATATTGGTTCAAAAACTCTGTTGGCTAACTTCGCTGAACCTACGGCGCCTTAAACAAACACTTTACCTCTTATAATTTTTTGGACACATCTGAAACGTCGGGAAAAAGCAAAGAGCTAAATACACTCGCGGTCAATGAAACCGGGTCAGTGACGAAAACCTCAATATTTTGTAAATCGTTGGTCGTATCTGCATGAAACTAACTCTGTTTTATAGAGAATTTAATATCCTTCTAAATCCAACCTTCAATGTTCTACGTAGTAACTGGAAAAAGGTTTAATTGAAAAAAAAAGACCAATTGGGTACTTATTTGAAATTGCGTTCGTTTTACTTTTGCTTGTTTTTAAGCAATTATTTTCAATCTGTCAAAGAACTATGATAAAAGGCTGTCATTGTTTTATTTTGTGGTCATTCTTGAATGTCTATCATGCCGCTAACACGAGATGAATGTACTCGTATCATCACTATGTTAGAAGAAGGAAGAAGTCAGAGGTATACAGCGAGAAGAACAGGTGTGTCACTTTCTACAGTGCAGCGAGTCCTCCAACGTTACCTACAAACTGGGCAGAACCTTAGAAGACCAGGAACCGGCAAAACAAGATGTACTACAGCTAGAGAAGATCGATTTATTGTTACAACCATGCTCCGAAATCGGCACCTCACAGCAGTTGAAGTGAAAAATCAGCTTTTAGAGACCCGAAGGGACGGCATCAGCGAGCGGACTGTCAGGCGGCGGCTCAAAGAAGCAAATTTGACCCCACATAGGCCGGCCAATGGCCCAAAACTTGAAAGAATACATCGAACAGCAAGACGACTTTATGCCCGCGATCACAGATACTGGGGTGACGAAGATTGGGCAAGAACTTTGTTTTCCGATGAATCCAGATTTATGCTCTATGCAAATGACGGGCGGCAAAGAGTTTACAGACGGCCTGGTGAACGTTTTATTCCAGCATGTTTTGAGGAAAAAGTGGCGTTCGGCGGTGGGTCAGTCATGGTTTGGGCTGGAATCTCTTCAGAGAGTCGCTCGGAGTTAGTTTTAATAGAAAATGGATCATTAACGAGTGCAAGATATGTAGAAGAGATTCTTAATGAGCATGTCGGCCCATACTTAATTAATATGGGTGGAAATTCTATGTTTATGCATGACAACGCCAGGCCACACACAGCTCAAATTGTCAGAGATTATTTTTTGGAGGTTGGTATCAACTGTATGAACTGGCCCTCGAGGAGTCCGGACTTAAATCCGATTGAGCATGTATGGGACGAGCTTGGGAGGCGTGTAAGAGCTCGAAACCCCGCCCCAGCTACACTTAGAGACCTGAAACAGGCGTTAGTGGAAGAATGGGACAATATCCCGCAAGAACGCATAAAGAACTTAATAAACAGCATGCCGAATCGTCTAGAAGCTGTAAGAAGAGCCCGAGAGGCAATACGAAGTATTAATTTTTATTTTTTGTGTTGTATGTGAAGTACCTACTGCTTATTTTTGTACGTAAAATTGGTTGATTTTTTGTTTCCTATGTAATTTTATTAAACAAAAGAATTACGATTCCACCATTTGATGTTATTTAATTCAGTATAAAATTATCTACAATATGCAGTTTAATTCATGTCCCTAGCTTTATTATGTTAGGAGATATTACAAATTTTCGTACTGACCCGGTTTCTTTGACCGCGAGTGTACATAATTTAATTACACGCAATTAAGTCCTGTTTGGAAATTTAAACCAATATAATTTAACCCTTTTTCATGCAGAGGCGTTTTATCGACCACATAGTGCATATCTTTTTTGAAATGTTACGTACTTTAATGTAGAAATTATACCACAATTTTAGTGTGTAAAGATGAGCACAAAAAATAAGTATCTGTGAAAAAACATATTTTCGCCATAAGTTGTTGACATCAGTGCTTTTTTTTCAGACATCTACTACTCGTTGAGTGGATTGCAACTTGCAATCAGCCCAAACACGACTGGGTCCATATAAATTACACAAGATAGTAATTGAGGAGTTTATATGGCCACCTTCAATCATCAGACCAGCTTTATGGTTGCATTGTCATCCAACTTACATAATTGTACAAAATTTCAACTTGATTAGCCTTCGGGAAGTTGGTCAAATTTGACTTGCAATGCAAGATATGTCCTGCACATACTAACGAACTAACAAGGCAAGTTCATATTTAAGCGATTTCGAACTAAACACGCTTTTACTAACTGTTTCTTCCCTTTCCTGGGCCCTTTTCTTTATAATGCTCCGTGTACGATCAAAATAGCGAAGTATGCCAAACTATAATAACAGCATGGTTGCTAACCCTGACCGACGACGAGACAGAAAATTTGCTTACTAAAGTGAAATAGTTCTGCAATCGCAAGCATTATTTTTAACCGACTTCAAAAAAAGGAGGAGTTTCTCAATTCGGCAAATTTTTTTTTTTTTTTTTTTAATGTTTGTTACCTCAGAACTCCGTCATTGATGAGCCGCTTCGTTTATATTCCTTCCAGGTGGGTCCCATTTTTTTATATTCAGTTGGATGATGGGATCCATGAGGAAATGAGGGAACTCCTCAATTATATTAGGCACGCATGTAGTGATTATGGTATTTTCTATGATATCTCGTGTATTTACACCCGGAAATCATAAATTTGGTGGAGTGCAATTGATGATGAAGACCACAGATGACTTATGGAATTCCTCAATTATGTAGTTAAAAGTATAAAAGTACGCCACAGATTCTGATAAGATTCCGTTGAAATAGCAGCTAATGAATTCCTCAAATATTATCGGCCCACATACAGCGATTGGGTATTTTTCTCTAATAATCAACGCATTTGCTCTCGGAAATCAGTTCATGTGGTAAATTGGAAAATAAATGTGGAAATGTTCTCGTGGCTTGGCGGAATACTGAATTGAAGTCGGTTAAAACTTTGTTTTTAAAGTAAATTATTGTTGATATATTTGTTTTCTTGATGCGAGGTAACAAATGTTTAGATAGGCAATATATATGTAAAAAAAAGGCCAATTATGGCTAAAACACAGATTACAACTGTAACCTAGTTTAGGCACTAAACTTGTCTATTAGCCCCCTAAGACCATTTCTTTTAGACGCATTGGCGTATTAATATTGTATACCAATAATTCTGCTAGATGTAAGTTTTGTTGTTAATACCTTAATTAGATTATATCCACTTATTGTACTACTAGCTTCTGCCCGCGACTCCGTCCGCGTTGAACTCGTTTATACCGTAGCTCCATACAAACTTTCACCCCCCACTTCATCCCCTTGGAGGATAATTTCCGGGATAAAAACTATCCTATGTCCCCAGGACTCAAACTATCTCTATACTACTACTCACTACTCAAACTATTTCATCCAAATCGGTTCAGCGGTTTAAGCGTGAAGAGGTAACAGACAGACAGACAGACAGACACACTTCCGCATTTATAATATTAAGTATGGATTTAACCCATTTTTTTTTTGTATAAAACTTGTAAAAGTGGAGAAGCGCGCACTAGCTGAGCAGACGGGAAATTGAACCCAGTGCCTTTGGTTTGCCGGTCCACTATCCACTGTCTCATCACATCAGCGCCACAATGACCGGTTCTGCGCCACCTGCGTCCAGCGGACTCCCGCAACATTTACCAGGTCAGCAGTCCACCTGGTGGGCGGTGACCTCTTTAATATTTGTATTAATAGACCCATACCGCCTTATTCATAAAACTTAAAATACCTCTGCTAAATAAAATATGCTTTGTCCCTTTCTTACGAACACAAATGTCAAAGTGACAAATAAGGACAAACTAATTTTAACGCCATGCATTTTAGTTAAAACAGGCTTGTAGGACGTTTATGAATACGGCCGTTAGTCTCTGCTGCATAGTATTTGTCACCACACACGCCCGGCGGCGGTGCCACCACGGGCGGCTATAAAGAAAGCCAGATCGCATATTTACCGCCCCTGTCTGACGGCAGGCGGGTCGCGGATCTGAGACATTTTTCGTACTATCGCTGTTCTCACCAGGACCCCGGGGAGTGTCACGGGCCCATAGAATGACCTCCCATACAAACAGCCAATACTGGGGTCGTCAGGCACCACTAAACCCCGACGCCCCTGCGTGGGCGCAGCCGTCCGAGGTCCAAACTTATCACTCAATATCTCGGCGCCTCCGTAGGCACAACGAAACGAGAAAAAAGTTTTTTTTGGTACAAGCTTTTATTGCCGACTGTACTTTTCTGTATACCATCATCAACTCATTGAGACGATTCTAACGAGCCCAAACTCGACGGGGTTACGTCGGTTAAGTACTGAATTCCCATGGCCACTTTCTGTCTCCATCATCAGATCAGCTCGATGGTACCATAATATTGAATTGTCATCCAAACTTTCAGCTCAATCGGACACCGGGAAGTGGGTCAAATTTAACTTGATTGAACAAGATTTGATTACAGCCAGACAGACAGACAACGGGACAGGTGAAACTAAATAAAAGCTTGTAAAAACCGTAATCTAGATTCTGTGAGGTACCACTACCACACGGCATCCGCCGGCGCGAGCCGCGGCTTGGCGCATCTCTCTCGCTCTCGCGCCATAGGTCTGTCCCGCCTGCGCACGGGCACACCCGACAGCCGCCCGTAGCGTCTGTCTCACCCTGCGGAATGCTTTCTCTTTCGCGCGGCAAATCTCTTACTTATAAAATACGCTGTCTATCCTAAACAACCGCCCTAGGTGAGTTAATGTACTATTTCATCACACTTGCTCGAAAAGTGCTTCATAATGCGCAGACACACAGAGCTAGAATAGCCTATCTTACGCCCACAGGCGTAATGGTTTTTTTTCTTAAATTGTATCTGCCACTCATGCGGCAGTTACAAAGCAAAGAGGTTTTATATTTAAAAAATCCAAAAAAAAAACCTAAATTATTTTATTTGTAACTTGGGTTATTACATAATTACATTTGTCGAACCCTCCTTTTAAGTTTCACACATGTATTAGGAGGTATTCGCTCTTTCGCACAAGGTATATCAAATACGATGTCTGAAAACGTATTTATAAATAAGTTTAAACTTAAAAACACTACTAAAACATGTTTAACAGAATTATTTACATATTTAAGTTATTTAGTGTCTATATAAAATGTTTTTAATTGTTTTCAAATCGTGGCTGTATACCGAAGGGTCTTTGCCATACGCGTCTCACGTCAAATTGAACAAAATGGACCACTGACATGTTGCAGTTTTTATTACGATATGTATTAATTTCATCTAAAATGTATTTGTTTCCTCGCAAATGTGATGTATAACACGGGCGTAAGAATATTGCAATTGTACTATTGGCGGCCATCACCTCCCCGTAAGCATCTTCATCGTCTTCCTCCGAGGACTCCTCGAACTGCACATTGATGCCGTACGTCTCGTCGATCTCAGTGTTGCCCTCCGTCGGCGAGCTGATGTTGAAGTCCGTTATCTTTTTACCTGGGAATATTAAGTTAATGAGAAACGCTCGGTGCACGCTTCAGGCGGGCAGTGGACCCGATTCTACGTGCACATGGCTTAACTAGCCTAAAACTAAATTGTCTAATTTTTAGACATAATTTAGGCGGCAGATTAAAAACGACATATTTAGAATAGCATTTAGGCAGCTAAGTAAGTTGTATAGACCGGCTAAAATAAGAAACGTCAGATTCAAATTAGCGCTGTCATTTGTTTATGACAGCTGCTCATAGAATAGCAAAGTGTTTTAGGGACTCCTAAATAAAATTAGGAAGTTTAGAGGCCACTGTAGAATCGGGTCCAGTACCTTGCGTGATAGTTAATCAACCCAGAGGCGCATATGAATTTGAGCGGCTCAGCCTGAGCGGCGAACTGCTCGCGAGCCAATAGGGGTGTAGACTCGAAAATTATTATTACTCCAAAAGAAAGAAGGCACAAAAATATGCCTAGTGACGAAAATCCCATTCAGATATCTCAAAGAATTACGAAGCTACAACCGTTTTAATATTGTTTGTTAGAGGGAGAAAACGCAAACAATGTGTGTCACGTTACGCGAGGCTGCCGGGGGGCCGCGTCGACGGCGGCGCCGAACACAACGGGGCGCGGCACGTTGCCGTCTATTAGTGACGTCACTAACTACGAGCGCCATCGTTTCATATGAAGTTGCGTTTTGCGAAAAAGGGACAGAACGACCCCTTCTTAAAACTTTGGACACTTATAACTTCGTGATTATTTAACCTTTTGCGTTGATTTTTTCTCCATTTGACTACATTTTTAATCCTTTTTCGAGAAAAGACATTATTGATTATTTTATTTAGTGTTTACACCCCTATTGTTGCACATCAACATGCGCGGGTGAGGCAACGCTCAAACGTTTCGTGATATAAGGCCCTGATGAGCTCGAAACATGCCAGCGTCATATAAAGTAAAGTGGCCGTCAATGGAATTTGCTAACTTTGTAAACAAACCGCCATAGTGAAAGACAATTTCAATACGGCGGTTTGTTTACATAGTTAGCAAATTCAATTGACGGCCACTTTACTATAATGTAGTGAACAGTTGAAATTTACAATACAATCATCATCCTCCTAGCGTTATTCCCGGTAATGCCCCTAAAGGAGCCCGGGGTCCGCTTTGACGCCTAATCCCAAGATTTGGCATAGGCACTAGTTTTACGAAAGCGACTGCCATCTGACCTTCCAACCCAGAGGAAAAACTAGACCTTATTGGGATTAGACCGGTTTCCTCACGATGTTTTCCTTCACCGAAAAGCCAACGGTAAATATTCCGTACATAAGTTCCGAAAAACTCATTGGTACGAGCCGGGATTCGAACCCACGACCGCCACTTGACAGCCGCATGCCTGAACCACTAGGCTACCGTAGCTCTAAATTTACAATACAATACACTCTATAATTAAATATTAGAGGGGGAGGCAATCTTACACAAATCTACCTATTTAGTCCCAAACTAAGCAAGGCTTGTACTATGGGTACTAGGCGACGATAAACATACTTATATACATTAAAAAAACTTAAATACATAAAAAACACCCATGACTCAGGAACAAATATTCGTGCTCATCACACAAATAAATGCCCTTACCGGGATTCGAACCCAGGACCTCTTGCTTCGTAGGCAGGGTCACTACCAACTAGGCTAATGCGATTTGATTCTACAAAAGAGATTTGAGATTATCTGAAGAATAGGTCTGATTATATGTATGTTAATATGAAACAGATAGGTGAGAAGCGACTACACAAAATTTGTCAAAAATTATGTGTTTCTTACCTAAATTAACGAGCAGCGCAAATCTGTCATCAGGTAACGGTCCAAGGAGCTGTTCTATCTCTTTCTTCCTCTCCAGGTCCTTCAGCCTGTCATTCTTGAGGACTACAAGAACCTGTCAACAAAAATAGCACATCAATTTATACAGACACCTTTAGTTATATACATACATATAATCACGCCTCTTTCCCAGAGGGGTAGGCAGAGATCACGGATCTCCATTTGCTACGATCCTGACAAACCACTGTCGCTTCACTCACTTTCATAACATTTCTCATACATGCTCGTCGGTTTAGGGTACTTTTGACCTGGCCTTTTAGTAAGATTTCTCCAATTTGATCGGAGAAAGTTCGCCTAGGTCTTCCCCTTCCAACTTGCCCTCCCACTCTTTTTAACCGACTTCAAAAAAAAGGAGGAGGTTCTCAATTTGGTTGAATTTTTTTTTTTATTTTTTTTTTTTCAATGTTTGTTACCTCAGAACTCCGTCATTGATGAGCCGATTCGAATTTTTTTTTTTCGTAAGTATATTCCTTCCAGGTGGGTCCCATTTTTTGGAAAATTCAGTTGGATGATGGGATCCATGAGGAATTGAGGGAACTCCTCAATTATATTAGGCACGCGTGTAGTGATTTTCGTATTTTCTATTATAACTAGTGTATTTACACCCGGAAATCATAAATTTGTTGGAGTGGAATTGATGATGAAGACCACAGATGACTTATGGAATTCCTCAATTATGTACTTAAAAGTACAAAAGTACATCACAGATTCTGATAAGATTCCGTTGAAATAGCAAATAATGAAGTGCCAAACGTGATCCTTGTGGATTCGACGGAATTCCTCAAATATTATCGGCCCACATACAGCGATTCGGTTTTTTTCTCTAATAATCAACGCATTTGCTCTCGGAAATCAGTTCATGTGGTAAATTGGAAAATAAATGTGGAAATATTCTCGTGCCTTGGCGGAGTACTAAATTGAAGTTGGTTAAAACTATGTTTTTAAAGTAAATTATTATATACACTCTTCGTTAATCTTCTTTCCATCCATCCTCTCTACATTAGTTGTATAACACTTTAATATTCTAAAAGTGTCTTTGACGAATGATATGTGTATGGGTGAATCAACTTTTTTCTGTCATTTGTTGCCATGGTTATTATCTGTGAATTGGGCTTTCTTGTTCAACCCCAACCCGTTTTTTAACCAACTTCAAAAAAAAGGTTTTTTTTTTTTTTTTTTCAATGTATGTTACCTCATGTACGGACCCATCTTCTAACTAATGGATGGACCTATCTTGTTCATAATGAACAACTTGAAAAAGTTGACAAACCCCCGTTTTTATTTTATTTTTATAAAAAGGCTGTCCTGTGATTGTGTCTGTGACTGTGTCTCATCATGATGGTAACCGACGACAGAGCATCAGGGTTCGAAATTATGAAGATAATTACGCTTCTTGATAATTATCGGATAATAGGCATGGTGCCTCATGTTCAAATTGATAACGTAGTGACGCTAAATGGATAGTAAACCATCAAATTATCGTAATAAAGTATAAATTATAAAATATAATTAAAATCATAAAAAGATATGAACCTTGAGAGTTTAGAAAAAATATGCATTTTTTTATTATTATCCAAGAGTACATTGAAAGCTACCAATAGAATCCTTACGATTTTCTAGAAACAAAATTGTATGACAACTATGTACTTAAACGCAGTATTTCGCGACCGGAACAACAATTTACCTGATTTTCCATACAACGATTAGTACAAATGTGACGTCATACTGATACTGATACTGATGCTCTGTACAACCTAAATATAATATAAGTACCTACTTGTGTAAAAACTTTGACACGAAACTGGGTCCTACACAGGGTTTCCTAGCTCAGGACACAGGGTCGTGATAAGTATATTGTATTCTTTTTTTTGGAGGGTGTACATCGGATATAATATTGCTGTACAAGAAAGGCAATTCCTTAGATATTGGTAACTATAGGCCAATCAGCTTACTGGCGAGCATCTACAAACTGTTCTCCTCAATAATATTAAGGCGAATATCCAAAACAATTGACGACTCACAACCAAGAGAGCAGGCTGGCTTCAGGGCAGGTTTCAGCACCACTGACCACATACAAGCACTAGAACAGATAATAGAGAAGTACAAAGAGTTCAATAGAAACCTATATGTCGCCTTCATAGATTATAGCAAGGCATTTGATAGCATCAATCACAGCTCAATCTGGAATGCATTGAAACAGCTTAGTGTGGACCAAAAATACATTAATATTATAAAGAATATATACGCGAAAAGCACTAGCCGAGTCAAGCTGGAGACAAGAGGAAAACAAATAAGGATAGAGAGGGGGGTCCGACAAGGAGATCCCTTATCACCCAAGATCTTTATTGCTGTCCTGGAAATCATATTTCGGAATCTCAAATGGGAATCAAAAGGCATTAACCTGGAGGGTCAGATCATAAACCATTTGAGATTTGCAGACGACATAGTCATAGTAGCCGAAACTGCAACAGAACTAAGAGAGCTTATAAAACAACTAGACGAAGAAAGCACCAAAGCAGGCTTACAAATGAACTCAAATAAAACCAAAATAATGACAAACAGCAAGCAAATACAAATAAATATCAACGGCAACAACATAGATTATGTAGACCAATATATATATCTGGGAAAGCAACTGTCATTCACAAAAACAAACAACGAAGAAGAGGTAGAAAGGAGAGCCAACATAACCTGGAGGAAATTCTGGTCACTACAAGAAATCCTAAAAGTCAAATACAGCTTAAACCTAAAAAAGATAGTGGCAGATACATGCCTTCTACCGAGCCTGCTCTATGGGTGTCAAACATGGACTATTACAGATAAAATAAAGAGAAAGATAAGAAGCACCCAAAGAGCCATGGAAAGGAGCATGCTCAACATAAGAAAGATACAAAAAATAAAGAGTACATCTATAAGAGAAAAAACAAACATACAAGACGCACTGACTCAAGCCCTCAAATTAAAATGGCGATGGACAGGACATATCGCACGGTATAAAGATAACAGATGGACAATTTTGGCAACGAAATGGAGAGGCCCTATTGGCAAAAGGAAAGTGGGAAAGCCATATAAACGATGGCTAGACGATATAAAAGAAACTGCAGGGAAAGACTGGCTAAACAAAGCGAAAGACAGGCAAAAATGGAGAGAGTTGGAGGAGGCCTACACTCGAAGAGGGGTCCAAATTAAATAAATGAATAGTAAATAAGATTCATAAACATAACACTAACTACTAACTATAAGGAACTTACTAATCAATACGGAAAAAAACTTCTAATGTAAAAAGAAATGGGAAATTTGGAAATAAAAGGCTTTTTTATTTATTTATTTTATTTATTCTTTTTTTTTGTCTAATAAACTATTTTCATTTTTTTTTTTTTTTCATACTTGTATAGACACACAGTATGAAGCGTTTTGCGCTGCCGCCAGCGAGGTCAATCTTTGTCTCAAATTTTTACGTATTTATGTTCTTTAATTGTAGTTGCTCCCATACAAACATTTGTTCCACTCCAAAAACTGGTTCGAATGACATCACAAAAAAATCTTAGTCATCATCCCTATTATCACCAATGACACTCAAGTTCGCTAAACTTTGCATAATCCGAACTGATTTTTTCTTGTAATCTTGTAAAAAAAAAATGCTTCGTGCGTTCGGATAGACGGAAGTGCGGAAATACACGTTCGAATACTTCAAATACAGTTCACTTTCACAAGCGCAATTTTTTGTTATTATCAATCGATAATTATCCATCTGTTATTACCGTGATCATTATCATTGATAATTATTCTTTCGATCCCTGCCTAAGATGAAGCTCAATGGTTCAGTAATAACCTATTCACACTTGTTTTGAAGAATTTGAAGGCACCACATTTTCATTTCAAAGTTCAGTAACTCAAAACCGGCTGAACCGATTTCGTTAAAACTTAGCTAAGAACCATCTTGATCAAATCAACTTCCGGACGAAAGAAACCGCATATTCGTTTAGGAGCACGATGCCACAGATTTTACGTCGGGGGTTAAAACAATTTTATTGAAACGATATTTTTTCTATAGAGGAAATTTCAGATAAACAATCATATACTTAGTCAAGAATCATATATCTGGAAATCAGACCTTATTGTTTCTTAATCTAGTCAGAACGGCGTTTCAAAGCACGCGATAATTTCCAATGCACGGCCTTAAATTTCATAGCCCAGATAGAGTCTGGCCAGGGAAAGATGTCTTTTTTTAATATGGCAACTTTTTATAAGGCAACAGTAATATCGTTGTCAAATGTGTCAAACATCTTAAATTAGTATAATGTCCTAATCTATAATATAATTATAATTGATATCGTAACTAAGAAAGTAACTGTTCGATAATAAATTGGACTGTATTTGCCTTATAAGAGAATTAAAGGGAGGCTTACTGCTAATGTTATTCACATTCAAGAATGTCATATAAAGTACAATTAATATGTCTCGTAAATCGGAATTTTTGTAGATTAATTTTTATTATTGATCGTAAATATAAAGTAGAAGGAAGTAAAACAGTTTTATCTCATATAACTTTACTTCCTTCTGCTTGACCAGTTGCATTTTGAGAAATGACGAAAATTTATAATTTTTCAAGTATCATTATTATTTTATCGCGTTATAAGCAGTGTTGCATTGCAACACGCTGTTTTTTTAAATTTGCCGCTCTTTTCTATTATCTTTCCCTGGCCAGACTCTATCAATCATAATCCTGTACCTTTTTTTTTAAGTGGGAGGAAAATCCTTTAGCCACGGGGATAGCGCGGAGGTTATGTCGGACTCGCACCGACTAGATACCAGCTCTGGGATCTCCTACGGAACACACCAGTGCCGCCCTAGCGTCATGCCTCTGTGGGCCCTACCTTTTTAACGATTACAGCCCCCAGCTGAACCGTGACCACCCCGAGGACCCCTTTTAGTCACCTTGTACGTCAGGCAGGGGATACCGTAGCCGTATTCCAATGCCCGGGCTACAGGGCGCATACTCCTAGTACCTACTTACCTCATCACAGGCCCCGCACAGGATATCTCTTGGCTGGTCTCCAAGAGAGCCTTGCATGAATGAGAGGAGTAGCTCGTAAGCGTGCCTGGTGTGCTGAGCTCTGGGACGGTACACAGCCCCAGTGTTCTCATCCGCCCAAGCGGCACGGTTGCCCTTCGACTTTGAAAGTTCGTACGACGCTTCGTCGCGTTTCTGACGTCTGGGGAAGTGAAACGGTTAATTATTTACTATTGGAAAGCTTTGTTTAACCCTTCCTCTCCCCGTGACCTTGAAAGGTCAAAGGGCAAATCCCGGACGTTTCCATGTTGTTGTTTAAATTAGAATTTTAATATATAATATAATTGAGTTTAAAGTATTTTGAAAAAAGTGACCCATATATGGGTCAGCGGGAGAGGAAGGGTGAAATAACACAAGTTAAATGCTTATAATCCTACTAATATTATTGTAAAATCTTCGCAGGTCCGTAGGTGTTAAATAAAAGAGTGGACTGTAGAATTAGGGCTGGTATAATCCAAAATAGAAAAATACAGAAAAGTGAGTGTGTTACAGTCGCTGGGAATCGCTGAACAACGGTAAGTTTAACGTCAGTCCCTTTTGAAAGCTAAACATTGCCATATGAAAATTGAACATAGTTAATTCGACTGCTTGTGAATTTTACGTTATACATTGAATATTTTATCTAAAAAATATGCAATTAAATTGGAATTATTATTAGTGAGTTTTATTACATAGAATTGAATATATTATAGTTTTGTTCTCGAGAAAGAGGATTAAAAAATTAATAGTTTTTAAACGTTTCTGAACAATTATAAATGCGAAAGTTTGGATGTTTAGATGATTGGATGAAGATAGTTTATAGTGTGGATCAAAATAAAGAATAGTTTTTATCCCGGGTCCACGCAGAAATCGCGAAGCGGGAAGTCACGGGCGGAAGCTAGTGATTCATAAATGAGCCTATACATGTCACACTGCTGGGCACAGGCCATGAATGAGAAGGAATGCTTATAAATGTCCACCAATTCAGGAACAAAATTATTCAAGCACATTTCTACAAAATAGCAAAAAAAAATAGCTCAACAATTATATAATTATATCACAACTCGCTGGCACTTGACAGAACTAATGGATTAGTGAAGTGACAATGTGTTTCCCGCATGTGTGGAGAAAGCAAGACAACAAAAATTATAAAAAATACAGGTGTGGCCTGTAATAGGAGCAATAAATGAAACGGTGGAGCTGAGTATTCATCGGGCAACATTTGTTAATAAACACTGCTTATAAACAGTGTTCCTTTCATCATCTCTGTAAACAGTTTATAAACAATGGTGATGAAGAATTGTTTATTAAACATGTTGCCGTGTTCCCCACTTGGAGTGGAGAGCAAGATGAAACAGCTAGTTTATAAGCAAAAACCAACAGGTGTGGACGTGTGTTGCGCGAGTTTATAAACATGGAAATAGGGTCTAAGGTCATCAAATACGTAAGTTCTATTCAAGAGGTAATTTCTAATCCACCAGTGTTTATGTTAAACTTGTTGCGAAACATGATGATCAAATTCATAAACAGTTTATTAACAAATGTTGCCAGCTTTATTAAGCCAATCAGCAATCGGTTCTACATGGTTCAACAAAAAAAAAACAGAAAAAAAAACACGTTTTATTAACAGCATGCCTGGTTTCTATTACTAACTGGAATACTATCAATATGATTTTACATTTTAAATACCAAAAATCATGCAAAATGACACTATTAATCACTATGACATAAGTGCCCAATGTTCTACCAAGATATTTATGTGTTACATGCTACCTGCTATCAAGTTTGATTACTTACGGATTATGGATCACAACTTTAAATATTTTTTTTTTTCAAATTCAATATATTTGAAACAGTGGACCAATATATGGAGTCATCCTTTATTTATTGCGCCTATTACAGGTCACACCCGAGTGTATTCCTTAAAACTTGTCACATCACTAATTCATTCTTAGTGAGGTGCCAGCTAAATGCTACGAGTTTTGTGATGCGTATATAATATAATACATACTCGGTTAGAGGCATTATCAGTTGTTTAAACTGCCTACCTGATAAATAAATACTAATTAACAATAAATGTATTTAAATGGGCTAGTCAGAATTTTGTATGCAGGGATCATGTATCTCTGCAGCTGACTGTATACTGTATAATAACGCAGCCTCAAAACATGTTGTGTGTGTACTTTCAAAGTAACCATATAGCGCTTACTTCACTTTCCGCTCTTCAGCTTTATCTGGCTTCGTCCGCTGCGCACGATCACCCATCTTGGTGCCCAGCAGCTTTCCCGAGAGCGAGAGCACCTCTCCAGTCGCCTCATCACGACCACGGCGCTCAATAAGCCGCACATCGGCTTGTAGTACGAGATTCGAGTTCTAGAACACAACGCGCTTAATTTACTAAAACTTATTGGATATAACGAAAAAAATACAATTTATATGAAGGTATTAGTGATTGTAAATTGTAAAAATGATAGTTAAATACGTTAAATAGTGTTATGTTGCACAATAATAGTGCAATTCGCTTGGAAAAAACAAAATAACACACCGCTTTGTATTCGTACTGCAACTGTCTCGCCGCAGCATCCGCCATGCTGATGGTTTACTTATAAATCTATCACAAAACACCAAATGATGTACTTCTTATCTAACGCTAATTATATTTCGAAAAACAGTGAGACGCACAAACAAAAATTCACGTCAAGTGAGGTTATATTATATTTGAAACGCCATCTTCGAAAATATGACAGAAGAATCTGTGTTGCTGTACGAAATTACGAAAATAATCTGCTATCGTATTATTTGATTTATTATAATTATTCAATTTTATTTTCATATTTGGAAAAAGTATTTTTAGTAACTTATATTTTTTCATTGAATGTAGAATTAAGATAACGAAAGTATAACAATAATTATAGAACAGAACCCCGATGTTTTTAACTTTCCATTTGTTAAGTTGGCTAAACTGCAAATCTATTTATATATTTTGAGCGATATTGATTATGCATGTCTGTTTGTTTGTCAACAAAGTTTTTGTACTTTGTATTTGTAGAAGTACCTACTTTGAGGTTACAACTGGATAAACAAATAAATCAATCCCGTAAGTATTCCCGACGAGCTCGAAACAAACAACTTGTTCTTTCAAATCTAAATTTCATAATATCAACAATGATGTCGATGACCATCCTGCAGATGTGACGTAAGTGCGCAAGTCACAACACAAGGTCATTGAGTTTAACAATGCTAAATTTTTGCTACATTAGCTGTTAGACTAGTCAATTTTCGTTCTGATTGACGTGACGTAGGGTAGGGGTATATCCCACTACCCACAGGGTTGTCACTTTAACTGCACTGGTAGGTATGTTGACCCCACGGGGTTGACGGGGTCAACTAAGAAAAGCGTGACTCGTACTTGTATCTTACAAATGCTCTTTCAGCGCACGGTGATGTTAGACTAGTACATAGATAGAATAGCATACATAAAAAACTTGACGCGCATGCGAGTCATGCCCAGCCCCGCTGAAGGGCATTTGTTCCTCAGATCAGATGCGTTTCTGCCGTCCTAAGCCAAAAGGACGCATCTGACTACGAGTCTCGTAGTCAGATGCGACCTTTTTGCTTAGGACGGCAGGTTTGTGGGTGGAACTGATTCGGCTGCTCGATAGATATACGTCGTTTTTAACATGGTTAACATGGTGTGACATCTTAATTCAATAAACCGTGTTTGTTTGGTTAAAAAATAATCGAAAATCAAGGAAATATACATACACCATTGATAGCGCTTAGGCAATGTTGACAATTGAAGAAGAAAATGAGTTATTTACATGTTCGTAATCATACAATTTGCGGTGTTTTTCATTTAAATCCTACAAACCACACGTAACCTTGAAGTCACCGAGGTAGGTATACAAACAACATTATAAGTTAGTGGCAGCCCTGACAGATCGATGACGTTGGGAGTCAACGCTCTCGGCAAGGCGAAAACGTCGTGAGCGAGCGAGCGAAGTGAAGTGAGTTCGTGAGGTGCCGCGCACTCAACTCAACTCAACTCAACAGTCAACACTTGTCAGTGACAGTAGTCCCGGGTGAAAGAATAACAAAAAGTAATTAAAAACGAATAAACAAGATGGCGACACCATCTAGTGGCAGTGGCAATTTAGTAGAGGAATTTGAAGAATCATTTCAGGTAAGCTACGACGCTGTTACATTTTAAATTATCTCAAATAATGCAAAAAACTGCATTTTCATTCATAACCTCCTAAATGTACTGTGTTGACAACTGTCAAAATATCTTATCGGTACCAACTTACAGAATCTAATCATACCGTGGCCGGTGTTGCTGTTCAATCGAAGCTTCATAAGCTAAATTCATTCATTTATCCGAATACTCCAAGTACTTTTGTGTGTACGTGACCCGGTTTGAGTTATGCGGCTTTTACTGCTCGTGAAGGGATTTTTGTTGGAAGCGCATCTTCTCGTCGGCCATTTTAATGATAATGTTTTCACATTATTACGAAAGGTTTCTCGCGTGTTAATAATTAAGAAAACGAACTGAAACGTGTAAATTGCTGTGGATTTCTGTGAACAGTGTATAAACTGATTGACGTTATTATGGAAAGTGGATTTAGACTGCAGTGAATGACGAAATTGTGTTGATTTTCGGACTCGAGTGTGTTTGGATAATAATCATGTCGCTACACGGGGATGATGGCTGCAGTACCGGGGGTGTCCCGGCGATACAAACCTTTCGCCCTACATGGGATGAGTTTAAAGATTTTAATAAATTCGTCCAGTATATGGAGTCAAAGGGTGCACACAAAGCTGGTCTTGCGAAAGTGATTCCTCCGCCAGAATGGGTCCCCCGCAAGGCTGGATACGATCTAAACGACCTGAACATCACTATACCCTCGCCAATATGCCAAGTGGTGACGGGCAAGCAAGGTTTGTTTCAACAAATCAACATACAGAAAAAGGCTATGACTGTGAAGCAGTTTTCGATCCTCGCGAACTCGGCGAAGTACTGCACCCCACGACACTCGAGCTTTGAAGACTTGGAGAGGAAGTACTGGAAAAACGTCACGTATGTAGCTCCTATATATGGTGCTGATGTGAATGGCAGCATCACAGATCCTGATGTCAAAGAATGGAATATAAACCACTTAGGAACCATTCTTGACTTTGTTAACTCCGACTATGGCATTGAAATTGACGGAGTCAACACAGCATACCTGTATTTCGGTATGTGGAAGACTACATTCGCATGGCACACTGAAGACATGGATCTCTACTCAATTAACTACTTGCACTTCGGAGAGCCAAAAACATGGTATTGCATTCCTCCGGAACATGGGAAACGCTTTGAGAGAATAGCCTCCGGTTTCTTCCCAACCTCAGCCAAGACTTGCCATGCCTTCTTAAGACACAAGATGACTTTGATCTCGCCACAAATCTTGAAACAGTATTCAGTCCCAATCAACAAAATAACTCAGGAAGCTGGAGAGATTATGATCACATTCCCATATGGCTACCATGCTGGGTTCAATCATGGCTTCAACTGTGCAGAATCAACTAACTTTGCGGCCCCAAGATGGGTTGAATACGGTAAACGCGCCACTCAATGTACCTGCAGCAATGACATGGTCAAAATATCCATGGATACTTTTGTCAAGCGATTCCAACCCGACAGATACGAGCTCTGGCTTAAAGGTCAAGACATAGGCTGCCATCCAGAACAGCCAGAAAAAATGGTACCTGCCCCACACCCGTCTGGCCAAGACATTCTGTGCAATAAGAATAACACGGAGCTCCCAGAGTCATTCATTGTGGCTGAAGAGGAAGGGTTGAAGAAGAAGAAACGCCACCCGCTTCATCTTAAAAGGGCTATGGCTAGCAAAAGCATTTCCGAAGGTGCCATCGCTGTATCCATCCTTGGTGAAGATGTGATGGATGATGCAGAAATGACTATGGCTGAAGGCGACCTGGATATGATGACCTCAATGAAGCGCAGAAATTTGCCGATGGACCCTGACGACAACCAGCTTGCTGCCCTTGAAGATATTTGGCTGAAGGGAGACGAAATGGACCCATCGGAGGCACAACTACCTGATATAGGCTATATTGATTCTGATAGAGATTCCGATTACGAAGAGCCCAAGAGCAAGAGAGGTTCAAAGGGCAAAGGCAGAAAAAGTGGTGGCAAGAAAGAGACTAAAGCTAAACCTAAGAATGAGACAGAAAAAGAAGACGAGACAGGAGAGGAGAAGGCGAAGAAAGTACCAGCTCCAAAACCAAAAGGCGGCCGCAAAGTTAAGACCAAAAAGTTATCTAGCGAGCAACTTGAAGATATGGCCGCTCTGGTCTCCAATTGGGAATCACCGCCACATGACGCCGTTGACAGTCCAAAGACAACAGAAGTGGTTGACCATACTGGTGATCCGTTACATTTAGGCCCTGCAGTGCCAGTTACAGCTGCTACACCAGTAAAGAAAGAGAGAAAGAAACGAAAACCAGCTGACAAGACAGCTGAGAAAGTGGAAAAACCGAAAAAGGAGAAAGTTAAGAAAGAACCCGTAAAAAGAACACCTAAACCTAAGAAGGAGCCAGTTGAAGGCCAAGCTCAACGCAAGCCGAGAAAACCACGAACGCCGAAGAAGATACTTAATTTTGAGTACAATTCACCTTTAGAACCAATAATGGCTAGTCAACAGAAAATGTACGCCCACCACAATCAACCACCAAAAACTTACCAAGCAAGTCATACAAATACAACTCAGAAGGGATACTCAACTATACCACAGAACTTGAGCACTCCGGAATACAGCCAGAGAAGTCAACCGAAAGACACTCCAAAGCCAGCGCCGTCCACAGTAAGTCCACCAGCAAAAACCTACACAAGCATAATACTGGACCAGCAACGGGTCCCAGCAGTTGTCCAGCCAATAAGCAAGAACCCACAGGAATTCGTAAGCGAGTTCCAGAGATTCTTAACACAAAAAACCAAGACACCGCCTCCCTCAACTTTCCGGAACATCACAACTAAGCGAAAACCGGCAACCGAGCCAGTGCCAGTCACATCACCAGAAAAACCAGCGTGGCAACCTGTAGGCCAATACAATGACAACATTTTCATGGACACACCTATGGACTTCAGGACAGCGCCACAGAACCCAGTCGAACGGTTGCAGCCAATGCAACAGTTGCCGGAGCAGGCTCAATCCCAATGGCGCCCCGAGCAGTTCTACCGGCAAATGCCACCTCACCAGCAGCCGCAGCAGCAATACCCCGCCATGTACGGACAAACACCTTCACAAGCATACTTGTACCGAAACTTTCTCTCGTCATACCACCACGGCTTTCCTTAATAGTATTATAAATTAAATATAGTTTCTTAAATTATGCACTCAACGTGTTAGCTATAATTATTGTGTGTAGGTCTACCACCGAGATGAATTAAGTTATTCAGATGTTTACAAAGTTGTATGAAAATTTCATAGCTCCTAGCAGACTTTGAAATGAGCTAAGTGTTAGCTTTTGTCTTAATTTAAAAGGGTTGTATTGTATGTATTATATTGTTTCATTTGCTATAACTATGTTTATGTACTTTAAAACAAAACCTGTCTTGAGCTTGAGATGCTGTTGGACACTGAAACATAAGCTCACTGAGTTTAGGCTCTTTGGGAAATTGACTAGATTAGTGAGAAGTGACCACTACGATAAAAGTACAGCCATCAATGAAAAGCTTGTGTCGAAAACGAGTTTGAAAGAGATATTTTATTTTTACTTGTCAAACAATTCGATATTTTTACGCTTAATGTGTTGTTTTTTTCTTAGGCAATGTTTTAGTATAGCAAATGAAATTATAGGAGATGAAACCCTAGAAACTCGAACTAGCACTAGAAGGAGTAGCTTTAGATATAAGTTTAGTGAAAATATCTATGTTCATAGATTATTGATAAAGACTTCGTAATTATAATTATAGCAATATTATATTACTGTGTGAGCGTGGGTTTAATGATGTAAATTTTAAATAAATCACTTGTATTAATGATCTAATAAATGATTCAGTTTTAATGTCTTTATGTATTTAATTTGGGATAACCATAAAAAGCTTCTTTCATTAAAATATTGACTGAACTAACATATTTCCAAAATATAAAATAACAATACAATACAATACAAATACTCTTTATTGCACACCTCACACAAACAAAGCAGTTAAAAAGAGAAACAATACAATAACATGTAGGTAGAGATAGACAACAGGCGGTCTTATCGCTGAAGAGCGATCTCTTCCAGACAACCTTTGGGTAACAACATACATATTTCTGAATATGCCACATACCTACACACAACTCATTCACTGCCAAGAACCGCTGCGCTCGTAGCCGGTCCCACGGTCCCTCTGCGCGGAAAGGCGTAAGCGCCCGCTAGGCAGGTTCCTGGCATTTTAAGTGTTAACATTAACACGTTCACAGTCCGCATACAAACGTCCCAAGTCCCCCCACGTCTAAGCAAATTACTTCCATCCCACGCCCGTGCTCCACGTTTGGGTCACTTGAAACGACCAGGTACGCACTCGGATTATTACAATATACAAGGTGATTTTCTGAAGTGCCAGTGGGTGATAGGGAGGGTCACACTGAGCAACTTTTACTATGGGGCCAACCATGAAATCGCGAAAAAAAAAAAGCAAATTAATCATTGATCGCTAACTAACCTAAATGTATGGCACAACTATAATTATAGTGATTTGAGTGTGTACCTGAGGGGCTAGTACGCTAAGTTTTATGTCGGACATAAAGCATTCGTCCCATTCTGGCCAATATGCGAGTGCAAGAGGGACACATGCTTTATGTCGGACATAAAACCTAGTGCGCTAGGGGGGCTGGTCGGCTATAATGACCCATGTACAGGGCACGGACTCGTCGTGACTTATGTATGGGGCACTGGACTGTGAACGTGTTAAGCTAGGTTTAGACGATACCAGTGCTGGCTCACTGGCTTCAAAAGTAGGCCGGCGCTCCATTCCCGCCAGTGCTGGCAGCCAGCGCTGTACATACAATAACAAGCCAGCACTGGCTTCGTCTAAACCTGACTTTAAACTTTCTCCTATATAGGCAGAGCAATCATTTTCAGTTCCACTTGTAGCTATTGTTGGTAAGATGGGAAGAATGTTATAGTTAGCTAGCCCATCGTCCACAACATATTCAACCCTATCCTTTTAGCGTTTCCTAAACATTAAAATATTACGATCAGTAAAACTAACATGAAATCGAACTGTGAACTTCCTATCCTGTCAACCATTGGAGTCGAAGCGTCTATAAGCCACGGTGCCTGCCTGCTTGCCACCAGGCAGGCGGCTGTCTACCACCATCGTGCTAAAAAAAACATAGTAAGGTTGCCCTCCGAGTAAGGCCTCGGTCACACGGCATTGTCCTGCACGTTTTTTTGCAGTATACATAGTGGCACATACAAAATGTTGTTTATACGATTAAACGAATACTCCACCGGACTTGTCAAGCAAACCGAATACGTGCAGAGAACGTGCAGGACAATGATGCCGTGTGAACCCAGCCTTAGGCATAGTTATATGAATCTACTAGCTTTTATTTTACCCGCGACTTTGTCCGCTTGTAGGTAGGGGTTCAATCTGCATCAATTATCGTACACCCGTAGAAACTTTCACACCCCGAGATGATTTCCGCGATAAAAACAATCGTATGATGTTCCCAGGATACCTAACCTATCCATTCTAATCTACATCTCAATCGGTTCTGCAGTTTAATCGTTAACGTGGTTCGACGTCTTTTGACATTCGCCGGCTAACGGCGTTTCCTAGAATAAACTTGTATAAACTAGAAAAATCGTTATCCCAAAGTATCACGTGACAAACTAATTTCTTCTAGGAAAGGGGGAGTTTCGCGCAAATGGTAACACTGTCGAGTGTTAGATGTCGAGTCGGTGTAATGTTTTGTATGGTCGTCGAACTACCTTAAAAAGCAACAGGCAAACAGAATTTGGTACTTTCGCATTTATAACACCATAGTATGGATGGAACTCGTTTATTTTGTACCTCCATACAAACAAACCATATAGCGTAATTTCCGGGAAAAAAGGTGTCTTGAACTAGGTATATCTACACCAAATTTCATCTCAATCGGTTCAGCGGTTTAAGCATGAAAAGGTAACTGGCAGACATAGTAACCTAATACTTTCGCATTTACAATATTAGTAGTAACAGATGGTTCAATTTATAAGTGACGATGGGTGAGGAGTCAACATAAGTAGGTTATGTTTGTATATAAATCGCATAAAAGATAGCAAAACTGATACGAGAGCTCAAGTTGAATTCAAAGATAAACTATGATTATAGTATTTGTTTACTGATATCTACGTATCTAATCGCAATATCCATACTAATATTATAAATGCGAAAGTAACTCTGTCTACTCTGAGGCGCTACCACGAAACGAAAACGAACTTCGTTCGTGTATCTCTCTCTCTGTCGCTCGAATATGCAAGTGCGATAGAGACGGAGATACACGAACGAAGTTCGTTTTCGTTTCGCGGTAGGCTCTCTGTTCTGAGTGACTACCGCGATACGAAAACAAACTTCGTTCGTTTATCTCCCTCTGTTGCTCGAACTAGCAAGTGCGACAGAGATGGAGATACACGCACGTAGTTCGTTTTCATTTCGCGGCAGGCCCTCTGAGGGGCTACCGGGAAACGAAAACGAACTTCGATCGTGTATCTCCCTCTCTGTCGCACATGCTGATTCGAGCAACAGAGGGAGAGCCACGAATGAACCTCGTTTTCATTTTGCAGTAGCTTCGGTATGGGGATACTTTGGGAGCCTGGGAAAGATTTAGGATAGTCTATTTCGAAAATCATCCCTTATAGGGGTGAAAATGGGAGTGGAAGTTTAAGTATGGCAATGCGATAATCAAATTGAATTGTTGCGCCTATGGAAAGTCTAAGAGCATACTTGTTATTAGATTTGGTAGGCTTTGTAAATTAATTTTGGTATTTATCAATTACAAATTAAAGGAAAAGTTTAAGGCGTAGTGACTATTCATCCCTTAAGGCAATTAACGAATAGGTATATATGCAGACAAAGTCGCTGACAAAACTAGAATTTTTTATTATGGCGTTTGCTAAGTTAGCTGTAGAAAGGCGAAATTGATAAAATCTGGAGATAAAAATCGAGGTGTGGTGTAGGTACATTATTAGCATTTTTCTTATAGTTTTACCGTGATTTATCAGGCATTTTATGTTGTATGAATAAGGTATTAGTGTTATAAAAACGATCATTTGGCCTAGCTATGGGCCTTAAGCCAGAGTCCGCAGTAAGCTAGATTCTCCATACAAACGTAGTTACGCTTTCATTTTAAAACTACGTGTTGGATTATAACGAAACTTGCCATTTACAATGACATGAGGTATATCCAGGTCTGTAATTAGTTACTATACCATAGTAAAAAAAACCCAGAATTTAAGTTTTTCATACAAAACTGGAACCATATAAACTAATTACAGACATAGACATACCTCATGCATGTCATTGTATATGCAAAGTTTCGTCACAATCCAACACGTAGTTTTAAAATGAGAGCGTAACTACGTTTGTATGGGAAGGTGAAATTTGGTCGAGTTTACTGCGGACTCTTGAGTATATCGGAAACAAAATAGAATAGAATAAAATTATTTTAGAACAAGCAATATACATCACATTAAATATAGAAAAGGAATTTAGTGTTGCTTCATAAAAGAAGTTCACTACCACGACGCTGATTTTCAGTGCATCCGATGAACTAAAACTATTAACACATTCACTGCCTCGTAGCCGATCCCGTGGTTTTCCACGTATGTAGCGCAAAACGAGTACGGCGTAGGTGCCCGCTAGGCGGGTTCCTGGCAGTGAAAGTGTTAAGTAAGAGATATGTAGCTATACGAGGGCGACACTGAAAGTCTTTAGAACTGGCCTCTTGTAATAAATATAATAAAAAAATAAGTTCAAAATTTGAAAATGGAACTCTTTCTTAATATTTTTGTGTACGAATTCCACTCGATTGTCATTTGTTTTACGATTTGGCGGCAAATTGAAAATTGTGTGTACTACGTGAGCATGAATTTAACGCGAGAAAATTTTCGAGCAATGATTTTTTACGACTTTCGATGTAATTTAAGTCAACAAGAAAGTTATGATAGACTTCGATTGGCCTTTCACGATGAAGCCCCATCTCGTGCTACTATTTACAACTGGTTTAATGAATTTAAACGTGGCCGCACTAATCTCACTGATGATCTGCGTGAGGGCCGGCCTTCTACGGCGACTACTGAAGATAACATCAGTGTTGTGCGGCGTATGATAGAGACTGACAAAAGAGTAACCTATCAGCAGATTCGTACAAGCTTAGCCATTGGTATGAGTCAAGTCCACAAAATCCTCCATGAACATTTAGCGGTGAGGAAGCTTTGTGCCCGGTGGATACCTCATAATTTGACAGAAGCCCAAAAAGTCCGTCGTGTTGATTGGTGCCGTGAAATGGGTCAAAGATTCAACGGAGGTGACTCAAATGCTGTGTTCGACGTAGTTACGGGTGACGAAAGCTGGATTTACTGTTATGATCCTGAAACTAAAAGACAGTCTGCTGAGTGGGTGTTTCCTTCCGAGGAGTTGCCTACTAAAGTGAAGAGAGGTCGAAGTGTGGGCAAAGTGCTTTTCTCAGTGGTTCTATCGAATGCAGCGATGTATTGATGTGAAGGGAGGCTATTTTGAAAAGATATAATAAAAGTAATAAGTTGCTTGATTGCTCAGTTTTTGATTTTCTAAGAACTTTCAGTTTGACCCTCGTATTAACCCAAGATATACGTTATATAAATATAGTAGCAGTGTATAGTCCACGCTCTGTCCAGCGAAAACCAAACCAATACTAGAATTACAAGTGCAGAGTACAGTCCGCATCGTATAGTTAGTAGCAGCCAAAGTAGCCAAATATATCGATACACGTCTTTAGATAGATCGTTTATTTGCTCGAATCATGGTCTTTACAGATGTCTCTTGAATTTAATAGTCTAGCACAATTCTGCCGGCAGACGGCGTGCAAATATAACAAAGAAAATAATAAATATTAGGGGACAATCTTACACAAATCGACCTAGTCCCGTAGTAAGCTCATTAAGGCTTGTGTTATGGGTACTAGACGACGATATATATAATAGATATAAATACTTAAATACATAGAAAACTACCATGACTCAGAAACAAATATTCATGCTCATCACACAAATATTTGCCCTTACCGGGATTCGAACCCAGGACCTTCAGCTTCGTAGGCGTCAGCGTCACTACCCACTAGGCTAACCGGTCGTCAAATCCTCAGACACATTTACAATTCAATAATATTATCATAATAACAAAGTCCAGTAGATATAATAATAACGAATAACTACAACTTAGAAAAGTTGAAAAACCCCCGACATTTTCATTTCAAAGTCCAATATCTCAAAAACGGCTAAACAGATTTTCATGAAACATGGCTAAGAACACTCGGGATAAAATTATATATGACCCAAAAAAAACCGCATTCAAATCGGTCCATCCGTTTGGGAGGTACGATACACAGATACACAGACACACAGATACACAGACACGTTAAACTTACACCTTACCCTACCTTACCTTACCTTTTACACGTGCGGTCTGTAGACTAACTTTACTCAGCGGGCTTACAGCGCGTTGCGAGTCCAATATAATGACGCGTTCAGGATGATGTTCGGGCTGCCACGGTACTGCAGTGCGTCGACAATGTTTGCGGAGGCGCACACGGAATGCTTTTTTACCATCATGAGGAAACGATGTGCGTCTCTCCTCAATCGCAGTCGTGGCAGCTCAAATAGTATCCTGAGCATGCTAGCCCACCGCTGGGACTCGCCGCTGCTGCAGCGTTATGTGCAACTGCATGCGCCTGTAATACCGGTGCCCAGGCGCCTTTAATTTAATTTTCATCACACTTGCTCGAAAAGGGCTTCATAATGCGCAGACATACAGAGCTGTAATAGCCTGTGTTACGCCCACGGGCGTAATAGTTTTTTTCTTAAATTGTATCTGTGACTCATGCGGCAGTTACAAAGCAAAGAGGTTTTATATCAAATGTGTTTTCAAGTCGTGGCTGTATACCGAAGGGTCTTTGCCATACGCGCCTCACGTCAAATTCAACAAAATGGCCGACTGACATGATGCAGTGTTTATTACGATTTATATTCATTTCATCTAAAATGTATTTGTTTCCTCGCAAATGTGATGAAAAACATTGTGTATAACACGGGCGTAAGAATATTGCAAACTCGAGTCATCAAAAGCCCTCCGCCTTCGGCGTCGGGCTTCTGATAGACTCTTGTTCGCAATATTCCACTTCCGCCCCTCGTCAAACAATGTACTATTATGTTTAGCTTAATTATAGAACACTAACCATAGCCCTAAGTTTGTAATGTAACCTCTAACACTATGGATTTTATAGTCCGAAATAAATTATTTGTATTTGTAAACTTATAACACCCCTCTCTTTGCGTCGGGGGTTAAAAATAATAACTTTATTTCTGTAAGAGTAAGAATGTGATACGATATATTTGGCTACTTTGGCTGCTACTAACTATACGAATGCTGACTACTCAAGATAAATGTTAGCACAGAAACGAATTGAGACGCAGTCGCAGATTATCTAGGCGCAAGAAATTTGTTGCTTTAGTAGGTAGAGTGGTTCAGGCACGTGGCTGTCAAGCGGCGGTCGTGGGTTCGAATCGATGAGTTTTTGGGAACTGACGAGTATGTATGGAATATTTAGCTTTTCAGTGTAGGAAAACATCGCGAGGAAACCGGTCTAATCCCAATAAGGTCTAGTTATCCCTCTGGGTTGGAAGGGCAGATGGCAGTCGCTTTCGTAAAACGTGCCTATGGTAAATCTTGGGATTAGGTGTCAAAGCGGACGCGGGCTCCTTTAGGGCACAACCGGGAATAACGCTAGGAGGATGATGAGTAGGTGGAGTTTCCACTTGTTTTTAATAGTTTCCCAACCGGACTAAAAATGAGACACTTCACCAGAATCCGACAAAATTCGCTAGGCGTGTAAGTTCATGTTCATACTACTGCCCGCCTAGCGGGCTCAGCCGGCATCTGAGCAAACATTACGAGTGCCCGCTAGGCGGGTTCTTGGTTGCGAACGTGTTAATGTAGTGCTAGCTGCTTGAGACTCCAATATGCTGTCTGTCGCAGGCATGTCTGAATGTGCTGACGAAGCAAGAAGCGTCTCCGAGCGTGGAGAAAGAGGAGGTCAAAGTGGAGGTGGAGCGGTTCATTGACCTCGCCAGGCAGATGGAGGCCTTCTTTCTGCAGAAGAGGTATGTATCAGTGTCAAATCGACTTATCTAGGTTTAAGTTTTTTTTTTTTTTTAGGTTTACAAGTGGGTCATAAACAAATCAAATCAAATCAATAATCATTTATTTTTAACGGGTACACAAATGGGGTCGAATCCTCCTTTTTAGTATGGCACTTGTGTAAGGAGGCATTCGCTCTTTTATACAAAGATGTTATAAACAATAAACAGTCAGAAAAACAAAAGTTGTCTTTCCTATGTTTAATAGTTGAGGGCATACTTGCATGTATATGTTTTTAAAAGGTTTTATTTTACTTGCCCTGTTCTTTTGTTTGTTAGTGAAGGACAAATCTTGGTACTGAATTTTGGAGCAGTTTACCTCAACCGATTGAGATGAAATTTTGGGTATACCTACGTATAGTTTGAATGACGATTAAACATTATGGTACCATCGAGCCGATCTGATGATGGAGACAGAAGGCTATAGGAATTCAGGACTTAACCGACACAATCCCGTTGAGTTTGGGCTCGTTAGAATCGTCTCAACGAGTAGTTGATGACGCTATACAGAAAAGTACAGTTGGCAATAAAAGCTTGCATCATAAATGTGATTTTTGACAGAAACTTATTATAGCATTGAATATACAAGAGAAGACGCAGTTTATGCAGATAAAGAGCCCAACCAAGAATTAGACTTTATATAGCCCTTAACTTTTGGACTGTCCACAGAGACACGAACCTAAATCTCTGTATGACCCAAGTATTCCTATTAAGCGCTTAGACCCCTCACGCAGTAAGCGGCTAGCAGCTTAGTGCGTACGTAGCCTTAGGGCGGATTGGTGCAACTTACGATTACAGATCGATCAATGTTAAATATGGCGCTGGCAGATGTCATTTCATAGAAACTTGTAAAGTTCGACAAGTTTCTACGGAATGACAGGTGGTGCGACTCACCATTAATCTCTGATTGCGTCATTAGCACTTTTACTTATTGCCAACCCGCCTAGCGCGCGCCGGCCTACGCCGTAGGCGTTTTCCGCTACTTAACTACGGGGAAAACCACGGCATCGGCTACGAGCTTAGCGATTCTTGGCCGTGAACGTGTTAGGATGGTTGTTTCAAACCGTAATCGTTTGTTAAGCTGGGTCCACATTTGTATCATTTTGCCGATCACGATCACCCGTATCGTATCGAGCTCGCGTATCCTAAGTATGGACGCTCACTTTGGGCACACCGTACCACTAGCATCGTCGTGTGAAAAAATGCGTCCATACTAACCGTAGCGTAGCAGCGTATCGTATCATAACGCCGTATCATTGACTGTGGACGCGTATCCATATCCCCTTTGACGATCGGGGTAAAACCGCCTCGGGAGCAATCACGGCGTATCGCGTATCAAATCACCTTCGTATCGTGATACAGTATCAAAACACGTCCATACTTACCGATCTTGATACGCGTATCCGATCGCGAGTGTGCGGGGTACATAATAAACGCGTGTCAATATCGATCTCGAGCGATCAGATACGGCGCGCCGCATGATCGCGCCGTTTTTGCGTCCACACTAGCGATCTTGAAACGCGTCAGTGCAACGCGACGGAGATTAGTCCAGTCAATGAACTGACAACTTGTATGGAAAAAATGACAATTTTGGAAATAATTTATAATAGCTTATTTTTTATGTGTAACTTTTATCAATTAAATAGTTACTGTACGAGCTGACGCACATATAAATACGTTCAACTCGCACAAGTAAAATACCTAATTACTTACCTATTAATATTTGCATGGCTTGCATTGCCATGTCGCAATCTTTTATAGGTATCGGTGGAAACAATAAAGCAGTGTTCAACTATCACTCAAAGGGTTCGGTCATTAGCTCTCCGGAGTTACCATCCCTTAGCTAGTATCCCTCAGCTTCCAACACAGCATAGCTAAATTTACATTGGTCCTTCGAGCTACCGTACAAGCGGGACCTTTCGGGAGTGTAAAAAAGAATTCCGTCGGTTCGGCATACGTTCATTGACCCAGTTATACTGAGAATATATAGTTACACGTGTCTCTACCTAGCGAGCGATATAGCGGTAGATAAACGTGAAGCACCTCGAGCATCAGCATACGAGCAGCCGTGGGTCAGGGACTCACACAGCAGCACCAGCATCAACTCTTAGCATCAGCAACACCGTGAGTCGAGAGACTTGCAAGCAGCAGCATCCAAGTAAGATCGTTCATATTACTTGAATAACTAGCTACCATGTCGGAATACGAAGAACTCTTCGGCCGTCAAGCAGCGATCGTCAGCGAGCTTCAGCGCATCGGCGCTAATTTTGACAAAGACTCAGCTCATCGAAAAACCTCGGAGTATCTGAAGTTAAGGTTAGACGCTTTAGATAAACTCTGGGGAGAGTTCGAACTTAACGATAAAACACTTACTACTGTACTTGTTAAATCGCAGCGTTACTTTCAAGAAAATATTTACACTCGTACTCTCAAATATTATACTGAAACTCGAGCGAAAATAGCAGATTATGAGCCATATCAGAAAGAAAAACCTTTAGTAGGGTCAGGTTCGGGTAAAGGTACCAACACCGGGACTGGTCCAAACAAGGTAGATGAACTTTTGTCCCTACAGCGGACTAACTTTCGAGCTTTCAAGCGACTAATATCTAGCATCAAAGTCAGCGAGATCAGCGAGAAATGGGAGTTAGAAGACGAGCTCCGTAGCATCCAATCTAGATGGAACGCCATCGACAAGCTACATCTAGAAATAGACAACATTCTTGAAGGTGAGGATGAAGTTTACCTAGATGAATTTACGAAACAGGAAGAGTCATATAAGAAAAGTAAGAAACTAAACCAAAAGCTATCTGCTACTTCTCACATCCAGCAAGCTACTCCTTTACTTGAAATACCCACTTTTTCAGGCAAGTATACCTACTGGCCTACGTTCTACGATTTATTCTCTGAATCTATTCATAATAATAACTTCCTATCAAAAGCTCAAAAAATGCAGCATCTCAAGGGTAAGGTCAAGGGAGAAGCGGAGCGATTAATTCAACATTTAAATATCTCAGCTGAAAATTATGATATTGCTTGGGAAATATTGACGCATCGTTATAATAATCCTCAAGTACTCTTTACGACTCAAATCGAGACTTTCCTGAATCAACCCAGCATCAGCAAGCAAACATCTTTCAAGATAAAACGTCTTTACGATACCACCACCGAGTGTATTCACGCCATACACAACCTCGGTGTGAATACTAACACTTGGGATCCAATATTAGTCCATTTACTGACCAAAAAGCTAGACAGCGGTACCTACAACGCCTATAAAGAATCGCGTAAGTCTCCAAGAGAATTACCTCTTTTATCTGAGCTAATGAATTTTCTCGAGAGTAAGTTTATAGCACTAGAGCCTACTCACAAGAGAGAGAGAGAATCTACAGCTAAGCCAGCTTCAAGCTATCAAGCTAAGCCTAACTACAAGCCGAGCTACTATAATAGCAAGCATACATCGAGGTATCAAGCCGCTTCTACATCCACGTGTAAGTGCCCTCTATGTAATTTTGATCACGAGCTATACCGATGCCAAAAGTTCATCAACATGTCACCGGATGCCAAATTGAGGTCAGTTGCGAAACTTCAACTTTGTAAAAATTGTTTATTTAAACATGCAAGTAATAAATGCAATTCAACAAAAAGGTGCAAAGAATGCAATTGCGAACATCATACGATTTTGCACGACGCATGTAACGAGACACTGCACCGCACTACGACAGTACCTACAGCTGAGCAAAACTCACCTTTAATGACTAATGCGCTACCATCAAATAATCAACCTAGCAACAAGCCTTACACAGCAAGTCACGTTGCGGCTGACGATGAAGAAGTTTTATTAGCGACAGTTTTGTTAAAAATAAAAGCGATTGACGGTAATTACGTCACACTACGAGCATTACTCGATCAAGGCTCTCAGATAACTTTAGTATCGGAGAACGCAGCACAACTACTAGGGTTGCCACGCCGTAGATTTAGCGCATCGGTATCCGGCGTCGGTGTCGTCCCTAAGCACAGCAAACAGCTTATATCACTTGAATGTAAATCTATCTACGATGATTACAGTTTCAACACTGAAGCATGCATTATTCCTCGAGTTATTGGTGATCTTCCCAATGTTTCATTCACTAAGAAATCGTGGCCTCACATCCAGCACATGAACCTAGCTGATCCAGAATACAACTTATCTAAATCAGTTGATATTTTGCTTGATGCTTGCGTTTACTCGGACGTGATTATGAGTGGTCTAGTAAAAGGGTCACATAACGCGCCCATAGCTCAACAAACTAAGCTTGGCTGGATTTTGTCGGGAAATGTAAAAACATTTAACTGCAGCGTTGTCGTTAATAATCTTGACGAAATAGCTAAATATTGGGAGATGGAGGAAATACCTAGCATATCGAGCGACCTTACTACGGAAGAACAGTATTGTGAAGAGCATTACACAGCTACTACCAAGCGACTTGACAACGGTAGGTACGAGGTAGCCCTACCAATGAAGCCTAACTATGAAAAAAGTTTAGGAGCTTCCAAAGCAAAAGCGACAGCACAATTTTTACAATTAGAGAGCAAGATGGTAAAAAACGAATCTTATTCTAACAGCTATAAACAATTTTAATTACACGAATACCGCGACGCATCGCAAAAATCTTATGCCTGCGCCGTGTACTTAGTAGCAACCAACGATAAGGGCGAGTGCACGAGGCGACTCGTCGCAGCTAAAACGAAACTAGCGCCACTAAAGAAGAAAGTTTCACTACCGCGACTTGAACTGTGTGGAGCTTTACTTCTAGCTCAGCTTATACAAATCATAAAAGCTTCTTTGACAGCCACTGAATATGAGATATACGCATGGACGGACTCTACAGTAGTCTTGGGTTGGCTTCATGGCGACTTAGCTCGTTGGAAGCAATTCGTCGCGAATCGAGTTCAGCAAATAACCGATATCATACCAGCATCGAATTGGAACCACGTCCGGTCTGAAGAAAATGCAGCTGACTGTGCCACCAGAGGACTATCCATAACAAAGCTTCTCAATAATACACTTTGGTGGAACGGACCGGAATCGCTAGCTACCTTTGAACCAAGCAACATCAAAAACAGAACTTATGATCCGCCGACCATTGAAACTAAAAAGGTATGTGTGAACTCAGCTTTACATCAACCTAGCTATTCATTCATAAATGAATTATTAACAAGCAACAGCTCTATCACTCGAACAGTAAAAGTAGTGGCATGGGTATCACGTTTCGCAGCAGCGTTACGTCACAAACACACGGAACATGATACAGTCCTGTCCACTACAGAAATAAACAAAGCTTATAACTTCATTATCAAAAACGAGCAAGCGAATGATTTTGAAAAGGACTTGGAAAAATTAAAAGAAAAGGGATATGTTGGTTTTAGCAGCCCTTTAGCGAATATCTCTCCCTTTTTTGATGAAAACGGGATTTTGAGAGTGGGTGGTCGCCTCGGTCAGTCCACAGTTAGCAGCTCAGCTAAACATCCAATGATCTTGTCAAGTCACAGCCGTTTTACCGAATTAATAATTGACCAAGCTCATATTACAACCTTACACGGTGGACCGCGGCTAACACTATCTTATTTACGTGAAAAGTATTGGATTTTAAGCGGCATGAGAACAGTTAAAAAACAGCTTCGCAAATGCGTAAAATGCCGTCGTTTCAGCACTGAAAAGCAGCATCAATTCATGGCCGACTTACCACGAGCCAGAGTGACACCTTCACGTCCATTCACGCACACTGGCGTAGATTTTACCGGGTACGTAGAGCTAAAAGCGAGCAAGGGCAGGGGAGTCAAAACAAACAAAGGCTATGTGGCTGTGTTCGTCTGCCTAGCGACTAAGGCCGTGCACCTAGAACTGGTGTCTGACCTCAGCACTCCAGCATTTTTAGCAGCTTTTCGCCGTTTTTGTGCGCGGAGAGGGACGCCCCGCCGAATGTACAGCGACTGCGGTACTAACTTTATCGGAGCTAAACGAGCATTGGACAGTGAATACAAGGAAATTTCAAGCACTATCAATCAAAACTACTTTAAGCATCTAAGCGAAATGAACATCGAGTGGTCTTTCAATGCTCCAGCGTGGCCCAGTGCGGGCGGCTTATGGGAAGCCGCCGTGAAAAGCTTCAAACGACATCTGAAACGAGTCTTAGGTGAGCAAAAGCTTACTTACGAGGAGTTTACTACACTGCTGCAGCAGATAGAAGCGTGTCTAAACTCTCGTCCTTTGTTTTCTCTGACGGAGAATCCTGAGGATGCTTACTTGACCCCAGGACATTTCTTGATTGGAGACTCTTTACTATCACGACCTCAGACCGACCCAGATGACTTCAACTTACGAGCACGTTGGCAACTTGTACAAAGCATGAACAAGCACTTTTGGAAGCTATGGTCGTCAGATTATCTTCAGCATCTTCAAACTCGTTCAAAATGGAGAACACCCACAAAAAACCTTCAGCTTAACGACATTGTACTCATAAAAGACGACAACTTACCTCCAGGAAAGTGGGCGCTCGGCAGAGTGGTAGACCTGCACCCTGGAAGCGATGGATACGTTAGGGTTGTATCTGTCAAAACCGAAGCAAACATTTTCAAGCGACCAGTAACAAAGCTTATACTGTTACCGATTGAAACAGCTAAAAAAGAAGACGATCTCTCAGCTCATCAGCATAATAATCAGCAAACTCCACTACCTGCAAACTCGAATGTACGAGCACGTGGAAATAAGCGGAAACCTTTCAAAAACTTTTTCACCTTAGCTCTCTTACTATTTTCAATGTTGGTATCTCCAACTACACAGCAAAAGGTACCTCATTTCAGTACCACAGCTCTCGATGATTCCAAATCACTATACTTTGACAAGGTATCGAACTTACAATATATTCGAGACGAGTGGAAGCTAGTAGTATACTACAATCTCACTGGCTACTGGCAAGCAATCACTGACATGGATACTTACGTGAGAAATCTAAAAGGCTTGACTATGAAATCTAGCACTCAATTCCAGCAAATAACTAACCAGCTAACACACGAGCTAACGGAAATTGAGCACTACAACCGATTACTACAAAGCTCCAATAACAAGCGACAGAAACGAGGTTTAATAAATGGTATCGGAAATGTAGCTCACTACTTATTTGGCGTATTAGACGACAAATTTGCCCAGCAATATGCTAAAGACATTGAGAAAATTTCCTACAACGAAAATCATCTTAAAAGTCTTATCAAAAACCAAACTACAGTGGTTGAAGCAGAATTAAACATCATACAACGCAATGAGCAAATAATGAACAAACAATTTTCACTTATCAATGAGCATCTCCATAATATAACAACAGACATAAATAAATTACGGTCTGACGTCAACGACGGGCTCTACATTACGTCATCAGCATTAGCAGCGAATAGCATCCTCCAGAGTCTCAGACGTATGCAGACGTCACTCATAGACACTGTGACCGATATCAGTCACGGTCGCATCGATACACACTTAATAACTAGCGAGCAACTTGAAGAACAAATCAACTTTATATCTGGCCAGCTACAGGGCGATCTAAAAGCACCATCTGAGACCGGAAATATACGGGACTTATACAAGCTACTAAAAGTATTCGCTAAACTCTTTAAAAATTATCTTATAATTGAAATAAGAGTCCCACTAGTAAGCAATGAAATCTACGAGCTCGACAAAATAATTAGCGTTCCGCAAAACAAAAATGGATATTCCTACCTTACCATACCTACCTACCCTTACTTAGCATTTAACTTACGCAAAGACGCAGTTATATTCTTATCAGATTATGATTTGCAAGCTTGTCTTCATGTATCAGAAGAAAAACTACTATGTAGCCTAGATAAACCAACTTATGACTTAAACTTGCAGCAAACATTGTGCAATATTACTTTAATAAATACAGGCAAATCTACATCACCTTGTATTTATGAGCATTCAACTTGTGTAAATAGATGGATCAAGTTACACCGACCGAACTCTTGGCTTTATTCGTGTTGCGATAAATGCAATATTCGCTCTTATTGCCCAGCTGATGTAACTATGAGTACCTTATCAGGCACTGGCCTTTTGGAAATAGGTCAGGGTTGTACATATAGGGGTGATACATTCACTATTCACTCTCACAACAGCTTTTTACGAAAAGTAAATATTCAGCCTTCTGTCGAAGCCCCAGAGGTATCTATTTTGAACAGCGTAATAAAGACTTCTGGAACCAGCTACGACTTTAAGATAGAAAACCACGAGCAAACATATCGTCAGGTAATGGACGAGATCAACAACCTGAAACAGCAATCAGAATCCGACCTCAGCATACACGATGTTCATCAGTTTTCCATTATTTACGGCATGCTTGCCGTACTGGTGGTAATGGCAATTATAGCAGCCTGTCTTCGAGCCAGAAAACGACGGAGCATGCAGCTAGCAGCGTCTCCCGGGCGGGAGGGCCCGGTGAGCTCAGCGCGCGGCAGCGCGGCTGCAAACGGCGCGCGTACGCACCGCGACCAGCAACACGTACCACGCGAGTGTATTGAATTACGTAAATCAGTGAGCATGGGCATTTTAAGTGCAAATAGAGGCGCGGCGCCTCCTAAGCCTCCTCGTTCAGTGTCTATTCCCATACCGTGTGATTCTTTTAGTTAAATAATCGAGCCCACCGGGGACAATTAGTTTTCCTTTGACATTTTAAAACGTTTATCTTACTAGAATAACCGCTAATATTATACATAACTATGGACCGCTAAGTGAAATTTATAAGCATTCATTTCTTCAGCTAATATTGTTTGTACCTGAATTACTAAATAACAAATGTTTACCTACTATAACTTAGCTTAAGCTTTACTGTTATTTTAGCCATTATAAAGCTACCATTTCCTTCTTTTCGGGTTGGCAAGATGTACGAGCTGACGCACATATAAATACGTTCAACTCGCACAAGTAAAATACCTAATTACTTACCTATTAATATTTGCATGGCTTGCATTGCCATGTCGCAATCTTTTATAGGTATCGGTGGAAACAATAAAGCAGTGTTCAACTATCACTCAAAGGGTTCGGTCATTAGCTCTCCGGAGTTACCATCCCTTAGCTAGTATCCCTCAGCTTCCAACACAGCATAGTTAACTTTACAGTTACCCAGCCACAAAATCCGACAAAATTTCAGACATGAAAAAAATGATAAATGAACTAGGTAGCTCCTGAGAAGTCAAAAAATATATTAATAAATGTTTTTGTCTTTATTTTGATTCATTTACATTTGCTCTATAATATTCAAGATAAATCGTAGAAAAAAAGACAATGCGTGCTTCATTTAAATCTACATAATTACTTCCGGATGAAAAGTTTGTCGGATTCTTGAATAAATCATCTTAGAATAATATTTTAAATTAATGTTTTTCAAAACCGTATTTTGCCTGGAGTAGATACCATACGACAAAATGCTACAAATGTGGACCCAGTCTTACGACCGTTAGCCCATTCGTTCGTGAGAGCCTTCGGCAACGCTACATGTGCTACGCCGTAGCTCGTAGCAGCAGGTCGAGCAACGCCAAGACCTGTGCTACGCCGTAGGTTGTAGCAGCGATTTTTCGCTTTGAAGCGGACATCGATTCGCTCGTAGCGTCGTATGCGGCGTTATGTGAGTCATTGGCCTTGAATGGGTTTCACACAACACTTTCAATGTCAGGAACCCGCCTAGCTGGCGCCTACGCCGTATTCGCTTTCCGCTACATACGAGGAAAACCAAGGGAAACCTAAACGCCATACCAATATAGATCCCCTGAAAAAATCTTTGAAGGCAGCAGTAGCTTTCCCAATGGTGACAGTGCGTAAATCTATAGACGAATGGCCGGATCGTTTGAAGGCGTGTATTAAAGCTAAAGGCGGGCATTTCGAATAACAAATATAACCATATTAACTTACTTATTCAATGTACGATGCAAATTTGTATCACATTTCACATTAAAATATATAGGTATATTAGACTAGGCTATGTTAGACTAGGTCAAGCAAGTTTAAGTAAGTAAATTGAGTTCAATAAAATATGTGTAACAAATAAGTGCTTGCGTTGCAGCCTTGCGTTTAGTAGGACGACGTTAAGATTGCCGAGTTGGTAACTAAACTAAATAACATAGTAGCTAATTTATCCAGGTTCCTCCTCTCAGCGATGAAGCCGGAGCTCCTAGTCCGCGAAGACAACAACGAGCTCAAATGCGAGCTGCAACGGAAGGAGGAACTCCTGCGCAGACATTACGACAAGATCAGCCAGTGGCAGACACTGCTGGCAGACCTACAGGTACACAAACATACATACATACCATATTTACAAATTTAGATAGCAGCAACTTGAGTCGAAGATGCCTTCCTGACAACTGCTTTGGGCTCTCCGCTACGCTCATTTCCCCTCACCGCCCACTCCCGCTTTACCTTTGAGATCACCCACAATACGTGTGCAAGTGTGATAGTTTTGTTAATTTAATCAAATGCGAGCGGAATGAGGAGCTCTTGCCGACATTACGACAAAATCAGCCAGTGGCAGAAATTGCTGGCTGACCATGACCACCATGACCAGGTACAAACATACAGACCATTTTCCTTCTTCGTTTACTCCCTCTTCGTCCCTGAAGACAACAATACATAAAGTGTAACTTTAGTGACGTCCCTTAATTTGGCAAATAAAAGCAAAGGTCCATAGTTCAAGCCTCGGTGACGCTAAATATTCTAAACGGTCCAAGTAAAGAAAACAAAACAGAAGGATGGCCAAAGATAATGTTCGCTCGGGCGAACACTGTCAAATTAAGGGTTAAGACGCGTGTGCAAGAATTTATAGTGCTTTAGACTCTCAGCTTCGCTTACTTTCCTTCATATTCCACTCCTTTAAGCAACAAAACCTACAAATGCCAAATACTTACGCAACAATAATGGTCAGAGGTCTCGGCCACGCTTACTTTAACTCTTAGTTCACTCACGCTACTTCTGAAAAATGGCAAATGTATTCGTTTTGTTTATTTAACGAGCTGCAGTGGAAGGAGGAACTTGCGCAAACATTACGACAAGATCATTATTCCAAAAAAATACTATTAAATGCTGATTATAATTCTGTGTGGCTTCTGGCAACTGGCTTCTCCACTACTCTGTCTGTGACCACTCCACAACAAGTTGCAGTGGTTGGAGCTCTCCGCTACGCTCAATTTTCTTCTTCACCCACTCCCCGGAGCCAAAAAACTACAGAGGCCACTTACTCCCACGAAAGGTGGAACTCCTGCAGCCTCTGCAGGCATTACGACAAGATCAGCCAGCCCCAGACTAGCTGACCTACATGTTATACATACACTACACACATACAGACCAGACAGACAGCTATCCTCTGGGCCAATAGCATGGACGCACCAAGCCTGTTCATTTTACAAAAAAAGCTCATTCGAATCCTAGCTAATATTAAACAGACTGACAGTTATAAACCTTATTTTAAACAATACAACATACTCACACTCCCATGCATCTACATACTCGAAATTTGTAAATTTGTCCGTAAACATCCTGAGTTTTATACGAAACGGGAAGATGTGCTCAACAACAAATTAATGCTGCGCCCAACAGGGTACATAATGTGATACCTTATATTATTTGAATGCCACCTCTATAACCATTATGTGCAATAAATGATTGAGTATTGAGTATTGACATACGTGGACACACTTAGACATAATTTAAGTCGAAGGCTTGAGGCTCTCCGCTACGCGCATTTGAACGCAAAGTTGATTCATATTAAAACTAGACGTCTAAATCTAGGATCTCACATGTAACACACAGGAGCCCATAGTAAGCTCAGTAACGCTTACTTTTAAATACATAGAAAATATCCATGACTCGGAAACGAATATTGATGCTCATATATTTGCCCTTACCGGGATTCGAACCCAGGACCTTCAGCTTCGTAGGCAGCGTCACTACACACTAGGCTAACCGATCCTCAAAATGTTTCCTCATAGATGGTGTGAAAAGCGATGTGTCACTCGGTAGCAAAATTATTTCCGTCTTCGGCGTAAACACTTGAATCCCTCGTTACGCTCAAGATTCTACTTTAGAATATTTTGCCTCACTCAGGACTCTATATAGCGCCCTCGCCGTAAATATGTCATAATCTGTCCTTGAGACGCAATCTACTATTACATTCCTGGAAAAACCTGGCAAACGCAACGGAAAAATCACGTCGAACGACTTCTAACTACTGCTTTGTAATACTACCTACTAGTAACAAATATTAAGCAACTAGTATATTCGTTTTGAAATAATAATGACTAAATCTGGGTCCAATAATCCGATTTAATAACTGCTATCAAGGTGGCTTTAACAAATGTGGAGTCTGGATAAAACTTCACAAAATATTCTGTGAAACATATCGGAAAACTGTTTGTTCACCCAAATGCGTGTGTTCCTGTCTAATTTAGTGTGCTTCGCGACAGGGCCACGCGGTGTACAACAAGTGCCAAACGGCGCCGCCGCTACAGCAAGCCGTATCGCCCATGCAGCCCTGCGGAGTGCAGCAGAGTGTACAGGTATTCTAATTTAGTGTGCTTCGCGACAGGGCCACGCGGTGTACAACAAGTGCCAAACGGCGCCGCCGCTACAGCAAGCCGTATCGCCCATGCAGCCCTGCGGAGTGCAGCAGAGTGTACAGGTATTCTAATTTAGTGTGCTTCGCGACAGGGCCACGCGGTGTACAACAAGTGCCAAACGGCGCCGCCGCTACAGCAAGCCGTGTCGCCCATGCAGCCCTGCGGAGTGCAGCAAAGTGTACAGGTATTCTAATTTAGTGTGCTTCGCGACAGGGCCACGCGGTGTACAACAAGTGCCAAACGGCGCCGCCGTTACAGCAAGCCGTGTCGCCCATGCAGCCCTGCGGAGTGCAGCAGAGTGTACAGGTATTCTAATTTAGTGTGCTTCGCGACAGGGCCACGCGGTGTACAACAAGTGCCAAACGGCGCCGCCACTACAGCAGGCCGTGTCGCGCGTGCGGCTCCCTGCGGACTGGCTTTTCCCTATTTTTTGAAATATTTTGTTTTTTTCTCCTAGCCAATGATATCCATAATTTTTTTTTTTTACTCATCAGTGGCCAATAAGGACTAAAATGTACACTCAGTATTTTGTTATACCCTTTAAATATAGTATATAATCAATGACTTGCAGGCCCAGCAGATGGCAGCAGCTGCTGCGGCACAGCAGGCCGCGCTGCAGCAGCAAGCCCTGCAGCAGCAGCAGGTACCCCGCCCCCCGCTCCCGCCCGCCTACCCCGCGGTGCCGCGCCGGTAGCGACATGTTGGCACTATTAGCTAATTGAGAAGCAAGCTCACGCCACTCTTGTGATGATAAATCAAGCAGAAATGTGTGCGGAAGGGCGTGCCTGAGCGTATTTTAAAAGACGCCAAAGGAACTTTCTCAAACATGCAATGAAATATTGACGTTGTGTTCTTCACTTCAGAGTTTTATGTTATTATATGATCTGTGCTTTCCTTACATACGCTTCAAAAAAACATTTAAAACTAAACCAAAGTGGGTGTCAAAAGGTATTCAATTATGTTGCCGAAAGAAACGAGAAATGTTATGGCTTTCTCGGTCAAACAAAGACAAAAATAAAAAAGCCAGCGCTAAAGATATGTTACAGTTGTATAGTACCAGACTAAAAAAAATTATAAAACTAACACAACGATCCCAAAATGACCACTACATAAATAGGGCTAAAAACAAATCCAAAGCAACATGGCAGGTGATTAATAAATGTAAAAATAATATGCCAAGAGAACCCATACATAAGATAAAATCGAATGATTCATATATTACAGATCCAACAGGTATTGCCAGGGCGTTCAATGATTTCTTTATTGATGAAATAAAAATCAAAATGCCGAACTCACAACCATACCACTTTAAAACAAATAGTAACCCAAATACCATATTTTTGCCTCCAACATCACCCGACGAAGTTTCTAAAACTATACGATGTTTAAAAAACACGAATAGCGTTGGTTTTGATGACATAAGCACCAAGGTAGTAAAATATGTTAGTCGCTCTATTGCAGTACCTTTAAGCCATATAATTAATTTAAGCTTTACCACTGGTGTATTTCCAAAGAATCTCAAATTAGGAATAGTAAAGCCTCTATATAAAAAGGGCAGTAAGGAAAACATTCAGAACTATCGACCAATTACTCTGCTGCCTATATTTACAAAAGTGTTCGAGAAAATAATGTACAATATCATCTATAATTTCCTAGACAAACACAAAATATTAATAGAAGAACAGAGAGGATTTCGGAAAAGCAACACAATAAATATGGCAATTTATGACCTGGTCAGTAAAGTTATTATCAATCTCGATCAAAGAAAACCGTCATGTGCCGTATTTATGGACATGTCAAAGGCGTTTGACCATGTAGACCATATTATTTTACTAAACAAATTAGAGCACTACGGGATTCGTGGTAATGCTTATCAACTATTAAAATCGTACCTACAAGACCGAGAACAATATACGGAGCTCACGCAGATATGTACTACCGCCCGAGAGGAAAAGAAATATGTATCGGATCGTCGACTAGTACAATTTGGAGTACCCCAGGGGAGTGTAATGGGACCCTTGTTGTTTTTGATTTACATCAATGATATTGTTAAAAGTAGTCCGCATCCAATGATATTGTTCGCAGACGATAGTACAGTTTTTATACAACTCGATCCCAATACTGACTACGAATATGATGTTACATCCACTATACAAGATATAATTGAATGGCTAGAATATAACAACTTGAAAATAAATCTGGATAAGACTCATATTATGCAATTTACTCAGAGGAAATCCGCACCGAATTTAAATGTCCAATATAAGGGACATACTATAAATAAAACAAATGTTACTAAATTTCTTGGTATTTACTTAGATAGCAATATGTCTTGGGAGACCCACTCTACTGGAGTTTGTAAAAAGCTATATACATTTTCATACGCATTGTACAAACTAGCGAAAACGTCTGCCCAAAAAACTGTCCTGGCGGCTTACCATGGCTTTGTCAGCTCAACCTTACGGTTTGGTGTAATTTTTTGGGGTAACTCAACCCTCAGAGATAGACTTTTCAGAGCGCAAAAACGTTGTATGAGGGCCATTTGTAACCTCAAACCTATGGAAAGTTGCCGGCCGCATTTCAAATCACAGAAAATATTAACGTTACCTAGTCTATACATTTACGAATGCTGCAACTTTGTTAAAAGTAATCCCACCCTTTTCAAATTAATCGATTCAAATCGAATGGGTAACTTGAGACCTAGAAGCCCTGTGGTGCTCATAGAGAAGTACAATACCGCTCTGATGGGACGCAATGTTAACATAATGGCTTCAAAACTATATAACAAATTGCCTGTTGTGCTAAAAAATGCTGATGTAAATAAATTTAAACATTTACTATTAAGATTGCTATTACATAAATGTTATTATAATATTAAGGAATATATTAATGATGATGATCTCAATAATGTGACTTAATGAAATTGACAATTTTTGACATGTAATTTTAAATTTTCTAATTGTTTCTTTGGAATTAATGTTAATAGTATTATGTAAATGATAAGTAAATAATTCGTACGCCAAAAGGCACGTCATAGATCTGCTACTTATTTTGTACTGTTTGTCACCTATTTTATTACCTATGATGACGAAATAAAGATATTTGATATTTGATATTCATAATGGGCTTCGAAGTGTCACGTTTCGGGCGCCGCGAGACGAGAGATCCGTAATGGCATTTCATACAAAATAGGAGGTCTAGGCCTGCAAGATGGTGGTTTTTAATTTCCATTCCGCATTTTGTGGCACAGCATCACGGCGTTCAGCCATGAAAATTAAAGTTGGATTTCTTTTAGCTTTTTCTATTTATTTCATTGCATGTTTGAGAAATGCACTATTCATACCTCGGCGTGAAAAGGGGTTGCCAACTCATAAGCAATAACTCCTCATAAATAATCCCTTACTTCCCGGCCTCTATGGTAATGTTCTATTAAAGCATCAATACAGACGTTACATTTCATATTTGAATGGACTTGCCCGGTCGGTTCCTCGCCTCGGCCTCGCGGACGTCGACGGCTGCGCTCGGCTGCCGTCGCATCTGAGTGGCTCCGTTTGGCTATTGCCTACTGCATTATTTTAAAAAGGCGGGCGCGTCTAGCCCTTTGAGACCGGAAATACAAGACCCTGCTATCGTAAAATGAAGTATAAGTTTTGATTTGACAAAAATGTAATGAACCGGCACAATGGTGTTGGCTGGGTCCGAAAGGGCCGGGCAATACATTTATTCTACCACTCATATAAGAAAAGAGACAGTTATAATATGTATTTACATTTCGTTTTTTAGGATTCCGTACCCAAAGGGTAAAAACGGGACCCTATTAGTAAGACTTCGCTGTCCGTCTGTCTGTCACCAGGCTGTCCCTCAAGAACCGCGATAGCTAGACAGTTGAAACTCTCACAGATGATGTATTTCTGTTGCCGCTATAACAAGAAATACTAAGAACAAAATAAAATAAATATTTAAGGGAGCCTCCCATACAACAAACTTTTTTTTTTAACTGTTTTTATAGATACTGGTACGGAACCCTTCGTGCGCGAGTCCGACTCGCACTTGGCCGGTTTTTTTTTTTTACTTCGCAGTGTATTATATCGTTAAACGCGCACATGATTTGGCACCTTGCATTATTTTATAAGTAACGACTTTTTGGTTGTATTGTTTTGCAAAGTTCAGGTTTGATACAAATTTGATTCATTTCAAATTCAATAGTGGAGGTAAATGTCTCAGTATTCAGTTTCCTTTGATTTTTTTGTGCAAAGTATTATTTAAGGTTTAAGTATAAATATAATGTTATGATTATTTTTTTTGTTTAATTTGTTTTCCTGATTCCTCAGTTATTTTAGATTTGTTTGTCTACGGTAAAAGGTACGTATTTTTTTTATTTCTATGTTTGATGTTTTATGTTACTAGTATATTTTAATTTATAATATCTCTTTGGCCGAATTCGTTTTTCTTATAAGACTTATACTTTTCTATATTTTTTTCCATGTAGTTACTCAACTTACATTGATTTATCTTATCCTCAAGTCGCCCGACGACCTTTTAATAGACACCCTTTCCTTCAAAGGAATTTACATAGTTCTAAATTGAAATAGAGTTGCATTTGTTTTATTTCGTTCGATTGTAAAACAAAACAAACTATTTAATTTCCTATTATAGTTGATGCAAATTTCATTGTCAACTTTGTGTTGAGAGCGGCTACAGGTTTAAGCGCTAAAAACTATGCAATTTGTCACACCAACATGTTTTAGTTGAGGCGAGCCTGCTGCGCCATGTTTTTCACGTTTTTAAACATCACACATGTTTTCCCAAAAATATTTGTTTGTCGAGACTGACGGTTAACATGTTCGATGTTAGACAAACGCGAAAACATTGGCGCAGCTGACCCGGCTTTAGAATAGAAGGTTTGTATTGCTGTCTCATTCCAAGTCAGTGCCGTTTAAAGACCCCGTATCCATAAGGATTTTTTTGTGCTTTTCTGGTGCCCCCCTTTACGCGATGCCATAAGCTATTGCTTAATTTGCTTATGGGCTAATCGGGCACTATTCTAAGCCGATCTATCTCACAAGATCCATCAATCAGATCCACTGTCGGCCATACTCTATAGAAAGTTGTTGTGACAAATTGCTGGTTGTGCAACGGTCTTTATGCTGGACGTGTATCTAAAGCCGCATTCACATTTGTCTGTCGTGTTGTGTTGTGACGCATCAGAAACGGTATCGGTTTCATACATTTAATATGGTTGCGTTCACATTTCTCTGACGACGACGGCATCAGAGAAATGTGAACGCAACCATATTAAATGTATGAAACCGATACCGTTTCTGATGCGTCACAACACAACACGACAGACAAATGTGAATGCGGCTTAACACACTGATGTAATACAGATGCAGAGCAGCCTAGCGCAAGGCATGTTCCTGGCTGGCGCGGGCGGGCGCGGCGCCTACGCCGGCGCGGCGCTACAGGGCCCGCTGGCGTACCTCGAGAAGACTGCCACTAACATAGGTAACTATTTAAATCTCTCTTCCTCGTTCCATCACAGCTGAGGATCGCGACTAGGCGACCACATATGTGGTACCCCGTCTTCACAGGGTGCGGGTGGAATGCCGCGGATGCGACTTTTTATACATCCGCGTATGCGGATATTTCGAGGCAAAACACTCGAAAACATAAATTCGCAGCGTCATTAGGGTCACGCAGTACTCGAACACGTTGCAACTGATTTACAATCGTTGCAAACCTAACGCATCACCAATAGCGAATACGGCGAATCGTCATATTACAGAAACGAAATGAAGATTCTTAATTGACTAATGACGAAAATACTGAACTTGCGGGTGAAAGCACCGTGTTGGCCCCTATCTGGTCGCGAACTGGGGACCGATTTTTGACTTTCGAGCGCTCGAAAATCAAATAAAAGTAAATAGGTTTGTAGTGTCAAAATGGCAGGCACTTACTTTCTACCAATAGAATTTAATACGAGTGGTCAATACCACTCGTGTTTAAATTTTCTATCGCTATTTCAAAATAGCATTTCATAATTTTTGTCAGTTTTCGAGTGAAAGAGTCGAGCGCTCGAAAGTCAAAAATCGGTCCCCTGTAAATCCGCATCCGCAAAAACTCCGCATAATTTTTAGCGGATGCTGATGCAGATGTTGAAAATCATGCATAATATCCGCGGTTGCGGATGCGGATGTCTGCAACGTCCCTAGTACTAGTACTAGTACTCGCCTACCTTTCATTGGCCTAGAATTATTTTCTTTTAAAAATCTCGCTTCGGAGACCGTATATGTCCGAAAAAGCTCAGAGCCCGCTCATGGCATATAGTGGAGCCGTTTCGTAATTTTCAGCTCGCTCAAGACTGGTCAGTTCTAACCGTCCAGGGTATACGGAGATGTCTACGCACACCACATCTCTGAAGCATCGATATTGGCAACTTCTTAGGCTCCTGAACAAGAACCTGGAATCACAATGGCGCGGAGGGTCAGTCGGATCACACGACGTCACAACTCTATTACGGAAACTGGATGATGTGGTTTTCTTGCTGGATTCGCCATTTGCCAGTATCCGATTGAGCTGAAATGCAGCATACTTATGTTAAATTCGGTGACATGCAATATAATGGAACCGCCAAGCAAATCTGATGATGGAGACCGCAGCTCCCGCACAAGTAAACCCGCCCGATGGGCTCATTGTTATTCTCCACGAGTATTGCTTACTGATGGTTGCGACATTATTGACAGATATATATGAAGTACAGATTAAGACATTATTGACAGAAACTTATTCAATCGTTACAGATATGGTGGGTCTGGGTGACGGACGGAGGTGACGCGGTCGGGGGAGGGGCCGGGGGCGCGGTCGCGGCAGAGGACGCGGTGAGTGGGAGGGAGAGGGCTATATGACAACATAGACTAGTGGGTCTTAAACTTTTGTTAGGCATAGACCGCTTTAAGAATTTCAAAAACACCGAGGAGTGTTGACGGAAATATTGAAATAAAAAATAATTTGAGATATCTAAATGGGATTTTTGTCACTAGGCATTTTTTTTGCCTTCTTTCCTTTGGAGTAATAATAATTTTCGAGTCTGTACCCGTATTCCTGTGGACCGCACCAAGCAACTGCAACTTTTCTGTACGCGTTTTTTTCAGGCCGAGGCGCTTCCCCAGAGTATGGCGGCAGCATGACGCCGCCGTAGCGCCCTCTCCCGGCGGCGACAACACACACACACGTAACCTCGCTATGTTGGCCAAACTTGTTTCATGTGCTCTAAGGCTGGGTGCACACGGCATCGTCCTGCACTTTTTTTGCAGTATATATCTTAACGAATACATAGTGGCACATACAAAATGTTGTTTATACGTTTAAACCCGGACTTGTCAAGCAAACCGAAATACGTGCAGAAAACGTGCAGGACAATGCCGTGTGAACCCAGCCTAACCCATTCAGCGCAGTGTTTTAATTTAGAGCTCAGCTGAGCCTTGAGGACTCAAAGTTAAAGCTAAGACTAGGCTTGACGGCCGCGTTTTTAAGGCTCTGCTGAACCCGCAACACAACTTCAGCGCCTATGAGCGGATGGAAAGTTCCCGATATGATAGTAAAATAATACAATAGCCGGGAAGTCAGGAGTCAGAATTAAGTTAAAAAATAATTGAATAATTGAATTTAAATTCGTATAACGGTGTGCGATCAATGTAATTATGTTGTTACTGCGTAAACCGGAACGTATATATGAAACGTCATTGTGTGCGGTACGCTGTACAGCCCTTCTTAGACCTCCACAGGAGGTCACCATAGACAAACTTCGTTTCGCGCCAAATTGACAGTGGGATAGGCCTGATTTAGCTGCGAGCCTTTCCGTCCCTTATGGTGGCAACCGTATTGCTCCGTTTGAACCATTCTCCAACGTCTAAATAGCTTGAACCATAGCTTAAGCACACTATAAACTATGCAATTTGTCGCAACAACTTGCTATGGTTACAATGAAAAGGTATTATGAATTGTTCTCATTCCAACTGCAACGAGTTGTTGTGACAAATTGCTAGGTGTAGAATATTTACAACATTAAGCGAGGTTATGTGTAGCGTTCATTCACCATTTCATACCGAATCTTATTTATACATAGCTTTAATCAAACGTATTGAAAATTATATTGAATCGCACCGCCAACGCACAAATTAATATATTTGTAAATTCAACGAAATAGATATAAAACCAAAAAGAAAACTATCAAAATCATGGCGCATTTACAATATCCGATCGTCGGATTCGGTCCGGTCTTTTCGTCCATGATGACAGTAGGGTCATTGCGCCGGTTAGCGACCACCTAATTTTGTGTGCCGGTTTTGCAACCACTTACATAGATGAGTTGGAGAACTGAAGATAGTTTTTCGTTCTTTTAGTAGATTCCTATTATGTAACTACTAAAATAATAACTCACTCAGGGTCTATAGACATGCCCTTATCTTTACTTGAAGGGAGCTTGTCCTTTAGGTGGTCGCGTAACAGGCTCAATTACCCTATTGTTTTTTTTTGCATACTTCCATTGTAAATAATGAACACTTGTACTTCGCTATAGCTACTTTCTTACACACTTACTTATACTCATTGAACTATATAATACATAGGAGACGCTACACGGGCCGATATCGGCGTGCGGCCAAGCAAGGTCACAGATAATCTAGTATGGAGTGACCTTAATTTGGCCGGCCGCCGTGCTTCCGACACGTATCCACACAGGCCGAATCACGCGTCAGCCGGCGTGCAGTCCGGCCGATATCGGCCCGTGTAGCGTCTCCTTATGGAATCTGTATTAAATGTTTATCAGACTATGTAGCACACATACTATATAGGCAATATATTCCATTGAACTCTAAGTAAATATTGATCTAAGACATTTACCGAAAAGCAATGTTAACCTGTGTATCGTTAATCACTTATATCAAATAGGATTAAGATGAGTAATTTCATATACAGGGTGTAAATAAAGTGACTGGAAATCAACTTTCCTTTAGACACTCGCAACTATACGCATCACGGCGATTCTTGAGCCCTATGACAGCTGTCATCTCAGTACAATTTTACGTTTTTAGGGTATATATAATATGTGTGAGGGTTATGATGGGATATGATGATACAATCTAACCTCGTTGGTCAAGCTCCTACCGAACTAGAATCCTGGGTCCGCCACTGGGGGATTCGTATTTGATAGCGGCATTATCTCGCCAGATGTCAAACTAGGTAGATTTTTTCCAGAATTAAAATTTTTACGGTCCTCGTACCCTGAAAAAATCATTCCGGATGGCACATTTTGGATGCCAATCTTTTTTATTTACAGATACTTACTTACTTACATGGTAAAGAGTATTTTTTTTTCTTGCCTAGGAATCTAATGATAGTATTCAAGTTTTATTTTTTTAAATGCTCTCTTTTCTTCTTTTCCTTGTCCTGGTATTTATTTGGGGTCGGCTCTCTTCTTAGAGCATATCCATACTAATATTATAAATGCGAAAGTGTATGTGTGTGTTTGTTTGTTTGTTTGTCCGTCTTTCACGGCAAAACGGAGCGACGAATTGACGGGATTTTTTAAGTGGAGATAGTTGAAGGGATGGAGAGTAACATAGGATAGTTTTTATCCCCTTAATCATCCTCTAAGGGGGTGAAAAGGGGGGTTTAAAGTTTGTATGGAGCTGCGATATAAACGAGTTCCACGCGGACGGAGTCGCGGGCAGAAGCTAGTAATATAATACTATAGAGCGGACAAGCCGCCGGCGGCTGTGTCGCACATGTTAGCTCATTGGGCATACTCCGCCGATAGTAAACCGTCCGTTGTCCACCGAGAAAGTTCAGTTTTTTCCAAAATGCCGAGTTGTGCAATACTTGCAAACATCGCAGTGATTTGATTAATTTCCACACCAATGGGATCACTTTTCACAGGTAAATACTATAACTAATTTTTATTTCAAATAAAACCATGAATTCAAGAACTTGCGACAGGCATATTCAATACAAATGCGCGGCATGTCCGATCTGATCTCCTTATTTCCTATATCTGTGGCTCTCCTAGTACTTTTCGCCAGGATTGTCGATCCTGGGTCGTTTCTGATGGAATTTGGGCTTCTTGCATATCCCTCACAGTAGCCATCCATGTCGGTCGGTTTTTTGTAATGCTTAATTAATAAAAAACAACTATATTAACTCATTCACTGTCAGAAATCGCTACGCGATACTTTCGTAGCGGAAAGCGATTACGGCGTAGGCGGGTTTCTGGCAGTGAAAGTGTTAGAAATAGTAGAATCAGTACTAGGTATTCCAAATTCTGGACGATAACCTTTTCCCGATTAGTTATTTAATTTACACCCTGTATAAGCGCTTATGTAACCATAGACTATAGCATCGCGTCGCCGAAAATGCAGGCCGGCAGAGGTGGTTTCGGAAACAATGCAAAAATGTATGAGGTTCCGTAGGAACAAGTAGTGTTAAGTCATGATAATATTGAGCAATACCATACACACGTTTCCTAATAAATATTATCACGGAAAACTGTTGTTTTTGTTATGTATAAATGTCTTAATTTTTGAACCTTTTCACAATACACAACTGCTTACAAACACCGACTATAGTATCCGCAAAACCAAGTGGCGAGTCAGGCAATAAAAGTCAGTACTATTGTTGCACGGCCCGCTCCATAAGGTAGTGCAGGTGCGAAAGAGATGGCATGATCCAATTATTTATGACCTGACTCGCCACTTGGTTTTGCGGATACTATAGTAAAATAGTGACTTGTAGCTTCGTAAAACAGGCGGTAGTTGTGAAATGACAATCGAAGACCAATCTTACCAATACCGGCCGTCATCATCCTCCTAGTACTTATATTTCCCGGCAGTGCTTAAACGAGCCGACACCTAATCCCACGTTTTGGCGTAGGCACTAGTTTTACGAAAGCGACATCTGATCTTCTAACCCAGACGGAAAACTAGACCTTTTGGGATTAGAACTGGTTTCCTCACGATCTTTTCTTTCCCCGAAAAGTCACTGTTAAATATCAAATGATAGACCGTACCTACATAAGTTTTTTGAAAAGTCCCAGTGGTAAGACCCGGGGTTCGAACCGGCGACCTCAATGCGTCATTATGCGTTGCGTCGAGAATAACTCCCGACAGGGGTGACGATGCTTGACTCCTACAAGTACCCGAACTGCACGTTTTTGCATTACAAGATCGAGAAGAAGAAGATTTAGTATGTGGTTGCGGCAAATAAACCATTACCCTTATGGTAGCACGCGGGTAGCTCCTCTATAGAAATCTATACTCTAAGATTTCAAGACAGTCAAAAGAGGAGAATAAATCTAGAAAATAAAACACCATCCATGCTTAACGCATATATTTATTTAAAATTATAATCGTCTAATTAAAACAATAAGATATAATCATTATTCTTACATTTATCAATCGATTCATTGATTTATAGAAAAACATATAACATTATTACATGCATTAGATTATAACCACTTATGGAACTAATAATAATACATCCGCCTTAGTTACGGACTTATAAGTGGTTTAAACTTCTCTAGATTTGTAGTCTACATTATTATTTGTATTTAAATCAAACGACACAGACATTATTGCGTATTTAAACTGAAATTTGAGACACTTTTTAAACAAATACATAATAGAAAAAATATCCGTATTCGTAACTCTAGTTACGAAGTATGAAAATCTCTTTAACCCGTTCTGAAATGTATATAGGCCCGCTCTGCATAGAAACATATGGGTCAATCAACTTTTCCATTCCTTATTATTCTGCCTCGGTAAGCGAAGAGACAATACAGACAGGGTTTCTTTTAAAAATGATTATACTATGGACGTCTAACATGGATAGTAGAATGCACCATTGTCGAATGGGTTACGGTTGTTGCTGAAATTATAAGTTAAGTGGATTTAGATCCCACAAAATCATAGTTTCAAAGAGTCTGGTAACAATAAATAGCAACGAAAAGAAAAAGTTAATTGATACATAAAATCTTGTAAATCGATACCTACTAATTCGTGATTACGTTTGATTTAAATACAATCAGATCTACTATATCACAATATACGCATTAATACTAATATTTAAATTATGCTACATTTTAAAGGAGGAAAATACAATACTTTTCGTTACAGTAACAGATCTATTTGATATTGCTGTGGTTCGCTAGGAATGAAGGTTGGATATAAAAAGACTTGCAGAATTTATGGGTCTATGCTTTGCGAGATTTAACGTGGCAGTCATAATTAGACACCTTTTTGGCGCCATGCCTCACGTACGAAAGTGCTACACGCCAAGTTATTCTGTAAAAAATATGAATCTTACTTGAAAGCATGAAGGTGACTTTGACAGCGTACGAGGACACCGTCCTTGGCGCCGTGGGCACGACAAAACGAAACCCTTTAGGTGTTTTTGGCTTCTGGTCTCCAAAGGGTTAACTAGTTGACAGCCATGTTAAGCACTCTACTCACGTGTCTGGCGACAATCGTGCAGATCAAGGTCATAGTTTATCGTCGGTACGGTAAGAATTTTACATACTTTCTAATTTTCTCGTTCGTAAAGAATCTCTTAACGACCTCGAAGCACAATGTACAATTATGTTCAATAATACTTTTAAAGTGTGCCAATATGCGGAAAGCTACGTTAGATTGGTGACAAATCATCGCGGTATCTCTTGCCAATCAAGCGATCGACTTGCAGTTTTGTAAATTAAAAAAAACCATAACGACAACGTCACACAATAAGTAATCTTTTATTGTCGATGTATATTATAACACTCGCTTACATTAGCGGCAATAATACTAGTAGATGTCCCCGCCTCCGCGTCTAGCATGATACTAGATCATGTAGGTACTGAAATTTTAGAAAATATGCCACTGGGAAAAATTAAAAAAAAAAAAAAAAAAATTGGTGAGATAGATTCTAATCTAGTTTGAATATCTATAGAACAGTTACCGCAGTAAAGGAGGGTGCAAATACTAGTTTTTTTTTTATATTGCCACAAACTTTCTACATATACACTAAATACATAAGTATTTCTAGGCCGTATTACAGTACGTGGTGCAAAATCTAAGCTAGGGAATAATACGTTTTAGTAACAATCGTCTGAATTCCCTAACAATTATGATCTAGGCGGGTAAATCACTGGTCAGTCCGTAATAATAATAGACTCGCCGCCACAGAAAAAAAATGCGAGGTGGCCCCACGCCACGCAAGTCTTAAGTCTATTGTTTGTGGACACCGTATGAATATGGCGAGTGGTTGGCAACGGAGACAAACTTGAGTTCAAGTCAGTGGCGGAAAATGGGATAAAGAGTCTCTGCCAAAATTGGCACTTACCTGCAAAAAGATAGAGTCGACTGGCAGAGTCGACAGCTCCTTAAGAAAAACACTTCTTTGCTGCTTCTTTGGCCATTGTAAAGCTATAGCTAGCGAAGCGAAGTATATTTAACGTTTTTTTTATGAATGCTGTTTTTAAATTCCGAAATCAAGTGAGCTGTTAAGCATCACTGGCGCTTCGATTGTTACTAAACATATTGTTCCAACCCTTTCTAAAACTAGAAAACAGTGTACTTAATTCTATAATTAACGACTGTCCAGGCGTCTCCACTCGCGTTTAACAGAGAATACAAACGAGGCCGCGGGATTCAATATAGCACATCCGAAGGGCCCATTCTGGTGGTGAAATAATTTAACCCTTAAATGCATGATTTTTTATTTTTGGTGTTTGGCTTAAAGGAGCTGTCTAATGCTTTGTAGACATTTGGCAACACTATGCATTTAAGGGTTAAAATCGGATAAGTAGTTCCGGAGATTATCCCTAATACAAACTTACATCTGGTAAAGCTTTCAACATAAATAAAGAAGTAGGTATAGCGATTACCGCCCGAGGTTTATATTCGGGAATCACTGATTATATTGTTGCACAGCAACTCATAGAAGCACTCGTAGCCTAGCGGCGCCTGCGAGTCGGAAACGATAACGCAGGTTAAGCAAAGATGGCAGCGGTCAGTCTTTGGATGGGTGACCGCCTGATGTTTGAGTGGTTAACATAAATTAGCGCTTCCGTGCTTTGGAAGGCACGCTAAGCAGTTGATCCCGGCTGCTGTCTATGACAGTAGTCGTTAAGCCGAGTTAGAGGCCTTCGGGCGTCTTAAGAACTTCTAACAGTCGAGTTGCCCACTCACTTGACAAAGGGGGGACAACTGTTACTCGCGTCCGCGTCCCCTGGGTGGTACTAAATAAAGAGTGACAAACTTTAAAGGCCAAAATAATGAATGCCATACGATTAAATAAAAATAAACAGCATCAGCAGAATTAGTTAAACCAATTTGTTCAGATAACTTGAAAAAAAATACGGAATAAAAATTGCGAATATGTTTTTGGTTGTGTTTGCAATTGTGTGGTATTAATATGTAGTTTATATAGCACACTACGCGGGAGGACAGACGCGGAGGTTAATTTCCAGGGATAGTAATGGTGGTACAACATAAGCAGTATTGTATCATATATGTAGTACTTTCCGTTATTAATTAAAACACTACTTAGTTAAATATACTTAGATGTATATTAAGAAAATATTTTGTATTGGCATTAGATCTATATTAGACAGTTTCAGTAGATGATTTATTATGCATCAAAGCTGCAAGGCCGTGGAATTATACAGACGCAGCCGTGGAATTATACAGGCGTCCCACACCTATGCCACATGGAGGGAAGAAACCTTGAATATTGTAGATGGTAGATTTTACTGAAAGAAGACATTATGTTTCTCAAACATGCAATGAAATGTCGTCGTTACGTGCGTCATAATAGGCTTCGAAGTATCACATTTCGGGCGGAACAATTCGAGAGAACTGTAAAGGAATTTCATACAGTATTGAAGGCCTAGGCCGGGAAGTATTTTTTTTTAAATTTTAATCTAAATATGGCGTCTGTGTTCATGAACAGGCTAAACAGCTGAATTATATTTTTTTAATTTTTTTCTACTGGCTGAATGGTTATCAGACCAAAAATATCCGCGTTAATGCCTATTACACACGAACTGATTTAAGAATACAAGTCTGTATGATTCAATGTGTTGATGAATAAATTTAAAATATTGTCTATTCCTAAGTCACCAGAGACCATAGACAATATTTGAAATCCTCTGCATTTATTTTATTTATTATAGAAATTAAGATAATTTCTGTATAATGGCCCTAATAGGGTTTATTCGAACACTACACACGCGTAATACGGACGACTTCCGTAAAAAAAAATATTATGGAGGGATTGCAGGGAAAGTTAAAAGTCTTTTGTCGTGTAGCTGGATTTTATATTTGTGGTTGTTTTTTGAGTGGTGATATTTTTTATTTCATTTATTTGTTTGAGAAAAGCACTATACATGCCTAGCCGTGAAAGGGCTTGCCGGCTTCGTATCACTATCCGGCCTCCCTACGGTCGGCCGTCTATACCTACTCACCCGGCAAGCCCTTCTTTCCCGGCGGCTGCAGTAATGTACTATTAATTTAAGAAATAATTTAAGCTGCATTCATAAATTTCACCAGCTCGATGGGTGGACGATATGTAAGGAAGATTGCGGGTCACTTCTGGATAAGATTAGCTCAGGATAGGGACGGGTGGCGTACTCGAAGAGAGGCCTATGCTCAGCAGTGGGCGATTACGGGCTGAAAATGATGATAATGATGATTCATAATTTTTTAAATAATTACATTGTCGAACCGAGAAAAAAAAACACCCTGTAGCTTTATCATACCGATCGAAAGGCTTCATCATAAGGATTATTACGTATCTCTTTATCATTTTATCATACACTTAAATTATAATAGGGAAATTCTTGCAATCTTCGCATGTGGGTACTGATTCATTAGTAATAGGTACTTTAAAATGATAATGTCAGTTGCATGTTGTAAAAAATCTATGAATGCAGTTTAAATTAAAATACCTAATGTCTCTTCTTTTAGTAAAATCTTCCACCTACAATATTCAAGGTACTTTCCCTCCATCTGGCATAGGCGTGGGACGCCATGTAATATATATTTCAATTATGCTACGTTTTAAAGGAGGGAAATACAATACTTTTCCTTTGAGTAACAGAGATTGTCACGTCAATAATTTGATACAAACATTCGTATTCCTTATTTTTTCATAACCATTATTGAGGTATGCATATACTTTTCACACGACTGTTCAGAAATATGTGGAAAGATGTTTTGGATTGGGGCTACATAACTGTGAAGTACGTTCAATTAATAAACCTTTTATGAATTTCATCAGGGCAACAATGTTGGCTTTAACTTTTTGGCGTTGGGTAAATATGGGCCTTTTGCCGCCTGATACAAATAAATAAATAAAAATATATAAATAAATATTAGGGGACAATCTTACACAAATTGGCCTAGTCCCATAGTAAGCTCAAGGCTTGTGTTATTGGTACTAGACGACGATACATATAATAGATATGAATACTTGAATACATAGAAAACTTCCATGACTCAGAAACAAATATTCATGCTCATCACACAAATATTTGCCCTTATCGGGATTCGAACCCAGGACCTTCAGCTTCGTAGGCAGCGTCACTACCCACTAGGCTAACCGGTCGTCGAATAAATAAGATTATAATATATCTATTACTTTGCTGTTCCCTCGCAGTAGTCGTGATATCACTATGTAATGTCTCCGCCGGAAGTACAATAGGTGGACTTCGACTCTTAACTTCCAGCCTCACCTTCGGCTCGGACCCCGTAGTCACTCGTCCATCTATTGCCTACTATACTATCGGCTCTACAATGTAGGTATTCTAGTATTTTCTTTCCGTCGGTGGGAAACTTCTAAGTCTAATTTACTAACGAAAATTAACACTTATTTTTTTTTTCGCAGTTAGGTTTTTGGTTAGTTGCGAAACGGTGAAATCCAATTTTGTATTTTTAGACTAGACTTATTAAGTACGACCAATTTTCATTAAGTTACGTAAGTGCAAACTAATTTATATACTTTTACATATTTAACAGTGCATGCCTACATATAATTCCTTGTATGATGTACTTCAGTACGATTTTTACTCTAACTTCGTTATGTTACAAGTTATGTTAGCTTCACATAACATACTCCATTAATTATTTTATCCCCATATACTCACAATGACAAACAAATAAAATGCTTAGTCATGAAGTTTTTACCGTCACTGTTGGCTGCATGTTTCGAACTCATCGGGAGTTTTACAATAGATTCAAGGCCGCCCGAGCGAATCTAACAACCTACATACATAAACTCACGCCTGTAATTCCCAAAAAGGGTGGGACATTCAATTAATTTTTCAGAGCTACTTTTAACAATAGGTTAAAGTATGAAAAGAATGTTATGCTATACATTTATAATGCTGCGAGCTAAAATCTTGAATCTGTAACTACACTAGCACATACAGCTGTAAAGATCGAAAAAGTCTGCAGCTACTGTAAAAGTACAAACTTACAGCTAAAAGCAATTTAGAGCTATGTAAAATTTGTATTTGAATTCGTAGAAATTTTGAAAAAAGTTATACTACTACTGATACTCTTGAGAACATTGTGGATGAATTAACTGGAAGACCGGTAAAATATGAATAAGGATTATTTTGATGAACCGTTTAAAAACCAAACAAAAATCTAGAAGAATTTCTTAACCATTAGTTTAAATATAAATTAAATACTGGTACCTAACGTACCTAATCAAGTTCAAATCGTTTCACTGATCAAATTATTCTAGTTATTTTCTGATGTTCCTTGCTTCCTTCAAAACTCTTTCTATTACACATTCTCTAAGGTTTTAGCGATGCAAAAAGCGTTAGTGATCATGTTTGCTAATTTATCCAGGGTTACAAATTGGATAATTTTACAGTTTCGTAACTTTTTAATCATAATGTCATAATTTCAAGGCCTCTCCTTTTTAAAATCCACGAAACAACATCCAAGAAAATACAATGGAATTTTAACCAAGCAATTTGGATGACAGTTTTGAATTTTCATTATACTCTTAAATTAAACGAAACGATTCAAATGAAAACCTTCCTTTAAACTTTCACATTTTGTCCTTTCTGTACTAACTGGGGACGCAGATTAATACCGGATCAAATCCGTTTCCAACTGGTTACGAAACTGCTAATTCAACGTTCTTCACCTCGCGTTACTATCGCAAGTAACAACAATCGCCAGGCACATGTCGCCCTTCCGGCCCTGGCTATTGGGTTGTGTTTCGCTTGGTCATTTGAGTAGTTTCTCCTGTTCGTCCCGGGCGCCGATGTACTCGCCGTTTCGTTCGGGAGAGCATACTTCGGAACGGTTCATGAAGGAGGAGCGAGTGTGCGGCGATGCTGACACGGGGAGAGGGTTGGGGGACACCTGTAAAAGGGGGGGTGTTAGAAAATACAGAGCTACATCTAGCTAACCATCACAAGTAGATTGAGAGCGTAAAAAGGAAGTAAAGGCGTCCTTTGTTTTTTACGCTCTCAACCAACTACCGTAAACTGGGGATGGTTTAGGAATAAAAATACGGACAACTGCGAGTCGGTCTCGCCCACCGAGGGTTCCGAAAAAAATTACAAATGTATAGTTTTCAATTTCTTTCCCATATTGTAGTATAAGACGATATTACTTGCCAAATTTCATAGTTCTAGATCAATGAAAAGTATCTTATAAATTAAGATTTCCTTAAACGGGCGTATCTTATTTTACGTTAACTTAGAGGTACGGAACCCTAAAAAATGAGGCTGCAAAGTGTTACGGTTCAAAATTTTGCTTTCTTCTCAATATAACTTGCATACATATATTAAAATAACAATATTTATACCTGTCTTGACGGAGTCTTGTGTTCTCCACTGATGCTTATATCTTCATCAACTGACTGCAACAACTACGGAGAGAAAAAAACACTTTTAGTATTGAGTTTAACTGGAAGAGATCCGGTACAGGAATAAGTTTTTTTTTCCCTTTTTCGTGTGTACAACAAAGTATACATAAATTTCGTTTTTGTCTAATTTCCTTACATTTACAAAGACTTAATTCTGTTCCATTAATTCAAAATCTTATGAGTCGCTACACAGAAACATATTGGGTAATCCGTCATAACTCATTCAGGGCTCTTGAGTATGCGCTGTAGGAGACTGAATGAAATGCATTTGTTTCTTAAGTCCGTCCACGCTAAGTCTGCATTCAAATTATTTGGCAACGCCGTCTTATAAAATGATATATATCTAATGAGTAGTGTTGCCCAATTAGTTGATGCAGAATTTTCGTAGTGCCGATAGTTTTGAATTGATGTTTGAGTTTCGAATCCACAAGTCAATAACTTTGCCACTGATGGTCATACTCTTTTCATAGTCAAAACAAACATAACGACCTCAAAATCAAGTCTGATCCTTGTCCAATATCTTTAATATCCTGGACAACTTTGCTAGAATCAGTTCGTCCATTTCCGACCGTTTCCTTTCCATCAACAATCGCTCGTCGGCCCGTGCGCGGGGTCGCAGGTTCGAGTCATCGCTTGGTGACACATTGTGGAAGGTCAGGAGAGAGGAGTCGGTGTGGAAGGTTGTTTTTTTCTTTTTACTGTGGCCTGGAAGGTAGGAAGAATGATAAAATGTGAATAGGTAATTCAAAAGAAACACAATCGATTTCAATCGATCGCATCAGATGATGTTTTAGTTGAAAAAAACAGCTATATGTGACAAGTGCGCATACTATATTATATTTAAGGAGTTTCGTGGATTCTCTCGGATTCGATGATCACGATCAGATTTCGATTTTGATAAGAAAGGAACCAATCAGAAGGTTCTTCAGAAAATAGTAGTACCTATTGTCTGATATCTATATAGGGGTAGAGGGGAACAGCGTCATTTAGCTAGCTTGGATATTTATTAAACTAGAATCTCAATTCTACAATACTAGCCCATTTCGTAACTTGTTGCCAATTGATGGTTACGAAATGAGAAAAAAGTTTCCTTAAATTTTGAACCCCGTTCCTAATTCAGCCATCTTGTGCCCACAAGAAGATCTGTGTCCCATTGTGAAGTTTTTTACAATATTCTGTTACGAAAAGGGAAAAAGGACACCAAGTTAAAACGGACTCGCTACTCAAAAACAACTAAAAGAAAATTCGTGATAACTAAATTAAAATAAAGAAAGATAAAAATCTAACCATAATTCAAATTATCGACACTCTTGTTCAACACAGACTTATTCATCCAGAAATTATTCCGAACGCACTCCATACAGCTGTTCGCATCTTCTGCAGCCAGCTTCGCAACATCGGAACACAAGCTCGAATCAAAATCACTGGCATACGACGGCCAATTATTGGATCTATCGGAACACACATAGCCCAACGACTTGGTCACAACTTCTGGGTAGTCCTCTGTAGCTTTTGTTGTGTTTGGCAAACTTTTGGCTTCGCAGTTGAGCTTTGGCAAATGTTTGGAGCCGCTGGCGTGACGGTATATGTGCTTGTCATACGGTTCTAGTTGGTCAGATGAGTGTGGGTTCACTTGCCGTAACTGTATTATGTGGGATGTTGGGGGGCTCTGGAAGATACGTTGAAAGGGGGAGTTGTCTACTCTGTGGGTTAGATAAATAGGGAAGATGCAGCTATAATATTTACCATTATTTTGTGGCCAAAATGTTGAAAAAACAAAATAATAGCCACTGAAACGTTTTTACTTTAGTTTATACTAATTTCAAACAACAATTACGATTTGAAGTAATGTGAAACGGAACGTGTTTTAATCCAACAATCAGCGTCTGGTGACGTCACTCCTATCAAAGTCAAAACTTAGGCAACTCTGGACAAACAGATATGGCGAGTGACACACATGAGTAACGTCACAGGAAATGTAGATCCGTTTAGGCGCGAAAGTTTAAATTGTCAGTTTGTAACAAGAATTTTCGACTATAAATTATAGTATTTTAATTTTTTAATTCTTTCGTTTCTACATGCTATTCTATCAAATGAAAGCAAAAATTAAAATATTGCATCTTCCCTATTATATAATGTCTACTCAACGCGCGATATCGCGTTCTACCTAACTGTATGGAATATGTGCGCCTCGGCAATGAATGGGTTAATCATGTAATGGATACAATATTGTCATAACTACATCAATTAAAAATGTAAAATACATCCGACACAACATACATAGCTAAGAACCCCGAGAGAGACTCGATTAAAAGAACCGCACTCAAATCGGTTTAGCCGTTCGGGAGCTACTATGCCACTGACAGATAGATACACATGTCAGTCACCCTCCCTATCTGTTTCCCTAGAAAGCAGAGTACGTACGAATACCCCTAAAAATACAAATTATCCTATAAGGACTATTAAAAGGGCAACATTTGTATATTTCTATGAGTTTAAACTTTTCAACTCTAAAATCACACGCTAGGTAAAATTTTGAAGACAACTCGTTTTCTCCGGGTATTCACTCATATACTACTGTATTATACTGCAGTCTTGCACTAACTACTGAGAATGCAAATTGAACCTTATTGCTACTAGCAGTAGGCACCTCCTCTCTAGACATTGAGCTGGTACATTTGACTAACTTCTTCGAAACAGTGCTAGCAGAATTCGTCATTTGCTGAAAGAAAAATTAGAATAACGAAATTGGCGGGATTAAACCTACCTTTTTAATAAGATAAGATGGTCCACCGAACCAGGATGATTGACAGTGACTCGCAAAAATAATTGGTTCTAGACAAAATCGGTGTAATTTCGGTGAAATAACGTTAAATACATGTTGAAATGTGTTAAAAACATTGAACAATAGTGTAACGAGTGTTAATTGTGGCAAAAGAACTTTAAGGATCAAGACAATTTAGTGTTTTATACAAAAACAGTTTCGCAATTTATTACGAGTGATTATCGGACAAAAGGACAAGGTGTATCGTGCAATCATAACGTTCGTGTTGCTTATACGTAGACAGTACACACATTACATAGTGAGGGGTTGGTTTATAGCCGTTATTGGACATTTTCGTGTGGCGCGCGTGTACCCTACGCGTAAAAAGTTTACAAAGACGTGGAACTTTCCTACAGGGACGTACTAGTCTAATAGAATCTACACTATTCTGCTATTACAATGGATCAAATAGAAAGAAGTATACTGATTCAAGCCGATAAATTAGACAAGGTGAAAAAAGCGTATGTTAACTACAAAAAATCACCTAAAGAGAGAGTTACGGCTGGTTATCTAAAGGGCAGAATAGATACACTGGAAATGTACTGGAAGGAGTTTTCGGGCGTACACGAAAAGTTAATTATGGTGCCAATGGATCAGCGTCAAGCAAATAACTATTTTGCCGACAGCATTTTTGAAGAAGCTTATTACACGTACAAAGGCGAAATGATATCCAAGTTAGAAAGTTTGGTTCCGATGAAATGTGAGTCTCGACAAATATCTACTCCAAGCACATCCAGTGGTGAAGTAAAATTGCCACGCATTTCACTTCAATCTTTTAACGGCAACTACACGGAATGGCAGTCATTCCATGATTTATATGTGGCATTAGTGCATAACAATGAATCCTTACAAGATGTTCAAAAGCTACACTATTTGAAAGGCAGTTTAGTTGGAGAGGCAGAAGCATTATTGCGTCAATTTTCAATCACAGCTGAAAATTATACAGAAGCTTGGTCGTTGCTAAGAAAACGATATTCTAATAAGAGATACATAGCAAACTTTGTTTTTAAGAAATTCTTTACACAGAAATCGGTATCTCAGGAATCCGCTACCGCCTTACGGCAGCTATTGGACACTTCAGTAGAATGTATGAGCGCATTAAAACATTTGGGATTACCTACGAATCACTGGGACGCAATTGTGAACTACTCAGTGGTGTCAAAACTGGACTCGAGTACCCATAGAGAGTGGGAAGAATTGATTAGCAGAGATGAGACGGACGACTTACCTAGTTTTGACAGATTAAAGTCGTTCTTGGAAAACAGATTTCGTACGTTGGAAATGGTGGAACCTGCAAACAAAAGCTACAAGCCTGTTAAAACTAAGATGTTTCATGTCACCGCACCGAAAGAATTGAAGTGCACCTTTTGCAATGAAGATCATTATATCTATCAGTGTAAACAGTTTTCCAAGCTATCCATAGAAGATAGGTCCAGCTTCGTTCAGAAAAATAATCTCTGTTTTAAGTAATTGCCTAATACCGAACCACACTGTATTTAAGTGTAAACAAAGAACAACTTGCCAGATTTGTAAAAAGAAGCATCATTCGTTATTACACCGAGATAAGAAACAAGCAAGTGAAGAAACGCACACGTTTGGAGAAACAAATAACAACAACCAAGATAAAACACAAACATTAGTAGCGGCGCACACGTCGAGTGTCCCACAAGTATTACAACCTGGTCGAGACATCTTGTTGGCGACAGCACTGGTGCAGGTCACATCAGAGTCAGGACAGTCCCACGTGCTGCGCGCTCTCCTGGACCAGGGTTCAGAGGCTTCCTTCGTGACCGCAAGGGCGGTCGAGTTGTTGGGTTTAAGGAAAACTAAAGTCAGCGGAGTAGTCTCTGGTGTTGGTGAGGACAATCAGATGTGCATAAAGCATTTGGTAAATTTACAAATTAAGTCAAGGTACGATACTTCCTTCTCTATTAATGTTAATGCTTATGTATTGAAGTCGTTAACCCGTCGGCTGCCAGCTAGGGAAATAAGAGGTTTTGTTTGGCCTCAGGTCAACGAAATAAATTTAGCTGACCCTACCTTTAGCCTTCCAGGGAGGATTGATATACTCCTCGGAGCGGACATTTTTGGCGAAATCATAGACGCAGGTTTAATGAGAGGACCAGGCAACATTGTTGCACAAAAAACACACCTGGGTTGGATTTTGTCGGGAGGTACTAATCAGTCATTTACTGTTTCACAGCATATTACTAGTCTGCATGTTACCCGACAAATAGAAGAGGACAATAATCTCCTGAAAAGGTTCTGGGAAGTGGAAACAGAACTATACACCAAGCAGAGCATGTGGACCAAGGAAGAAACAAAATGCGAAGAAATATATCAGCAAACAACAATGAGAGACGAAGACGGCAGGTATGTGGTACAGCTTCCCTTAAAGACAAATATAGCAGACACCGTAAAGTCATGCGGAAACACAAAGCATCAAGCGGTAACTAGACTCGAGCAACTGGAAAGGAGGTTCGCCAGAAATGAGCAGTTAAAAACTGAATACACAAGAGTTATACACGAGTACTTACAGCTAGGTCACATGAAGAAGGTTGAAACAGACAGTGAAAGTAATGCAGTCTATCTTGCTCATCACCCAATAGTCCGACAGGATAAAGAGACGTCCAGGGTAAGAGTTGTATACGACGCCTCTTCTCAGGGGTCCAACGGATGCTCATTAAACGACAGTATGATGGTGGGACCCACCATTCAACCAGATCTGCGAAGTCTGATATTTAGATGGAGATCTCACAAAATCTGTGTTGTTGGCGATATAATAAAAATGTATCGTCAAGTGAGAATGAACGACAAACACACAGATTTGCATCGCATAGTGTGGCGTGATGACACATCTGAAAGAATTGAGAGTTATAAGCTGCTTACCGTAACTTTCGGGACATCAGCTGCTCCTCATCTTGCTGTACGAACTCTTCAACGCTTGGCTGATGATGAACAAGAAAACTACCCTCGAGGAGCGGCGGTAGTTAGAAACTCTTTTTATATGGATGACCTCATGACAGGTCATGAGGATCTCAATGAAATGAAGGCTACCTGTAAAGAGATTGACAAACTGTTGAAGGCTGGGGGTTTCCAGATGCAGAAATGGTCTAGCAACTCCGAGGAACTCCTCAATGATATGGCTGACTACACGAAGATTCCGGAACCTGTAAAAGATAAGAAAGAGATTAAATTAGATAAAGTTATAAAAATATTAGGACTTACCTGGGATAGAAAAGATGATACCTTCAAAGTTTCAGTCAACTTACCAGCTAGCAGGATACCTGTAACAAAAAGAGTGATATTATCTGATGTCGCTAGTCTGTTTGACCCTTTTGGATGGCTCTCACCTGTTGTGATAACTGCCAAAATTATGATCCAGAAATTATGGCTCTGTTGTCTGGAGTGGGATGACGAGTTACCCTCCGAGCTAGTGAATGAGTGGATGAACTTCCGAGATGAACTTCACGAGTTGCAAATAGTTGAAATCCCACGTTGGATAAAGATGTCATCTCGCTGCAAAGAAGTGCAGCTTCACGGGTTCTCGGACGCTTCAACCCTTGCTCTTGCAGCCGTGGTTTATGTAAGAGTTGTAGACGAGCACGACGTGGTTCATGTCACCATATTAGCCTCAAAAACAAAGGTAGCCCCTCTGAAACAATTAACTGTTCCACGGCTGGAACTGGTCGCTGCAGCTTTATTGGCAAAGCTGTTGCATGATATCTCCGAATTGTTGAACATACCCATGGACCGAATCTACGCTTGGACAGATTCAATGGTGGTTCTGTCATGGTTGCAGTCACAACCAAGCCGCTGGCAACTATTTGTTGGTAATAGAGTGTCCGAGATTATCCAGAATATAGATAACGACAGGTGGAGACACGTCCTGTCTGCTGATAACCCTGCTGATCTCGCCTCAAGAGGCGTTAAGGCAAGTGATCTGACCAATAATGAACTTTGGTGGACTGGACCTGCATGGTTGAAGACCCAGGACACTGATATTCTAAGACCCACATCAATCCCAAGCACAGAATTAGAGAGCAAGAAGTCGTTTCACACTCTGATACAAGACACTCCCATTTGGGAGAGATTTTCATCAATGCTCAGGATGAAAAGAGTAATAGCTCAATGTAAGAGATTTTTAGATTACAAAAACAAAAGATACGATATCTTAAGCGCTGCTGAATTGAATGATGTTGAAGCCAGCTGTGTGAGATACTATCAGAAATTAATATATGGGCAAGAATTTGAAGATCTGAAGAAGAAAGGTAAAGTTAGAAACAAAAGTTCTTTAATCAAACTTACACCTTACTTGGATGATAACAATTTGCTGAGAGTTGGAGGGCGATTAAGTAAAGCGAACTTGCCTGATAACGCTAAACACCCGATCATCATCCCAAGCAAGCAGCATGTTACAAAATTAATAATAGCAGATGCACACACAAAAACCTTACATGGTACGGTCCAGCAGGCAATGACGTACATCCGGACTAAGTACTGGGTAATAGGTCTGAAATCAGCAGTTAGAGATTTCAGTCGAAAGTGTATTGTGTGCGTAAAGAATAATGCACTAACAAAGCAGCAACTAATGGGCCAGTTACCCAGTTCGAGGGTCACTCAGCATCGCGCCTTCTTCCACAGTGGAGTTGATTTTGCTGGCCCGGTGTATTTAAGAACCTCCAAGGGTAGGGGTCACAAATCCACAAAGGGCTATATCTGTCTGTTTGTCTGCATGTGCACTCGAGCAATCCACCTGGAAGCAGTGACTGATCTTACCGCTCAAGCATTCATAGCGGCATTTAGAAGGTTTGTCGCGAGAAGAGGACACTGCGCGCAAATTTGGAGCGATAATGGTACAAATCTCGTCGGAGGAGATAAAGAGTTAAGACAAATGTGGTCCAAGAGCACTAATAGCGTTGCAAAAGAGATAGCTGAGCTCTTAGCCAATGATGGTACGACATGGCATTTTGTGCCCCCAAAATCACCCAACTTTGGAGGCTTATGGGAGAGCGGCGTCCGCTCCGCAAAACGCCATCTAGTGAGAGTTAACAGTACTACAAAGTTGACATATGAGGAAATGTCAACGTTGCTGGCAGAAGTTGAGGCATGCCTAAATTCACGTCCTCTCTGCCAATTAGACGAAACTTTGGATACACTAAACCCGCTTACGCCTGGACATTTTCTTGTTGGTGAATCAGTAATCAACGTGCCTGACGTAAATTACGAGACCAAAAATATAAATTTGTTAACTCGCTGGCAACTTGTACAATCGCAAATGCAAGATTTTTGGAGGAAATGGCATTCTGAATATTTAAATACACTCCAACAAAAACACAAATGGTACGACGTAGTACCGTCACCCTGTATAGGAGATATTGTAATTATAAAAGAAGAGGACTTACCACCAGCTAAATGGCTGTTAGGAAAAATCACGGCACTGCATCCCGGACCTGATAGCTTAGTGCGTGTCGTAACAGTCCAATGTAAGGGTAATCATAGTTTAAAAAGACCGTTGTCAAAATTAATATTACTGCCTAAAACGGCGGATTAATAAATTACATCCGTGGTGTAAATACTGAGCTATGGTGGGCGGTTAAATCTATTTTGTATTTTAGTCATACATTTTAGTGTAGAAGGTGAAGCTGGCCTACTGTAGTTGTTACACATATATCCAATACATAAGCACAATTTTATTGCAGTAATACCTTTTAGTTTAAACAAACTTAACAAATCTGATAAGCACACTGTTCTTAACTTACCTACTGTATTCTATGTTACCATCGGATTAAAATTACTAAGAAAATGTTATACATTTTTAAACATATGTTCATTTGGTTGTTCATTAATATGTCATATTGAAACTTCAATTAACATATCATTTCAACTGAACTCGCGTGTTGGATAATGAGTTTAGAAAAGTTTATTTTCATTATATATTATGTTGTTTACTCACCTATATTCTTACCGTTTATATGTAACATGAATAATTTATGTTTGTTATTCAGATATTACCTAGATGTCCTAGATACTAAGTACTACCTACAATGCTAAAGGTCATCCAAAAGAACGAAAAACCCATACCTACTTTAGTTTATACAGTCCATTAAAGTTAGATCTATAGTAAATAAGAATGTTGTTATGGTTGACGTTCCTTACAATTATTGTTATAAAGTAAGCAAACATACTTTGTTTTTTATTATGAAAACCCTACGAGGGTAAGAGAATATTAACTTCGCGACGCAAGCGTACCTACCTATTTTCTACTTTGATCGAATATTATTATCAGTATCGTTTTGTTATGGCTTGCGCTAGTGTCGTTTAGCTATTAGAAATTATGGTGAATGTATTGTGACTTGAGTGAATTGTTTCGTGATCTTAAGTTTATTACTTAAGTTTATTACTGTTGAATGGTGTATTACCTAAGTTATGTTTGTGCCCGTGATATGCCTGGAATGCATCGGTTCAAGAAACAATTCGCGTAAGTTTTAGGTTAATTAGGTTGTATAAGTGCTTAATTTAAAAACTGTTGGTTTTGATGGGCGGAATGTTTTGTCAATTTTCGACCCTATGCTATTCCTACGTAGCTGTAATGCATTTTTACCCACAAGTTTAGTCTTAATAAATCAAGTATAGAATCCAGACGCGTTTGTTTTAAAAATCACCTGCAATCAAAAATGAACCTTATTACGTAAAGAACATAGGCACCTCCTCTCTAGACATTGAGCTGGTACATTTGACTAACTTCTTCGAAACAGTGCTAGCAGAATTCGTCATTTGCTGAAAGAAAAATTAGAATAACGAAATTGGCGGGATTAAACCTACCTTTTTAATTTCGGCATCATTGGCACTTAGCCCAAAATCAGAGCTCTAGCTCCAAAGCTACCATATTTTTTTCACAGCTGCAGAACTATCTACGCAAAATAACACGCTTAAAAAGATCTAGACAGTTCTTATCTTCTAGTCGTGTGTAGGTCATTTTGAACACTTGACCCGCGTAGCTACTTTTGCCGCTAACTGTACTAAGATGACATCTATACTTATTTTGTTTCTCTAGTCAACTGCATTGTTTGTGTGAAGTGTGCAATATTGATTATTTGTTTTGTATTGTATTCTACTTGGCATGAGAGAGACGGCAAATCGATCTCCCACTCGCTCCAGAAAACTGAACATATTCTTTGATCACAGCTCCAAAGTACCAGGCACCCATAGTTCGTTAAGAGACTATCGTTGACGGGATCGTGTAGGACGAGCTAAATGTAAATGAGAGGTATTTGAAAGAGTGAAAAAGGGAGGTGGTAGAAAGAGGTAGAATAAAGATTCCAGGCATTCTTCTTCTTCTTCGCTATGAGTTTGTCTATGGTGGCATGCGGAGGTCGTTGTCGATCTGGTCGTTGGTGGCGCCCTTGGACAGCGCGCCCTAGGCTCTTGAAAAGTGGGTTGCATTCTTTGATTGATGCTCTAAAGTACTAGGCGGCCATACTTCACAAAGAGTTTTGGTGGCCCATGAGGTTCCTTAGATTGAGCCTTACCTTATCCAAGATATGACGTCGAGTTGCGGAAACCCAGTTCGCGTACACCTATAAACTACCTTATCCAACTCGTCGCGCTGGTCATGGGTGGGCAGTGCGCCCTAGGTTCTGGAGAAGTGGATTGTTTTCTTCGATGTCAGCTCCAAAGTACCAGGCTACCATACTTTGATCAAAGTTTGCCTTTGGTGGACCATGAGGGGTTGCCTAGTGTATATAGAGACTTGTCCACCTCGTCCAACTGGGGTCCCTTTTCACAAAGGCTTGTAATTTGTAATTAAAGCGGACGTGTGTTTCTATTTGAAAGTTTACACATTAGAAAGTTTCTAATAGAAGGAGTGGCCCCCTTTATCCATCTTTCCGTCGCTCTTAAACTCTTTGATCATAGCTCCTAAGTACCAGGCGCTCATAAATCGCTAAGAGTTTGTCTTTGGTGGCCCATGAGGGGTTAGAGACTTACCTTGTCCAACTCGTTGTCGAGCTGGTCATTAGTGGCGCCCTTGGACAGCGCGCCCTTCTCCATGAGCGTGGCGCGCTTGGCGGCGAGGTACAGCGCCCGCTTCACGGTCAGGTAGAACAGCTCGGCAGTCGCGCGCACCGAGTAGTCTGGCACGAACGTGTGGCGCAGCATGGAGTCCATGTTTATGTTCTGGAGGCTGCCCATGGCGGAGGGGGTGGGGGATTCCGCTGGAACAAGTAAGAGCGGGTTGAATCACACATTAAATATGGTGCTATAGCTGTCATCCAGATAAAGGCATTAATCGATTAATTTTTTAATCAGCTACTTAATCAATTAAACAACCAATCGTCACAAAATTCATCGCGATTAATTTAATCAAGATTAAATGAATCGTTGCAGAGTTCGATCAACCGTTATTTGAATCGACTAATTTTCACGATTAAATCCCGATTAAAAATTGTAAAGTTAAGTGTCTTACGATGTTGAGTTTATCAGTGTTTTACGATGTTTGAGTTTATCAATTTCATATGATGTTGATTTTATCAGCGTCTTACGACGTTCAGTTTATCAGTGTCTTACAATGTTGAGTTTATCAGTGTTTTACGATGTTTGAGTTTATCAGTGTCATATGATGTTGATTTTATCAGCGTCTTACGACTTTGAGTTTATCAGTGTCTTACGATGTTGAATTTATCAGTGTCTTACGATGTTGAGTTTATCAGTGTTTTACGATGTTTGAGTTTATCAGTGTCATATGATGTTGATTTTATCAGCGTCTTACGACGTTCAGTTTATCAGTGTCTTACGATGTTGAATTTACCAGTGTCTTACGATATAAGTTTTTTTGGATAATGTATGGTAAAATGTACACATCTTTTGAGGCTCATCTATTTTTGTGCAGACTATATTTTTTTCTTTACAAACCGCAATAGTCAATCCACGGTTTTCTATGTTTGCCAAAGTTAACGTCATTTCCATGAAATTGAGATTGAGAGATTGTGCAACTAGAAACTCAATATTTCCGAGTCCCTTCGAAAATGGGCCTTATCCGTATAGGCATCCTTGTAATACTGACCGACACCGATGTTCTGCGTGAGCGCTTGAACGCCGAAGTACGTGAACGGTCCGGCTTCGAACACGAGGTTCTCGCGACCGACCGTCACCTCCACACGACCCTCCAGGATTAGCACGAAGTAGTCCACCTGAGGGCAAACAGTGGCTTGTACAGTCAGCATCATATAGTTAGTAGCAGCCAAAGTAGCCAAATATATCGGAACACGTCTTTATTACTATAGGAGTAAGGAAGTGTTACGATATGCAGCATGTACTGTGAAACGCTTCGTTCGTTCGTGTATCTCTATCTCTGTCGCACTTGCCTATTCAATAGATAGAAAAGGAGATATTGCGAGTTTCGATTTCGTGGCAGCGCCGTTGTTTCTCTCGTTCTGAACGTGTTAGAGAGAGCCTTACCATTCATTGAGGTGACTAGAGGACTCAGCGAGTGATATGCAGTCCCACTAAACCGTACAATATGTCTGTCTTTCTCGCTGCTCGCGTGTTAGATAGAGACTCACCGGTTTCCCCTGCATGCTGGTAGAAATAGGTGCTGGGGTCCTTCTTGGTATCTCCGTTCAGCTTGACGTGGATCACATGCAGTAGCCTGTCCGTCTCATTCTAAACGTGTTAGAGAGAGGCTATCCCCATTCAGAAGAGAGGGTACTAGAGGATTTTAAAAGTTTTGACACAATGGTTTGGTGGCCCATGAGGGGGAGCTCAAAACTGTACAATATGTGTCTGTCCCTTTCACTGCATACATGTTAGACAAAGACTCACCGGTTTCCCCTGCTGGCAGACGGGCCTTCTTGGTCTTTTCCTTCAGCTTGACGTGGTGGATCACGTACAGTAGCCTGACCCTTTCTCTCTAAACGTGTTAGAGGGAGACTATCGCCATTCATTAAGAGAGATGACTAGAGGCTTTTAACAGATTTGGAATGGTGACATGGTGGCCCATGAGGGGGAGCTTAAAACTGTACAATATGTCTGTCCCTTTCACTGCATACGTGTAAGACAAAGACTCACCGGTTTCCCCTGCTGGTAGACGTACGTGGTGGGGTCCTTCTTGGTCTTTCCCTTCAGCTTGATGTGTTGGATCACGTCCTGCCTCAGCAGCCGTCGGAGTACCGTCTCCGATACCGTGTCGGGACGGAAGGCTTCCACGCCTGAATAAAAAACATTAAATATAGATAACTGAGTCTACTGACTATATGACACCGTACGCTTCTTCGTCGCTTCAGATAAGATAAGATTCATTTATTGACAAAAACTGTGTACAAATAGATAACATCTTAAACATAAAGTTATAAGGGAACTTGAGACAGCATCTATAATTTGGAATCGGCATGAAGCTTCTTACACCTTGCTACTGGAAAAAATCCAAAAAGCCTTTTTACGGTTTCTTTATAATAACTGCTAGCTCCTTCCTCTGAAGCGCACCGCACCGTAGCGCGCAAAAACTCCCCTTTCGTCAGAGCTCTACACAGCCTTAATGCGCTTCTTGCATCAGCACCGGATGTGGACGTCTTTGGAAGTAGTTGGGGAACTGTGTATCGTTAATGCTTAAGGTACTGTGAGATGATGGATAGACGTAATTCTTCTGTAATGCTGTGTAATTATTTTAAATAAATAAATAAAACCTTACAGTTTCTTCCTCCTTCCTCAAGACTCAGTAGCGCTGCTGTCATTCATAAAGAGCGTCTCAAAAGTCAACCTGGTCTTGGCAGACCCATAGTAGATACATCCAGAAAGGTATAAACTTTCGGGAAGCATTTAGCGACTATCCTCGTATTGATGGTACTCACTAGAGCTCAGGAACTGGAAGGTCGCCAGCGTCAGTTGCGGAGATATGTGTGTGCGCTGGTTCTCATGTTTTTCAGCGAACGCGCCGAAGTCCTGCAGCTTGTTCGTGGGTTTCTTTCGCCGACGCTTCGTACGGTTGTCCACTGTAATAGAAATAAATATCAGGGGACCATCTTACCGAAACCGAACTAGGCCATAGTGAGCTTAATAAGGCTTGTGTTGTGAGTACTAGAAAACATCCAAGACTCGGAAACAAATACTTGCTCTTACCGGGATTCGAACACTGGGCTGTCAGCTACATAGGCAGGGTAAGTAGCCACTAGGCTACACCGGTCATCAAATGAAGAGGTGTTACTTGACTGAAGACTGTAGCCATAATAATACCACTACTCCTGTACCCCCCTGGAGGTCACGACCCACAGTTTGAAAAAAACTGGGCCACGGTGATTGCCAAGTTTGTAGAATAAAAAGAACCAATTTTGTATACTGGTATGTCACAAATTATAAATAAATAGTACATAACTACAGAGGCCGGGAAGTAAGAGGTTGCAACCCCTTTTCACGCCAAGGTATGTATAGTGTGAAATAAATAAATAAAACTCCAAGAAATCAAACTTTAATTTTCATGGCTGAACGCCGTGATGCTGTGCCACAAATTGTGAAATGGAAATTAAAAAAGACCATCTTGCAGGCCTAGGCCTCCAATTTTGTATGAAATGCCATTACGGGTCTCTCGTCTCGCTGCGCCCGAAACGAGACACTTCGAAGCCCATTATTAAGAACACAACGTCAATATCTCATTGCATGTTTGAGAAATAGTAGATTACTGCAGAGGCTGTGAAGTAAGGGATTGCTGGACGAGATTGGGGTAGACGGCCGAGTCGTAGACGAGGCCGAATACAACGAGTCCAGCAATCCCTGTTCCGGCCGAGGATTGTATAGTACTTTTCTCAAACGATGTGAGGAAATATTAAAATTAAAATAAATACTTGGTAATCAATTAAATAATAGGTCATTTGCGCCTTTTTATTTTTTAAACATGCCATTTGAACAAGCCGTTCGAGCACCATGTTTAACCGCACATAAAGTATAGTACCATAGATTATTTTTATTTTTTTTATGAAGCAAGTATGCTAACAGTGTCTAGTGGTGGTTGGCAGTATGTAAATTTTCCTTTGTCAGTTTAATATTAGTAAGCAAATTTAAAAAGTTAGAGTAGCGGACAATAATGGTTTTACTTAGGGTTTTCATACATTACTTCTTGGCCTAAGGCCAAGAAGTAATGTAGGGAGCCATAAACAAGAAACTTCACGTCTTCATTTCGTGATATTAACGCGTTCATTTCCGAGCATGTTTGAGCAAAGTGACTTACTGAACACATCAGTCTCATCGACGATCTCTGACTGTATCATCTCCTCGATGACGTCTTCCAGGGTCACCAGGCCGATGGTCTCGTAGAACGGGTCTCCTTCGCCCTCGTTGTTGATGCGGTGGACGAAGGCCATGTGACCTTTGTGGCCTGTGGAAGGTGAATTAAAAATGTATAAAAAGTTTTTAAAGACGTGAGGGTTAACGGTCGTCAGCCCGGCCGTCTTTAAACTGGGTCCATATCGGGTTGCATAATATTTGTAGCCATAAGGCCGATAGGCATAACTACTTATGTCATAATCATCATTACGCATAAACGACAATAGTCATAAATTAGTTCGCATACATTTTTTAGCCATAATATTTGAGAGCAGAAATAGCAAATGTCATACATTTATTGTGCATAAAAGCTTTAAGGATAAATATCAATCGCCATAATATATTTGCGCATAACGCTTTCAAGTCATAGTGTATAAGACAAACATTTTTAATCCTGTACATTTTTTTTTAAATAAATTGTCTCTATAACCTAAACTTAATCCAACTTTCTTTTTTTTTTAAGCAATCACCCGGCAATTATTTTAATCTAACCGCCAGCGTGTCGACGCCACCCCGCTTCGCGGGGTACCTATTTCCGCTCTAAGGCACACAAGATAACCAAAATCTAACCTACCAAGAATACAATTGTTGCAATTGTTTATTTTTTTACTGCTTACTTTTCTAGCTTAACCTAATTAAATGCTAGTCAACTAATATAATAACTTGTTTTTCTTTGCGAATCAATCATAATAACAGCATATTGTCATAAGTTATGCATAGCAATTCTTATGACTAAAAATCTTCAATAATAATGAATGACTAAAACTTGTATACTGATCAACATTATGGTTAAACAAAATATGACATAGTACAGTTATGAAAATCAATCAAATCAAATCAAATCAAAATCAAATCAAAACTTTATTCGTAAAGTTGTATGGCTTTCGAAATTATGACGAGAGTCATTATGCGACTAGATGGACACCCCTTTAAACTGCTTAAACATGACATGCGAACATGAAGTTGCATGGATACTTACCGATAACTTAACGGTTTTAAACGTAGCGTTAATGATTGTGTATTAAGCTGTAACGAAAATTGTACATTTCAACTTAAAGGGAAAATTTAAATTCAATTACTCGGAACTGGACCCCATATTTAATTTGATCCCTTTAAGAGTCCGCAGTAAGCTCGATTCTTCATACAAACGTAGTTACGCTCTCATTTTAAAACTACGTGTTGGATTGTAACGAAAATATGCATTTACAATTACATGAGGTATATCCAGGTCTGTAATTAGTTTATGTAGCTTCAGATACCATAGTAAAAAAATACAGCGAATACAAAACTTGTTTTTGCTGTATTTCGTTTGTTTTATAAACTGGAACCATATAAAGTAATTAAAGTAAATTAAACCTCATGTCATTGTATATGCAAAGTTTCGTCACAATTCAACAAGTAGTTTTAAAATGAGAACGAAACTCAGTTTGCATGGGAAGGTAAAATTCGGCCGAGCTTACTGCGGACTCTTAATTTGAAATTAAATTACCGTCTTTAAACCGCTTGTATAGGACAACTATCGTGATATGACACATTCAGAAACACGACGTCTCAGCGGTTTTAGCTTTTAGCAAATAATAAATAAAAGTACCACGTACAGAAAGGTGCTCTGTTTACAAATCCCCTGTTTAGGTATGCCGAACGAATCTACACGTAGCCATCCCTTTCTATCGCATGCAACGCGCTGCGATAGAACGCGTGTGTGCCGTAGCAGCCCTATCATAACCCCTGGGGCCGGTAGGCCGGCATATACTTGTAGCGGTGCGAACAAAGCATGGAGTGCGCCGCCCCTGCTTCTAGTAACATAAGGACTCAGACTACTTCACGCAGCGGCGGCAGAGGCAGCTATGGCATACTTGAGAGCGAGAGGCCGCGATCCGATCTCTTGGTCCCACATATGGTGCACCGACGCGGATCGAACTCGTGGCCGAGTCGTAACGGTGTCAAACGTACCGTCTTTAAACTGCTTGAACATGTCATCTGAACGACGGTGGCAAACAAGCGTACGGCCCGCCATGCAACTCCAAAGGAGTAACATGGGCGTTGCCGACCCTTGATGTGTTTGAGGATTCGCTGTGTTGGCAGCTGAAGGAACAAATTCCCTCGCTCTCAACACAACGCATCCTCGGGAGCTCTGGCGACCTTGCTCGCCTCCAGGAACACAACACTACTACAGAGCAAGTAGTAGTGTTATTATGGCTGTGGTCTTCTGCAGCGCCCTGGGCGAGATTTCTAGGGTGCCCCCTAACTCAATGAGCGAGAGGTCATAAAGGGGCGCCGGTGCCGCTTTATGCCCGGTGCCCTGGGCGGTCGCCCCACCGCGCCCTACCCTAACGCCGCTAGCGAGCGACATGAGCGAGGGACATGACTTTGCAGGGTTTCTGCTAACCTTACCGTCTTTGAACTGCTTGAACATGACGTCTAGCGTGACGTCCTCGAAGACAAAGTTGCACGGGTTCTGGTAGTACTGCGCGAGCGTGCGCAGCGGCGTGTTGTCGTCGGGGTCAACGAACGCCAGGTCCTTGATGAACAGCACCGTCACGATGTTGCCGCGGGTGCCCTCGAACACCGGGATGCGAGAGTAGCCTGCGGATATGGACCTTATCAACAAGACGGTAAAGGTCAATTTGATCTGCATTCAATCCGCATTTAATGGTATTGACGCTTGCATTTCGTGCGCTGCGATGCGGGAGCTACACAGTTATAGACCTTATCAAGACGACTCTAAAGGTGAATTGATAGAATAGGCGTGTAGAAACTAAATAAAATAATCAATCCATACTAATATTATAAATGCGAAAGTGTGTCTGTCTGTCTGTCTGTCTGTCTGTCTGTCTGTTACCTCTTGACGCTTAAACCGCTGAACCGATTGCGATGAAATTTGGTATGGAGATAGTTTGAATCCCGGGGAAGGACATAGGATAGTTTTCATCCTGGAAATCACCCCCTAAGGGGATGAAATGGGGGGTTGAAGTTTGTATGGAGCTGCGATATAAGCGATTTCCACGCGGACGGAGTCGCGGGCAGAAGCTAGTAATGTCATATTTTTTCGAAAAAGGATTATAAATGAAGTCAAATGGAGAAAGAATCAACGCAAGAGGTTAAATACATACATACATACATACATATACTCACGCCCGTATCCCATTGGGGTAGGCAGAGACTAAGGAACGCCAAATACTACGGTCCTTACATACTTCTTTCTTTAAATAATCACGAAGTTATTAGTGTCCAAAGTTTTAAGAAGGGGTTATGTTCTGTCCCTTTTTCGCAAAACGCAACTTCATATGAAATGACGCTTGTGGATTGTGACGTCACTAATAGACGGCAACGTGCCGTGCCTCATCGTGTCGGCGCCGCCGTCGACGCGGCACGCCGCGCGCGCGACGCGCACTGCGGCAGCCTCGCAGTTTGTGACGTTACAAACTGTTTGCGTTTTCTCTCTCTAACAAGCAACGGTTGTAGCTTCGTAATTCTTTGAGATATCTGAATGAAATTTTCGTCACTAGGCATATTTTTGAAGTGAAAACTTCTTTAGCGGCGCTGAGCACTTTTTGGGATGGGGAAAAATTGTTAAATACGCGACAGAGTTTTGTGACGTCAGATGTGAAGGAGGTCACCTTTTGCTGCTAGCCGATTCGACTTCATTCAAAACTGAACGCTATTCGTAAGAGTATAAAGCCGTTAAACACTTTTTGCAATAGCATATTCTGCAAATAAATTTGTAATAATACCAAAGCATCCTTTTCCGTTTTGCTATTGAGAAAATTCTAATAGTTCGAATTTGGGCGTTATTCCTAAAGAGATAAAGCTTAGAAAAATATTTACCAACGGCAAAAACAAATTGATATTTTGGTCGCCAACTCGCCACCGCCGTCTGTGTTCTTGCAAATTCGAATAGTTCGAATTTAGACGTTATTCCTAAAGAGATAAAGCTTTGAAAAATATTTGGCAATGGCAAAAACAAATTGGTATTGTGTTTGCCGCCGCCCCGTCGGCGCGCCGAGCCGGCGGCCCCCGTCGCACCTAAATAATTGATAATTAATTTGCGTCAAATTCATTTTTAGGGTGACACCGTAAGATGTGACCTGATCGAAAAACTGTTACAATGTTATTGAGTTTTCACTTCTGCCGGCACTCCCAGAGTGCAACCCGGTCTTTTTTTTACTTTCTTTATTTTGGTGTAATAATATTTTTTTAGTCTACGCCCGTATTACTGAGTTACATGTTGACATTTTAATAAATATCGTTACGTTGCTAATCAGGGCTCATGAACATAATACAATTGTGACAAATACATTCATATAATTAATTCACGCGGGTGGAGACGCGGGCACGTCTAGTATTCTATATAACACGTGTCCCATTAAACAACGCAACTTTTCCGTGACTGAAGGACGTCAATTTACATAAGCACCCCTCGACTGACGATGACGGGCCAAGGGTAAGTGTGCCATTACGGGGGCGCTCGATTAGACACCCACCACATATATATCCACTATATGGGTCAATCAGACTGAATATAACTACAACTTAGAAAAGTTGAAAAACCCCCGACATTTTCATGTCAAAGTCCAAAACGGCTGGACAGATTTTCATGAAACATGTCTAAGAACACTCGGAATAAAATTATCTATGACATAAAAAAACTAAACGAAAATCGGTTCATCCGTTTGGGAGCTACGATACCACAGACAGATACACAGACAGACACGTTAAAGTTATAACACCCCTCTCTTTGTTAGGGGTTAAGAACAAAAGTCGTTTTTAGTGTGTTCAATAGGACATGCACATCATTTATTTATTGAATCATAAATAATGAAACATTAAAGCAAATGCCAAAGCGTTAAAAAGATTCGATATTAATAGTACATTACTACAGAGGCCAGGAAGCAAGGGGTTGCCGGCCGAGGCGAGGCCGGATAGTTATGAGGCTGGCAACCCTTTTCACGCCGAGGTATGTATAGTGCTTTCCTCGAACATGCAATGAAATAAATAAATAAAACTCCAAGAAATCAAACTTTAATTTTCATGGTTAAACGCCGTGATGCTGTGCCACAAATTGTGGAATGGAAATTATAAAAGACCATCAAGCCGGCCTAGGCCTCAAATTTTGTATGAAATGCCATTACGGGTCTCTCGCCTCGCTGCGCCCCAAACGTGACACTTCGAAGCCCATTAAGAACACAACGTCAATATATCATTGCATGTTTGAGAAAAAGTAACTTACTGAACACATCAGTCTCATCGACGATCTCCGACTGTAGAAGGGAATACTGTTTATCCCGGTAATTATCTCCTAAGGGATGAAAGTTTGTATGGAGCTACGATATAAACCAGTTCCACGCGGACGGAGCTGCGGACAGAAGCTAGTTCAATAAAAAATACTTTTCATCCATTAAACAGATGGGTAAAGATGATGCCTCTATTCATGTCTAATTCATGCCATATGCGCGCACTGACATAAACACATACGTTGCATTTTTGCGACGCGATTATCGCACGACAAAAAATCGTAGTGCCCGCCTGGCCTAACGCTAATATGTTTATATGGTTACTAGGCGAGCATTTTCAATAGGAAATCCTGAATGGCTATTAATGTAAATTGTCTATTGTGATGTAGTGTTGAATCATTTTACCAAGATAATGAAGTATGTTGATGACAAATGGTAATTAAGTGAAGATTAATGAATCTCGTTCGTGGGTAAAAAGGTAAATATTCAGTGATTATTTCATATTTTAAGCAAACTTAACGTCTATTTCGTGCGGGAATAACCCTATTAACTTAGACATGGGTCGATCAACTTTTTCTTGTCCATTAGTAATTTCTTCATTATCAGTTACCACAAAATGTGTATTGGATAAACTATGAATTCGTATAGCCATATAAACAGTTTATTTGAACATATATATGTTGCATGTCGAAAGTAACGTATTCTAGCTTATATAAAACTAATAAAGTAGCATTTCTTTTGTTTCGTTGATTGTTCGAACAAATTAAATATAATCCGATTTTTTTTGCAAGTAGATTAGTTTAACTAACATTCTACATATTGGGCCTCACGACCTGCTGCTGCTACAATGCTGGACATGTGCCTCCCCCAAAGAGTGCCACAATGACCGGTCCTGCGCCACCCGCATCCAGCGGATCAGGCCACCTTGTCTACCTACGTTACGTCTTCCGCTACGCGGTCGCCGCTCGAGAACCTTTCCGCCACAACGGCTGCGGCCAAGTCTCAATGGGATACGCCTGGTAAAAGAACTCACCAGACTTGACGATCTCGCTCATAGTCTCAAAGTCCAGCACAGACGTGATGGGCAGCATGAACACGTCCTCCAGCTTCGTCATCACGTCGGAGACCGACTTCTTGCGGAGCTCTAGGGCTCCAGAGATGATGTTCACTTCGTCCCTGTCCAAGTCGTTGACGTCTGTGGTCACCTGTTGGTACATTATCTACGATGAATGTTAGGAAGTATTCCAGGGTTGGAAGGGGAAGTGTTTGAGGACAGTATCGGGTCTACGGTCCGGCCCGGCACCGTATCCTATTTAATTATTTGCATGCAACTAACGCCCTTATTTATGTACCTTATACCATCGTCCTCCTAGCGTTATTCCCGGTTCTGCCCCGAAAGGAGCCCGGGGTCCGGTTTGACAACTAACCCCCAAGATTTGGCTAAGGCACTAGTTTTACGAAAGCGACTGCCATCTGACCTTCCATCCCAGTGGGAAAACTAAACCTTATTGGGATTAGACCGGTTTCCTCACGATGTTTTCCTTCACCGAAAAGCTAACGGTAAATATTCCGTACATAAGTTCCGAAAAGCTCATTGGTACAGTCGCCATCAGATATATCGGGGCGACCAAGGTGCTCACAAAAATCTGAACACGTCTCGAATGCCTTGACAATAGAGACTTGTTTAGATATTTGTGAGCACCTTGGCCGCCCCGATTTATCTGATGGCGACTGTGCGAGCCGGGATCGAACCCACGACCGCCGCTTGACAGCCGCATGCCTGAACCACTAGGCTACCATAGCTCCGTACGAACACATTATACCATTTTTTCATAATTAATCCATCAGTGAAACCTACCATTGTCAGTATGACGTTCCAGGTGTAACCAACTTTATTATGATAATACGAAATATAATCTTCAGAATCGATGTAAGACTGATCGGAAATACATAGATATTGCAGACTCGATCATGGTGACCAGTTTGCTGGGTATCCCAAAATTATGTAGTATGAGGTACATGGCGTCTCTATCTGCTGTCGTATGCCTTCGCGAAGTCTAAAAACTAAAAATGAACGGATTGCGCGTACTCCCACCTTCTTCTATAATTTGCTTGAGCGTGAAAATTTGGACAGTATTGTCAAAACTGTCAAATTTTGAATAAATAAATGAACCAAATAACTCTAAAGAAAACATTCGTCAACTACAGACATACGATATCGAAAATGAAGTGAGGAATAAAAATGTCAAGGCCACCCACACCACTAGCTGTATGTTTTAGCTGATACACCAAAGATATATAATAATATACGCACATCTTCAGTCAATAATATTTTTGTGTCAATACTGATATCAAATGTCCTTGACACTCAAACAGTTTGAACTAAATATACAACGTGTTTTTTTAACCTTCTTAGAGCCGAAGCCCACTTAAAGTATCCAAAATGTACTAATCATTCGTGAAAAATAAAAAATTAGTAATGCTTTTTGTTATAAAAGGTAATTAAGTTTGAAAAATCCTAGTATGGCGCACGGTGCGAAGTTCATTCACCCGGTTAGAGTTCGTAACTATCTACAAAAGATGGCGGCTAGCGGTCACTGCGGTCACTCGGCTCGATGATTAATATTAATATTAATACAAAAAAAAACAATATTAATACATTAAAAAAAAAACAATATTAATACATAAAAAAAAAAACGAAAAAAACATTTTTTTAAAGTTCTTTGTAATGTATACATTAACTGGGCTTCGGCTCTAAGACAGTTAAAAAAACACCGTGTATTTTAATACTATTGATTTTTATAGACACTCGCTCTCAGCACAACCATCCTCGGGAGCTCTGGCGACCTTACTCACCACACCAGTAACACAAGTAACACAACACCACATACCAACAGAGAGAGTATTCGTGTTATTACGGCAGTCTTTTGTAACAAGGAGGTAGGTACGTCAGCATCAAAAGTAACTGCGCAATCGGAGACGTCAAAAGTATCTATCTTATTCACTTTTAATAAAGACCTGGACGTCTTCTTTTGCGCAGTTACTTTTGATGCTGATGTACTGTTGCGCTTGACGTTGCGCAGTGTCCTATAGGTATACCTCTCTAGAAAACCGTTGGAATCGTTGGCAGTGAACGTGTTAATCTTCTATTATACACGAAAATTTTCCTAAAATACTGGAAATTACCTTGACAAGCTCCTTCAGCCGCTCTCGGTTGTACACGCTGCCGATTTCTTCGCCGAGCAGGTAGTCCAGAATCTTGCTCACGGGGAACGCCAGTGGAGCCGTCAGTGCCATGACACCCTGTGGTAATAATACGTGTTGAACAATTATTTACAGGTAGACTAGATGCCAGCATACGGCAGGCCCGGGCGGAGCCGCAGTATGATATAATAATATAGCCCATGTCTTTCTAGTAAGTATTATTTATCATATTACAACGGTGACAAGCATGCGGCCTGACTGACCCTGACATCGTAGCATGGTCTCCATAAGGATCACAAACGCACTGCCGACCCTTTATTGATTGATGGATTCGTTGTGCTGACAACTAGAGACAAATGTACGTCTCACTTTCTCAGCAAAGCGCACCCACTAGCGACCTCTCTAACAATCAGGAACATAGGACCAAGTATCTACAGATCAAGTAATGGTACCTTTGTAATGCCGATGCTCTTGGCTCCAACCATCAGCCCATGCCACCAGCCATCCCAACAGCAATATAGCCAGGGTCGAGAATATAACGGGGAAGTCTTAATTAGAAGTAGTTCGGAAAATGTGGCAGTTCCACTCTTTAGCTGTCCTCCACATATGTACTTAAATTATGAAGAAACATAGCTCCGTCGCATCGGCAGGCATAGACCCTGGTAGGCCGGACTGACGGCCTGGTAAAGGTCGCGGGAGTCCGTTGGATGCGGGTGGCGCAGGACCGGTCATTGTGGCACTCTTTGGGGGAGGCCTATATCCAGCAGTTGGTAGCTCCAAGTGTTACCTTTGTGACACAGATGCTCTTAGCTCCAACCATCAGCCCATGCCGTGAGCAGATGGCCTGAGGAGTTATTTCTCCCAACAGCACTATGGCCAGCGTGGAGAATATAACCGCGAAGAGTCCCGAAGTCAGGTCGTCCAGGAGTATAGTGAAGGTGGAGTTGACGGCCACGTTTCCTAGTAAGATGGAGCAGAGGAGGTAGTTCCCGTGGTCTCGGACTGGCATGATCGCGCGGGCGTATTTCCGTTCCTGTCCGACATATATTAAGGTAAGGGCAAATATTTCTCGCGACAGCATCTACAACTTCATTTGAATCGACTCGTGCGTCGCAGCGGTGCAAGTCAAGTCAACTCGAATCAAGAATACGAATACGCTTAACTTGACTCGATTCACCGACTCACAGACTTGCAGCTGCTGCGATCCGAGTCGAGTTACTCGAGTTTCGATTCGAATTATCCGAGTTGGAAAAAGACCGGTTCGTAACACAGTATAGTAGCACAGAATATATAGTGAAAATGCCCTTACATCCAATATTTGATAGCTGTCATCCCAGTACAATTTATGTCATCATTGAGTTTATTGTACCGGGATGACGGCTGTCACATGTCGGGTGTTAAAAAAATCTAATTATATTAATCCATTTGGTCAAATATTGGTGACAAGGCATGTGTCATAAAATCTTCAGTTTGAACTATTTTTGAAATGTCCACACCATATGATACGAAATACATATATTTAATTCAAAAGTACAATAGCCAAGTAACAAATTTAACTTTTTTTTACCTTGCATTACATACATATTTCGCAACAGCATAATATCTGTAATTTGTTGTTGTCAATGATGTTGCTAGTCGATCGATTTCTTTCTAGTACTTAGCGCTCTCACGTAAAATATAGATCTTCAGCAACTTTCTGCTGCCACGATCGATTAGCCAGTCAAGAATTAAAATGTACAAATATATAAAACTTTCGAATACAAAGTACCTGTTCCGTCCCAGTATTAGCTATAATCTTCAACTCCGTCCGATCTAAAGACATCAGTCCAAGGTTCAAACCCGAGAACAGCGCAGAGAACATCAGACACGTCAATATCAAAGTCAGAGACACCCAGAGGGGCAACAGTTTCTGATGGATAGCAACCATCTTCCACGACTCCATGCCTTGGTGATGGTGGTTCTGCGTGTCTTTGGACGGGTTGGAGATCCCTGGACGAAGGTTTTTCGCGCAGATGAAGAGTTTTCCGTCGAGTATTTGAGGTGCTGTGACTTCGAAGACGGCTGAGGTTGGGGGCCCGTCTTCGGGTAAGGATTCTGGGTCGACCTGTAAAGTGGTGACCATTTTGACTACACTGACAAGTACGTAACAATCGGATCGGTTCTCGAGTGGCGACCGCGAACCGAATGGCTAGACAAGGTGGACTGATGACCTGGTAAAGGTTGCGGGAGTCCGCTAGATGCGGGTGGCGCAGAACCGTTTAAAAAGTCGCTCTTTGGGGGAGGCCTATGTCGAGTCTTTCGGCTGATATGGTGGTGATGATGGATTTAGTTGAACAATGTCGCGTGAATCCTCGTTTGTACCGCTTTTGGCTTTAGTATCATTACAACGTAATTTCGTTTTACCTAATACTCCAATACTTCTAGATATCAAAATAAAAAGAATGTCAAAATGCAAGAAATATTGGAGTATTAGCATTAGGCAAAATGATATTACGTTGTAATGAAACCAAAGCTGGTTTCGTGCCGCTGCAAAAACCGCCGTGTTGTAATATTGGACGGTAGAGCTGCTTTTTGAATGGACTACTTTGATGCAATTCGGCCATCTCAAATAATTCTCAAGTACAACCGCTCTTAGAGCTGACTAAGGAATATGGTATATTTAGTAAGCAGGCAAGATATAAAGCACAGGACTTACCAGGTACTCTCCGTTTTTAACGAGAAACTTGCAGGGCTCGCCGTACGTCAGGGGTTCTTCGGTGAAAGCGATCACTGTGCGCTTCGTGAAACCTTGGCCGAATAATCTGGGAACAAGTCAGTAGATAATTACTTAAAGGGATGTCTCGACTCGTGGAAACCACGCCATCGTGAAAGAGACACGTGATTGTCTTCCTCTTCTTCTCTTATTTAAGGAAAGCAGAGGAACGCAAAGCTTATGTCGATGTAGCTCAAAGTACGCCCTCCATCTACTCCGATCCAACGCAACCTCTTTGATGTCTCGATAGGACCTAATATCAACTCTCTTTTTGAGTTGCTCTATGTAGTTTATGTCTTTCGCACACGAGAAAACGAGATGCAACTTCTTCGGATAATTTGGACAAATTTCGATAGATATTACACACGGTACATAGACGGCCTATGACTATAATCTATGTGACAGCTGCCATCTCAGTACAGTTTAGGTTATCAAACGTCAAAGATGACATAAACTGTACCGAGATGACAGCTTACACTTCCTATCTAAAATAAAGTATTACAATAAAAAAATAATTACCTCAATTTGAATTTAGAATCCGCCAGCACACTGGGTATCCCATTATCGATCTTCGGATCTTTGTCACCCTCGTCCACTCTCAACCCATCTATATTTATCGGTCCCGGGTCGGCCTTCACATTGGTGAAATACATCTCGTCTTCTGTAATTTTTGACGTCGTGGGGTCTTCTTGAACGCTAGCGTCGCGTTTGCTCCGAACCTCGTCGAAGCTATCGTCAAGTGAGGCAGAGTATATCGGGACTTCCATGTCTTTTGCCTTAATTTCTTGAGCATTGACATTGCGTTTTCTGCGAACCTGGTTGTTTTCGAAGCTGTCCTCAAGGGAAACAGAGTATTTGGAGACATCGCTGTCTTTTTGATCTTTTAGAGTGTTTTTCCGAAGCTGGTTAGATTGTAGTTCGTCAGATAGTTCGAAGACTTCTATGTCTTTCTGTTTATGTCGTGCTGGTCTCGTGATGTTGGGAAGGTAGTTGATGTCGGTGTCGTGAGAGAGATCCAAGTCGGTTTGCAGGTCGCCATTGCGTTCTGGTAAACTGTTGACAAAGGATAACGACGGTTAAAGGAAAGGTCAAGGAATAATGCTCAATCACTGCCTATAATTTCATTTGTCCTTCGTTATCAAGTTCTTGGAAAGAAAATAAATCAATTGTGTTGTTTATTCATGAGGCGAGGACTGTACCCAGCAGTGGGACATATATGAGCAAAAATCTAACATATGAATAGCTTAAAGCGCGCCTTTTAATGACGAGACAAACGTTTAATAAAATAAATTCAAATACCCACTAGGTGAAGTGTAGGTAGTATTTTTTATATCGTTAATGGGTATAAAACAAAGTACTTAGCATATTCCAGTGGATACCTAAAGAAACACAATTCTTCAGTTTATGTTATCCATACTATAACTACTATATCCTATTAAACGAGCAATATTTGTATACAGTGTGGAAGTCTGATACAAGCAAATAATTATACGGCGGTTAATAAAGATCCTAAGACGAGTATTTAGTTAGTTTTTATCCTAAATTACGCCAAAAAAAATTCCATACAAAATAATTCAGCCCGCAGTGTAAAGCACTCATTACGCAGCATCACTTTACTAAAGCTGATTGACAGGTAGGTACTTGTCAGACTTTTTGACAGTTGTTACGTGGTGTATTAGCTGTGTGCATTACATTGCTGCTTGATATTTGTTCAAAAATTATTTACATGCTTTAAATTAAGTCTAACTTAAAAAGTCCTGTTAATTCATGATTACGGTACTTAATCCTATACCTGATTTAATTATTTGCTTGTATTAGACTTCCACACTGTATATATGAAATCGCGTTCTCGAAAACAGCTCTAAAGATTTCGATGACAATTGGAATATAGAAGTTTGCGGGGGCAAAAAATCAATCTAGCTGGGTCTCATGTCTGGGAAAATTCGTTTTCGAAATATATAATGTTAATACCCTTAAAGGAATTAGATGCAATGTTCAACGTCTTATTGAACTAAGTTAAGGCGCCGTAGGTTCAGCGAAGTTAAGCGAACAGAGTTTTTGAAACAATATAATGCGTCCGTTTATAATAATATGGTTTCAAAAAAATACGAATAGTAATCTTGAGGCTTTTCTGCAGGAAAATCAGTGCTTCGAAATATGATTAAGAAAATTTCGCTCGATAGAAAAAAATCACGAACATAGGTCTAAAACACACAAAGATACACTTAAAATATTCGTAACAAATTATGCACAAAAGCTATAAATTTTAAAATTGCTTCTAAAAATCGGCAATATCATGTTTGAGTGAAATCAGTGTTTACATTTTTATTTATGTAAACGGCCAAAAAATTAAAATTAAAAAACATGATATCCGCGCTTCCGAGCACGCACTTCCATCTCGCTCACGCTTATGCTCAGTGAGAGGGAGAGAAGACCGTGAACCTACGGCACCTTAACACTTTCACTGCCAGGAACCCGTGTAGAATTCGAATCACTGATATCGCTGCAAAAAAGCCTCAAGATTACTATTCGTATTTTTTGAAACCATATTATTATAAACAGCGCATTATATTGTTTCAAAAACTCTGTTCACTTAACTTCGCTGAACCTACGGCGCCTTAAGGAAAAATTGACTAATGAATACGGAATTTCTATAAAACTAACGTCATGTTTATACGCAAAACTAGTTTTCTTATCACTCACTGTCAGAATTGGCCATGCTGAGTAACTGACGCATTACTAAATGGATTAACATATAGGTATGTACTTGTACCTCTATTCCTCGAAACCACCCTGTATGTTACTTTTCTTGGTAAACACGCTGCTCGAATGCCCTATGAGTGACGCACAGTTTACATATTCGTGTAATATTACGCGTAAACAAGATTAATTCGTTTTCGTAAAGTAAACAAATGGTCACCGAGGGACCGATAGCGGAAACCGGTCAAGTTTAAAAAGTCAAATACGTACTGATTGATCGATCGAGGTTTTTTTTTCGCTTAGCCTGGGCAAAAATGATGTCCGGCTATTCTCTACAGGGGCCGTAGACAAGGTTACAATCGACAAGCGCTAACGCCAATAGAAAACTAATAAAATGTATGGGAATGACAGATGGCGACGAAAAAAAAAACCATTGTGAGTTCTACCTATGAAACTACTGGACCGATTTGATTAAATACTTTACCATTAGAAGCCGACATTATCCCTGATGAACATAGGCTACTTTTTACCGCGGGAAAATGCTTCATTCCTACGGGAAAACGGGTAATCCGTGCGAAGCCGGGCCGGGCAGCTTGTAGTAGGTATTATAAAGAGGAAAGATTTGATTGTTTGTTTGTTTGTATTGAATAGGCTCCGAAACTACTGGACCGATTTGAAAAATTATTTTACCATTGGAAGCCGACATTATCCCTTATGAACATAGGCTACTTTTTACCGCGGGAAAATGCTTCATTCCTACGGGAAAACGGGTAATCCGTGCGAAGCCGGGCTGGGCAGCTAGTGTAATATAAAAAACAGATAGATACGTTGTCTATGTCGGCGGCAGATCGTAAAATCCGCCAGATCACGAAATTCCTAGGCATATCGTGAAACGGCGCCATTTCATGATTTGGCTAAAGGACATCCGCCATATCGTTCAAAACTTAACGTTTAACGATTTGTCTAATGACGTTTAGGCAGATCATGAAATTCCTAGGCATACCTATCATGAAACGCCGGCATTTCATGATTTGGCCAAGCCAGTGACGTTTAGGCTGATCATGAAATTCCTAGGCATATCATGAAACGCCGGCATATCGTTCAATACTCACCGTTATACGTAAGTAGGGTGTCCAAAATTGAATTAGGTAAATTAAAAAAAATAAGAAGTGCGGACTGATAATCTCCAGCGAGTCGACGCCACCCCGCTGCGCGGGGTGTTTATTTCTGGTCTGAGGGACACAAGTGAACCCTAACCTAACCGACCTAAGACAGAGTTCGCTTATGACAAACCATTTTTGTCCGCCCTGATTATTAGCCCCCAACAAAAACGGCCGCCATCGCATGTGCAGCGCCACCAGTGGCCAAGAAAGAAATTATTTTACGATGTGCCCGGTATAGAGCTAGGAATATCGACGAATGCGTTGCTCTAATCGATCTGCCGTATTGTTTATCAGGCACATCGTGATAAGCCTAGCCGACTTTTAGGCATATCATGAAATGGCGCCGTTTCACGATATGCCTAGGAATTTCGTGATCTGGCGTATTTAACGATCTGCCGCCGACATCTATATGAAATTCCGTGTATAAAAATGGCCGCCAAATCTTGTTATACGTGTCCATTGGCGACGCGATATTGAGGCAAGTATGATATTTATATTATTTATTGATAAGCAACAGATAAAAATGACGATAATACTGGGAAACTATCAATCTTTCATTTAAGTTGTCAATTTTAAGATTTTTAAATTCATAAAAGTCTAACAATAAGGACGTTGTTTGATTGTGACATCCCAAGCCTACAATTTCCATACTAACGGAGCGTTTTTGACGTTTCTTAAAAAGAAGCTGATTTGACTTTTGTCAAATAGCCTATTGGCTGAGTTTTAGTGTGACACGTTTGGAGTGCGTATCACCTATCTACCTCTTTTTTATATTACATCATTGGCCACTAGTATAAAATGTGACACTTTAGACCTGTTCTAGCAGACGGAACCGAGATTCTTAGCGAAAATAAATAAATGCAAAAGTTCGGATGTTTGTTACTCAATCACGACAGCTTAACCGCTTTGGATGAAATTTTGCACGAAGATAGTTTATAGCCTGGATTACAATATAGGATAGTTTTTATCCCGGGTCCACGCAGACAAAGTCGCGGGCGCAACTAGCCTATAACTTTCATGTTTGGTTTAGCTGGAAGTATAAGTTGGGCAATAAATAAATAAATACCAATTTAAGGGGCTCCCATACGCCAATGACCTTCGATCTGAATCCCTTAGTTTTCTAATGTTTTTTTGTAGCTTATTATATTAACAACAACGGCTTTAAGCAATATAATATCCCATATTTACTTCAAATTTCATTTTTTTCGAGATATTTGGCATCAAAGTTCAACAGTTTTAGGCCAAAAAACTGGTTTTCTGGCCATAACTTTTGTGTTCATCAGTAAGATTATAAAAACGCATATCAAAATTATAGGTAAGTTCAGTATGTATGAGTAGGTTTGAGTTTCGGGTGTATAAAAGTTTTAATAAGGATGAGGTGTCGGGTTTTGTATTTTTACAGACCTTTCTTTAAAAATGGATAATTAATTCTGTATTAAAAATTTTCAAGTTATTCAATACCAAAAATGTTAAACAGGAATCAAACTTTCCCATATGCACCTGGAAAGCTAGCTTCAATAAACCGAGGACGAGTGTCGAAATGAAAACTACTAAATTTCGTTGATTTCTGACGGAAGCCCCTTAAACTTTCCATATACTCGTACAAGTCTTTACATTCGCGTACATCCGGAGCAAAACGTACATAAATGTCGCAGGCAATTATTATCTGACCTAAAAACGACGAGGGGAATGGGCCACCCACCTGCCGTGTTATTCGCAATGCCTAACTCGTCCAAAGCGAACCAGTTTGACTGAGACCTTTGAATAGAACTGTTAATCTTTGAACCAGCGAGCGAAGCATATCAAAAAAATATTGAACCAATGCAATCAATTACAATAATTGTACAATCGAATAAACTATAAACCCACGTTTACAGCGCCGCGTTTTTAAAATCGGCAATAAAATCGATGCGATTTATCATCCGTCATTCGTTTAATCGCTAAAAACTGACAAATGACAAGTCTTCGCCTCATCACTACAGTAGGTCTAGCACAACTTGGTGACAAGTCGCTTCGCGCGCGACTGAGCGTCCCCTGTCTCACTCGCACCGTGCAAATTAGAAAAAGGAGGGTAGATCTTTCTCGACTCGCGTCGCGGCGCGGCGTCAGTTGTGCTAGCCCCCCAGACGTCATTTGACAGCGCAGTGTCTAAAATATAACACTTTAAATTCTCGCGTTTTATACACATTCTCAAACGAGCGAGCAGAACGAACGAAGTTCTAAGCTTCAGTTTGGGCCGAAAATGGATTGTCCGGTGTCCGGTTTCTGTCACGGTATTTTCGACTGTCATACTGAAATTCGAAGTTCAAAATTGCGATTCACTATATTCCTAAAGTACTAAAATGCGACGCAGGTTACTGCGAAAATACGCCAAATCGATTCACATATTTTCGAATGTTTATCACAGCGATGCACGTTAGTGCGAAAGTATGCCAGTACATTCTATGTGGCATACTTTCGCTCTAACGTGCATCGCTGTGATAAACATGCGAAAATATGTGAATCGATTTGGCGTATTTTCGCAGTAACCTGCGTCGCATTTTAGTACTTTAGGAATATAGTGAATCGCAATTTTGAACTTCGAATTTCAGTATGACAGTCGGTATTTTCCACTACAGGTCGCATTTGGGTAAGGACCAAATTCTTGGTCAGCTTAATTCACTCAATTAAATTTTCTATGAAAGTTCGGAACTTTGTCCACTTCTTCAGTTTGTATGGCTGACTACTAACGACTAACTAGGCTAACTACTGGCCCAGAATTTGGTCCTCACCCATTTCTCAACCGCATTTTCGAAAAAAAAAAAGTTTCTTAAAAGACAGGCTTGCTATTTCTACAGCTCACACCCTATCAACCTCACTACCCTACAAGCAATGATGTAATAAAACCGGCCAAGAGCGTGTCGGGCCACGCTCAGTGTAGGGTTCCGTACTTTTTCGTCCAGAAATTATTTTGTATTTTTTTTCAAAAACTTTTCAACCTATCAAGTTCAAAATAATTTTCCTAGAAAGTTTTTATAAAGTTCTACTTTTGAGATTTTTTTCATATTTTTAAAACTTCTTTTTCAAAAGTTAGAGGGGGGGGGGGACATTTTTTTTTTTTGCTTCTGTAGCGATTATCTCCGAAAATATTAACATTAGCAAACCCCTATTTATTTTTAAATACCTATCCAACAATATATCACACGTTCGGGTTGAAATGAAAAATAAAAAACACTTTTTATTTTACCACTTTGTCGGCGTGATTGATAATTGATATACATATTAGTACCAAATTTCAGCTTTCTTTCTAGTGCTAACGGTTACTGAAATTATCCGCGGACGGACGGACAGACAAAGCGAAACTATAAGGGCTCCTAGTCGACTACGGAACCCTAATAAAAAAGAGGTAGATAGGTATAAGCCCTCCAAAACTGGCACACTAAAACTCAGTCAATTGTATAACCGTGCCTGTGTCGCGTCGTCAATGGTACGTATAAACGTGTCTCAGCTGTCAGATCTGGTGGCCATTTTTAAACACGGAATTTCATATAGACAACGTGTCTACCTCTTTTTAGGGTTCCGGAGCCAGACTGGCAAAAACGGAACCCTTATAGTTTCGCTATGTCCGTCCGTCCGTCCGTCCGTCCGCCCGTCCGCGGCTTAGCTCAGAGGCTCTTGGTACTAGAAAGCTGTAACTTGGCATGAATATACATATTAGTCATGCCGACAAAGTGGTAAAATAAAATCTTGAAAAACATTTTTTTAGGGTACCTCCCCTACATGTAAAGTGGGGATTATTATTTTTATTGTCGTCTACTCCATAGTGTGGGGTGTCGTTGGATAGGTCTTTTAAAAATATTGGGGGTTTGTGAAAACAATGTTTCGATTAAACGATCCGTTTGTGAAATATTAAGCCTTAAAGTGCTAATTTTTGTTAGACTCCAGTGTCCCCACCCCCTGCTAGCTAAATGGTTGTTTTGGGATATGTGAAAAAATTCATGGTAGTAGTACATATAACGAAGTTAAAAGGAAAACTATCACAGCTAAGTAGGCTTTACACGTTTACGAGTAATAGTCGGCCAACTTATAAAATGTACTTCAAGAAGTAATAGTTTCGTACAAATTCTATTGTAACTTATTATTATATATAATGGTACGGAACCCTTCGTGCGCGAGTCCGACTCGCACTTGGCCGGTTTTTTTTTATATTACATCATTGCGTACAAGTGTCTAAAATATCGTGGATAATAGTGACGCGTAAAGTAGGCGCAGTCCCATTCGCACGGCTGGGGAGGCGCCCCTCCCATTGTAAGGAGGGCACTGTCGGCCTTGCACCAGAGCTATAACCACGATTTCGACACTCGGAAGTTCGGGTACCTCCATCTCTGTCGCGCTTATATTACTCGAGTGACGACGCGTGTATACGAACTTCGAGTTTCGATTATTGTGGTAGCGCCCCAGGTATCGAGGTGTACACAGTGTGTTTACAATCCGACCACTTCGGCATATTGCCAATCATCGTACATATACTATATACTCCACTATTATCAAACGCTCACCAAATGAACTTTTCGTTCTCTGTCGCACCAATGTCGCACAGGTCAAGTGCAAAATGTATCGATTTAAGGGCATTAAAAAAAGACCGGCGGGTTGCACTCCGGGAGTGCCGGCAGAAGTGAAAACTCAATAACATTGTAACAGTTCTTCGATCAGGTCACGTGACATCTTACGGTGTCACCCTAAAAATGAATTTGACGCAAATTTATAAACAACAAGCTGATGCCCGCGGCTTCGCCCGCGTGGTTATAGGAAAATGTAAAATTGAATTTTCCCGTGGGAATTAGATGTTATCCCGCTGGAAAAAGTAGCCTATGGCACTCTCCAGCTTCTAAACTATCTCCATACAAAAAATCACATCAATACGACGCTCCGTTGCGACGTGAAAGTAGGACAAACATACAAACACACACACTTTCGCATTTATAATATTAGTAAGGATTATCAATTATTTAGGCGGACGGGCCGCAGGCGCGTTGTGCGCGACGGGCCGCCGGCTCGCCCGTCGGCGCCGACGGGCGGCGGCAAACATAACACAAAAAGCCAGACGGCGGTGCGACCAAAATATCAAGGTTCTCTATTGGATCGCATAAAATCATTTGGAATAATATAATAACGCATAATTTTTTATAGCCGAATTAGCGTTAAGCCTAATCATGTCATGGCATAAATTTTTAGGCATAAAATTAAAAAGAATAAACGAAAATAGCATAATCATCACAAAGACTAACATCAGATAGCATAAATACAAAAAGACATAATAATTACTTGGCATCATTACAAAACTCATAAAAATTGTCCTAAAAAATAAAATCATGCATTACACAAAGCAATGAAAGCATAATGCACGGCCCAATAATGTACAGCCTGATAATCCATGTACATTGGGACGGTCATCTGTGCGGACTAATAATCTCCAGCGAGTCGACGCCACCCCGCTGCGCGGGGTGTCTATTTCTGATCTGAGGAACACAAGTGAACCCTAACCTAACCGAGCTAAGACAGAGTTCGCTTATGACAAGCCATTTTTATCCGCCCTGATAATGCACGACCCAATAATCCGCGTCCACGAAAAGTGTAAATGCATGCTAACAACGAAACTGTGTTTTATTTATTTAGAAAACAGAAATTATGCTTCAAGACAGATATGATAAATAATTATTAGCCCATACAATAGTATGCATAATGAGTATTAGTCGAATACAAATTAGTCCAAGTAAAATTATTCTAAAACCATTGTATGCCAAACAAAGTAGTAGGCCAAAGTATTATTATGCGACAGTATTATTATGCCAATAGAAATTATGCCAAATCAATTATGCGAAACTATTATAGTCTAAAAAAAAATATGCCAATGAAGGGGATCCCAAATATCAATTTGCTTTTGCTGTTGGTAAATATTTTTCTAAGCTTCATCTCTTTAGGAATAATGCCCAAATTCGAACTATTCGAATTTTCTCAATAGCAAAACGGTGAAGGACGCGTTGGTTAAAATTACAAATTTATTTGCAGAATATGCTATTGCAAAAAGTGTTTAACGGCTTTATACTCTTACGAATAGCGTTCAGTTTTGAATGAAGTCGAATCGGCTAGCAGCAAAAAGTGACCTCCTTCACATCTGACGTCACAAAACTCTGTCGCGTATTTAATAATTTTTCCCCATCCCAAAAAGTGCTCAGCGCCGCTAAAGAAGTTTTCACTTCAAAAAAAGTTGTGCACTGAATTAGCGTGAGTTGTTAACAAAAATTAACTCAGTGTCAGTTTCGTGACGACAATAGGCATAATGCCTCATGTTCAAATTGATAACGTAGTGATGCTAAATGGATAGTAAACCATCAAATTATCGTAATAAAGTATGAATTATAAAATATAATTAAAATCATAAAAAGATATGAACCTTGGAAGTTTAGAAAAAATATGCATTTTTTTTTATTGTCCAAGAGTAAATTAAAAGCTACCAATAGAATCCTTAAGGTTTTCTAGAAATAAAAATTGTATGACAACTATGTACTTAACGCAGTATTTCGCGGCCGAAACAACAATTTACCTGATTTTCCATACTACGATTAGTACAAATATACAAATGCGACGTCACACTTGTATAGACACAGTATGAAGCGTTTCGCGCTGCCGCCAGCGAGATCAATCTTTATCTCAAATTTTTAGGTATCTATGTTCTTTAATTGTAGTTGCTCCCATACAAACATTTGTTCCTCTCCAAAAACTGGTTCGAATGACGTCACAAAAAAATCCAAGTCATCATCCCTATTAAGTATTCGTTTGTGTAAGGGTGGGTTGCACCAAACCGTCTGTCAATCGTATATATACAACGTGTTCCCGCCAATTTCCGTTAATTGAAAGGGGGCATAGCTTAGGTCAAATAAAGGTAATTTCTCCAAGACACCAGTATCTTAACTCTTACTGTTATCAAGATATTCAACATTTTAATTTAATCAGTTATGCAACTTTAACCAGTGTAAACGGTTTTTTGACGTGCATGTCATGTGATGTCATTTGAACATTATCACATTTGACACTAACTTTTCATTAACTCTTAAGACCCTTGTACAATAACCGTTAATGCTAAATTTAATTATTTTGTATGAAAATCGAAAAAAAAACTTTTTTTTTTTTTTGAAAAACTAATTATGCTACTTTGTTTCGGTGAATGGACTCTGCAATATGCCGAAGTTCAAGGAAATTCAGAAAAACACCCTGTATAAGCGGTGTTCGTTAAAATCTGAATGTACTGAAAGTTTGTCAAGTTCCTATGGAATTACAGATGCCGCCGCCATTTTTAACGTTGATCGGTCTGTAATCAATCGTAAGCTGATGCAACCACCCTAAAATGTTAACTTTTTCTTTTCTATTTATAAATGACTAACTTCTGCCCGCGACTCCGTCCGCGTGGAACTCGTTTATATCGTAGCTCCATATAAACTTGTATCCCCCCATTTCACCCCCTTAGGGGATGATTACGGGGATAAAAACTATCCTATGTTACTCTCCATCCCTTCAACTATCTCCACTTAAGAGGGGGCGCTCCGCGAAATCGGGGTTCTTAGATTGAATATTTACCTATGACAAACTAAAGCGAATGCCAGGAAAAAGAACAAACCAAAACTACATCATATTTGCAATTGAATCGTCTGAACAAAACCATACAAAACCAAAATTGCCTCGATAGAAAAGAACCGCCAAAACATGTCTTATTTTTACTCAATTTCAATAGTGTGAGGTTCCCGTGCATATAAATTAAGTAAAAGTTGACTGTATAATAGCTTTTCACATTACCTAATGAAAGTACTAGCGGGGTATTTTTATGTAGTCCCTTTTCAGACTTATTGAGGTGAAACTTATTTGGCGTATAGGCCTTTTTTATTTAGCGCGATACCCTTTCTCCCGTCGCGTGTTTCGTGCGGTTCTGTATATCTTTTGTTGCCGTTCGCGGGCGGAGTCAGTCGTAATCGCTCCGCTGAGACGAGAGGACTACGTTCTGTGCTCTCACGACAGCACGATGAACATAATTATTTCAATAATATTGTGACCCAGTATATTCGTCCAGTGAATGAACGTATCATTACATTCCAGTAGATATTTTGCTACATTTTGAAATAATATATTTAAAAGTTGACCTTAACATATAGACCTTAAAGTTCAAAATACAACTATAAGATTACGCAGCGATCGGCGGGTGACCGGCTTCTTAGAATAATTTGTGCAGTACATGCAAAACTAGACGAACATTTTTCTGTCGATCGTGTATTTACTTTATGAAAGATTATCACTATCACTATCACTACATAGTATAAAACAAAGTCGCTTCCCGCTGTCTGTCCCTATGTATGCTTAGATCTTTAAAACTACGCAACGGATTTTGATGCGGTTTTTTTTAATAGATAGAGTGATTCAAGAAGAAGGTTTATATGAATAATATAGTATCCGTGCGAAGCCGGAGCGGATCGCTAGTTGAGAATAAATCCGGTTATGTTCAAAATCGATGTCTGAGAGGTCTAAATACGAATTCATAGTCAGAAATATTTCAAAAAGTGGTCGCATTATTTAAAATTTTTGAAACATTCGTTGTAAATTAATATGCGCGTTTTTTTAAAGAACAACATACATTGGCAGGCTTCTCGAGGGTGAAGATTCTAGAAATGATGTCCATTTTGAATTCCAAGATGGCGGACATTGCTTTTCGAATTTAAACTTTCGTGAGACGTGTTGAAACAGTACACGGTTCAACTCACGTATTAAATGTCACTACGGGCGACATGTTTCTAACTCTTCGGGAATTCTTCTTAAGGACGAGTGTTTTCGCGGCGGTGTCGCTTGAATCTTGTCGTGATTCAAGCGACACCGCCGCGAAAACACTCATCCTGAAGAAGAACTTCCGAAGAGTTCGGAACATGTCGCCCGTAGTGACATTATTGACATTGTTTTTCTTTAAAGTCATCGCGGGTGTCGCTTTTAGGGTTATCGAGAGTGCAGATTCCAACAATTATTGCCTGCGAACTTGGACATTTTGATATTAAAAAAGTGAACATAATTATGCACTTTTTCTTTAATATGTTCAAAATTGATAACTAAAGGGCCAAAGCGTCTCCATTGCCTCCAAGTACGAATCCGAGATCAGAATTGAAAAATTTGGCCGCCACACATTAGTGGCCTGAAAATCTGACTTTCATAGACATGATCGAAGTTTTCATAATATATTATAGTTTTTTTTTAATGCTACTAATAAATTCACGGTTAAATTCACGTATTAAACGACACGACAGGCGACATGTTTTGAACACTTCGGGAGTTCTTCTTCAGGATGAGTGTTTTCGATGTTTGTTTTGAAGAAGAACTCCCGAAAAGTTCGAAACATGTCGCCTGTTGTGACATTTAATGCGTGAATTTAACCGTGGATTTATTAGTAGTATTTTAGACATGTCTCACAAAAGTTTAAATTCGATTATAGCTTTTTTTTGCTTTAGGCTTTTACTAGCCATTATTATGCTAGCTCACAACCCTTACGTGATTTAGTAAAAAAACGGAAGGCCATATTTCAGTTATAGCTCCGGTGGTTTTTTAAGCAACAAAATGTAGGTAGTGGTATTCCTTGGGTAATTAAAGTAATTTGTACTCTATAAAGTGAGTGTTTTCGCGGCGGTGTCGCTTGATCTTGTCGTGATTCAAGCGACACCGCCGCGAAAACACTCAATCTTGAATAATAATTCCCGAAGAGTTCGAAACATGTCGCCCGTATTGACGTTTAATACGTGGGTGAACCGTGTAATTATTGACATTTTTTTTCTTTAAAGTCATCACGGGTGACGCTTTGGATTCCAACAATAGGGGCGTAGACACTAAATAAAATAATGTGATATTTTCACGAAGAAGGATAAAAAATTTTGTCAAATGGAGAAAAAATCAACGCAAAAGGTTAAACAATAACGAAGTTATAAGTGTCCAAAGTTTTAAGAAGGGATGTGTTCTGTCCCTTTTTCGCAAAACGCAACTTCATATGAAACGATGACGCTGGAAGAATGTGACGTCACAGAAGACGGCAACGTGCCGCGCGCATCGTGGTCGGTGACGCCGTCGACGCGGCCTGCCGGCAGCATCCTGTAATGTAACGTCACACACCGTTTGCGTTTTCTCTCTCTAACAAGCAATATTAAAACGGTTGTAGCTTCGTAATTCTTTGAGATATCTGAATGGGATTTTCATCACTATGCATATTTTTTTGCCTTCTTTCTTTTGAAGTAATAATAATTTTCGAGTCTGCACCCGAATTATTGCCTGCGAAGTTGGACATTTTTATATTAAAAAAAATGAACACAATTTTGCAGTTTTTCTTTAATACGAGTATGTCTAAAATTGATAACTAAAGAGCCAAAGCGTCTCCATTGTCTCCAAGTACGAATCCGAGATCAGACCCCGTATCATGGTCGGCCTTATCACTCGATAAGTGACAAGATAGGGGCATCGTCTCGTTCTATCAAACGGTGTCAGCCAGTGACGGACGCTCTATCCTGTCACTTATCGCGTGATAAGGCCGACCATGACACGGGGTCAGAATTGAAAAATTTGGCCGCCACACAGTGGCCTGAAAATCTGGCTTTCATAAACATGATCGAAGTTTTCATAATAAATTGCAGTTTTTTTTTAATGCTACTAATAAATTCACGTATTAAATGACGCGACAGGCGACATGTTTCGAACTCTTCGGGAGTTCTTCTTCAGGATTAGTGTTTTCGATGTTTGTTTTGAAGAAGAACTCCCGAAGAGTTCGAAACATGTCGCCTGCCGTGACATTTACGTTATTTTTTTAACCGTGGATTTATTAGTAGTATTTTAGATATGTCTCACAAAAGTTTAAATTCGATTATAGCTGTTTTTTTGCTTTAGCCTTTTACGAGACATTATTATGCTAAATTACAACCCTTACGTGATTTAGTAAAAAAACGGAAGGTCATATTTCAGTTATAGCTCTCGAAACTGACTTAGCTACTAGCGAAAATTATACGAGTATCTTCAAATATAGGTACTTACAGATTTTGTCTTTCTTTCCACTTATTATAATTATCTATAGGTATTCATCATGTTTCATCTGACTGTCGGGGCATATACTATGCGAGAAGGAGCGGGGCAGCAATAGACGCATCAGCGCGGCAGGTACGGGGCGCGCGGGTGATTTCTGATTTTTCCCTGGCGATACGCCCCCTCTTAAAAAATCACGTCAATTCGTCGCTCCGTTTTGCCGTGAAAGACGGACAAACATACAAACAAACACATACACTTTCGCATTTATAATATTAGTATGGATATGCATAAACACTGTAGATATTTAATATATATAGTAGATATTTAAGACACAAAGAAAACTGTAATTTTGACTCCACAGTCAAACTATCGATGTAGTTTTGTGGAGCAATGTATCTTACTTTCATGTCTAATTTTAGTTGTTAATAAATAAATAAATAAAAAATAAATAACACGTTATTTAATTGCGAAACAAGTTCATTTTGACATCATTTGTAACATGCTTGATAAATTTAATAATCCAGTAACCTTGTCGCCTGAACGTAAAGGGTACCTACTTTGCGTTAAATCCGGTAGTTCAGATTCTTTGCAGACTTGTTTATGATGTTGGTCCAATAAATAATCCAAGTTTGTCCTTTGTTTGTTTGTTGTGTTTGTCCTCGAGCGCCGAACGCAACTTTGTCAAAAATCGAAAATACCGCGAAATATAGCCCTTGTAAAGGACTAGCTTTTTGATAGTACCTTTTCAGAACGTTTTTAATGAAGGCTAAATTTGCTACAATATGAGACTAGAATAGGGATGGTGACAATTTTTTTTTATGATGTCATCGAACCAGTTTTTAAAGAGGAACAAATGTTTGTATGGAAGCAACTACATAAAGAACATAAATACCCAAAAAACTGAGACGTAGATTGACGGCATCGGCAGCGCAAAATGCTTCATAATGGACATGATGTTGGACAGATAGGTATGACGTCACCACGACATTTATTAGTACAAAGTACACGTATCGTTGTATGGAAAATGAGGTAAACTGTTGTTTAGGTCGCGAAATACTGCATTGTCATACAATTTTGTTTGTATAAAAGCGTAAGGATTCTATTGGTAACTTTAAATTTACTCTTGGACAATAAAAAAAAAATGCATAAGTATCTTTTCTAAACTTTCAAGGGTCATATCTTTTTACGATTTTAATTATATTTTACTATTTATACTTTATTACGATAATTTGATGGTTTACTATCCATTTAGCATCACTACGTTATCAATTTGAACATGAGGCGCATCATGCCTATTGTCTCTTTAGATCCAATAGTTTCCGAGATACACAACGGTCTTTATTATACTGTGGCGGTGTCCTGCTCCAACATTTTATGTACCCACGCGCAGCGAGCGTTTGATAATTGAACGAGCGAGCGAAGCGAACGAAGTTATCCGCTTCAACTTGGACAAAAATTCTGTCGTAACTCGTATGTCTCGGATGTTATTCTCTACAGGTCGCATTTCTCAACCGATTCTCGTAAAATTTTGCGAGCAGGCTCGATATTTAGTTTTTTTTTTGCCGATCCAGTTTTCGGATATCTTTCGATAAAACTAGTGGCTCTGTGACTGTGAGCTGTAGATGTAGGTAGAACTCGCGAGCCTGGCTTATTTTTTTTAATTTTCCGAAAAGTGACCCGACTTAAAAATTCTATTATTATAATTCATATATCAATATAATTTATCCATTAATTAAGAATAAAATAAAAACAATAAAAAACATGTCAGATAATAATGAAATTAAAATTAATAGAACATACCGGATGCGCTACAATATCGTGGGAGTCCCAACAACATCGTGAACCCATTATTATACTGGACGCGCAGGGAGTCATAGGTTTTTCGGGTATACTTGGTCCATAGGCTGCAGGTATAAAACGTTTGACAGAAGGTCTTAAAGAGCGTCGTCTTAACCGCTTTCTCACAACCTTGCAAACCTACGGACCAGCTAGTGATGGGTAAATCCGGACTTGAAGATTTAAATGATTCGAATCCGCAAGCGGTTCCGATCCCTTATCGACTCCTTTCAAATCTTATCGAATCCGAGGATTTATTAACTCCAACTCGGCACCAGAGCCGAATGCCGCGTAAACGCTGGTACCGGTACCGCGGAACGGAGCGAGTCGATCGCAGCGGCTATGACCTTGGCTATTGCCATTCGGCTTGATTCGGCTCAAATCCGAGATTACAATACGAATCTCTAGTACACGTGAAAATAATTTTATGATTTTATTAACAACCTATTTAATTTGTTATAATGAAAAAATAACGCACTCCGCATTCGTAAAACAACAAGCTCCATCAAAAAGAATAATTAATAATTTCGGATATTCCGATCCAATCCGAGTAGTCTCAAAAGATCCGAAAAACCGTTAATATAGCTGGATTTGTATTAAAACCAACGAGTCCGGAGTGATTTTGTTTGAGGGATTTAAAGGAGTCGAAGAGCCGATAAGCGGAGTCGGTACCGATAGCGGAGTCGGATTTAGTGATTCGGATCACTCCGCGGAGCCGAGATTACCCATCTCTAGGACCAGCATATTGCACCTCACCGCAAACGCCCGGCGCTCCCTCTCCATGTCTGCATCATCTGTGAGAGCCTCGCTGAGCCAATGCCCCGCAGGTACTTAAATTTCTCCACTCGTTTGAGTTCTGACTGGCAGAGCGTAATCGGAGGGACTATATTTGGCGTCTATACCTGCTCACAAAAATTCACAAGAATTGGTTGAGAAATCCGACCTGTAGAGAACAGCCGGACGGACAAGCTGAAGCATAGAACTTCGTTCGCTTCGCTCGCGAGTTCTGAGCCCGATTCCCACTACACGGCGAAATTGAGACAAGTGGTAAGTGGCTCAACAATCACGCTACCTCTTTTTGCTCTGCCAGGAACTAGCTAGACAGCCGCTTTCCTCTACATACGGAGTTCCCCATGCTCTCAAATACGAAACCTTTAGCACCGGACGTGTTATATGTATACCGATGGCCGTTGGGGCGGAAAGAGTCTAGAGAGGCGGGAAGAAGCAGCGCGGGTGCCCCGACAAGGTGGACTGATGACCTGGTAGGTCGCGGGTGTTGCAGGAGCGGTCACTTTGGCACTCCTTAAGGGATGCATACGTCCAGTATCTTTTTGATATGAATGAGTGTGGTGAAATATTCAAACTTCGATCTTCGATGTTGCCCCGATTTTGGCGTCACGAAGTCGCGACTTGCTTTATAAGTCGGATAGTTCGGATGCTAGGTCACTACTCCGGTTATTGCCGTATCTGGGTCATTGTCAGATTTAGGTGCGCGTCTTTTCGGTGGACATTGCCAAAGTTAAGGGCTTTAAAGCCTAATTTTTGGTTGAACTCTGAATCCGCATAAACGGCGTCGCCTCTTCTATAATTCTATGCGATAAAAACATATTATATATAAACATAAAAAGCCCTTAACTATTGCCTACCGAAAAGACGATTTTTGTTTTACTGACTGACAATGACCCATCTGTGACATAACTACTACCACAGTAAATATATTAGCACTAGCTTAATCATTCATAATTAATTGTCATTGCATCACGCCTAGGGAACGATTTAATAGTCGCATTTTCATTCCATTCGTTTTTAGGGTTCCGTACCAAAAAACGTAAAAAAGGAACCCTTATGGTGCGACTCCGTCCGTCTGTCTGTCTGTCTGTCACAAAGTGAAATATCTCGGGAACTACATACTTAAGCTATCAATTTGAAATTTGGAATGGTTTTAAATGAGAACTATCCACGTGCATGGAATATGAGAAATTTAAATATACATTTTAATTTTCTATGAAAAATTACAAATATGAGGGGGCGGCAAAAAAAAATATTAAATTATTAGGTCAAGCTTATAGGGCTTGAGTTGCACTTTTTACAACAGTTTTTCTTTTTTTTCTACATTGGTAAAATTTCGATCGATGAAGGAAAATGTAAAAAAAAACACCATCCCCCCCCCCCCCCCCTATCTCCGAAGTTATCCAAGCGAAAAAATTAAAATAATTACCTGTGATTGGGATAAACATAAATATTACTGGAAAAGTATTTTTTTTTGTAACTACTTAATATTATAAATGCGAAAATTTGGATATTTGGACGTTTGTTACTCGATGACTCTTAAACGGCTCAACCGATTTGGATGAAATTTTGCACGAAGATAGTTTATAGCCTGGATTCAAATATAGGATAGTTTTTATCCCGGGTTCACGCAGACGTAGTCGCGGGCGGAAGCTAGTTATAAATAAGTATGGATATGGATACCACTATCTCAAGACCTTTTTACACCTACGCTCCACTGAAAACTAGTTCTACGAGGTGCAAGCGCCACACGCACTGATGTACCGCCGCTAAAGGAAACGAAAACGAAAGCAATTTACTTGATTTTCTATACAAAGATTAGTACAAATAGCAAACTGTGACGTCATACTTTTATGTCAATTAGTATGAAGCGTTTCGACAATTTTTTTGGATTTTTATATTCTTTAACTGGTTCGAATGGCATCAAAAAAAAAACTTTGGTCCCAAGCCTATTGGGCTAGTGCTCAGCACAAGTTTTCTGTGGCACAAATATGCAAGTTGGCATCTTTGCTGCGCAACGAATTTCCTAGATTCTGTTCGCTAGGTCCAATGGGTTTCTTGCCATTAGATTGTTGAATACAAGGGCAAAGCCTTCATGGTGAAACGTACTTTTTTAATATACTTCTCGTCTCCCGTAGCAAGCTCAATGCGGCTTGTGTTATGGGTACTAACTATTCACACAAGCCACGTTGAGCTTAACTCATTTATTGTAAATGTTTCTCAGCTGTTTTTATTCATCGAAGATCGCATCCCAAAAGTGAATCACCTCGACTATTAAGTGCTATGTTGCTATAAGATTTATTATTATCATCCGAACCTTGTTTATGAGATTATGTGTTTGGCAAGACGCCAGCTAAACCACGCCCTACGTCTAGTGGCGCAAGTTCCAGACGGTCCATCCTTTAGCGTTTGCTGGCTTGGGAGTTAAATATTGATAGCATGGACAGTCTAATTTTGGATTAAACGTAAATCCACGGCAACATTATGTGGAGATAATTTCCTTTTAAACACATTTGCTCGTAACGTACCTCTTATTATGTCGCTTTTAGGCTCATAATCCTGGTTATTAAACACGCGTGTTTTATAACATTACGACACTCGTGTTTTATGGTTATATCCCGATTAAGTCACGTTGTTGGCACCTTGCAGCAAGATGTATGCATGAACACGGTGCATTCTTAAATTAACCAAGTTGTACAGAATGTACAACTCGTTTTTTAATTCTCGGCAAATGGATTCTTACTCGACTAAACAAATTAAATCCTTTTTGTTAATTAATTGACTATTTCTTGTTGGATATGATATAGAAACGTTTAATTTAGTAAAACTATTGACTTTTGATAACATTTTACATGAATTAATAAAGATAACATTTTAAAACGAAAATACTTTTACTTTGTATTGGCTGTTTAGAGATTCCATCTAAGTCTGGCTTAACACATGCGCGCGCACTGTTGCGCAAACTTCACGAAAAAAAACTGTTGCGCGCCATTATAGGTTAATAGCTTCCGCCCGCGACTTCGTCTGCGTGGACCCGGGATAAAAACTATCCTATATTTTAATCCAGGCTATAAACTATCTTCATGCAAAATTTCATCCAAATCGGTTAAGCCGTTTAAGCGTGATTGAGTAACAAACATCCAAACATCTAAACATCCAAACATCTAAACTTTCGCATTTATAATATTAGTAGGATTTCACAAATATTTGTAAATGCGTGTTTGGTTATTGTTGTTCATCAACATTTGCAAACCATTTGAATGCGTCAACGGAACCCTCGCAACGAGTAGTAGTGAATGATTTAAAAACATTATCGGGGAATATATTTAGACATAAATTGACGAAATGGCTGATGGATAAATGTTTTTACAGTGTAAGGGAATATCTAAATTATAAAAATCTACTGACATCTTACTGACTGATTGTATCTTATTATTATAATTATATTTAATTCAGTGACATCTATCAATATTGTATTCTAGCGTAATTTATTAAGTATTTGTACACATGCTTGCATGTTGAATACAAGGACATTTTATACTGTAAAACCTTTTATAACTGTATTCTGACAAATAAAAACTTCTGATTTCTGATTTCTGATGGCTGAGCGTTAAACAACACGTGCAATTAAAGCTTACTGTACCCAAAAACTTTTTTTTATACAAACTTATTGTTGTTAGGTATAGGTTATTGTGTATAGGAATATCATACAACCAAGTCATCCCCAGATGGCTTGTCGCACCACTGTGCCCTAATCTGAGCAATGACGCGAAGTTGCAGTGCCCAAGACGCAAACGGATGGCTCGCGATATTTGAGCACCCAAAGTGTTGTGGAACCGCCCTGTGCAACCCGAACTGAGCCAACGTGGACTGGGGCGGAAATAGAAAAAAAAAAAAAAACTGGCCAAGTGCGTGTCGGGCCACGCGCAGTGTAGGGTTCCGTAGTTGCTTGTCTTAGTTACATCGACGTGCGGTGCGGTTGCGTCGGGCGAATTTGTACAATTGGCCTTTCCAAGTACACATTAAGTTCGTCGACTATTACTCGGTAACTATTCATTATTATGTTTCAAGATTTTATTGTACTGTTTTGTCGCCGTGAGTGATTTATATACCCATTCCAGTTTTCTAGTTGTAATGGTTACTGCGCTAAGCCGAAGACAGACAGACAGACGGACGGACGGACGGACATGGCGAAACTATAAGGGTTCCTTGTTGTCTACGGAACCCTAAAAATGTGCAGTTTTTTTTGTCGCGAGGCAGCCGATTGAAACTGCGGTTGCTTGAAAGTGTGTATATACGCTGTTTAAATCGAATACCTCGCGACTATTATTTTTTTATCCCCCCTCCAATTTCCACCCCAGTCCAAGTTGGCCCAAGTTTGGGTTGCACAGGGCGGTTCCACAACGCTTTAGGAGTGGGGGGTTACCTCTCGGACACTGAAACTACTCGTCATTGCTTTAACTATAAGGGCGCGGTCTGGATACTAGCGGGCAGCGGGGTGACTACTTACTGGCAGTTCCATACATTTGATTGAGCCCAATCTACGACCGCCGCTGGCGTCCAGACCGCGGCCTAACGCTGCTACATGACTTTCTGGTGTATACCATGACCTATTGGCGTGGCAATGAAGAGTGTCGAGTTTGGTGAGATGAAGAATTTTCCCTATATATTTTTCCTTTTTGTTCCCTAGTGCATCCTAATTTCAGCTTTTTCTCATGACGCAATCGCCCTCTCAAGGCAACGAGACTGGCAATACAAATGAGGCCTTGAATTGAGAGTAGACATTTTTTATAGGTTCGTAGTAAAATGTTAGTATAAAATGTTGAATGTGCGCCAACCGGACGGACACTTAAGATTTCAATAGGTAATAAAAGAACAGCACTTTGGTACAGTTATCATCGTAGCGTGGTTTGTAAAGATGCTGTCTGTAAATGTTTTTTTAGAGTCCATATTGGCTCTCATAAAATTATTTGTCCTATTTTTTATTATACAAACTTTTTGTATTCATAGTCGTCACTCTTCATATTTTTTGTTCATACCTTTTTTGTTCCTTTTGGGCCCTCGACCCCGCGGTAGTCGTAAGAAGCGATGGCTAGATGTCGTGAAGGCCGACATGAGCGAAAACTAGCTCACAAAAGAAGACGCCGAGGATCGTGTAAAGTGGAGGAAAGCGAGAAGGAAAGCGGAGCCTGGCAAAGGCTGGGATACCGCTAGGTAGAAGAATATACCTTTTCACGCCACTGCTCGGAAATGTGGCAAAAGATGGTTAGAATTCAGGCTTCAAAGCTGGGGTTAGTTGGACGTCGCACGAACAGGCCATCTATGAGTTCAAACTGTCCAACAATGTTTTTGTAGTCCAGTTTGAACAGCGATTCGAACAATCACAGCTCCCCCCGCCATTGCCCCCACTCCCGCCCGCGCCCGCGCCCGCTCGCGTGTTGAGGGCAGTGCGCGGTCGGCCCGGCGCGCTGATGCTGCTGTTTCATTTTGTGATCTTTAATTAGGTACCTACTTCATTTTGACTTATAATTATAATTATTTGCAATTTCCTCGCAGTAGGCGTGAAAAGCACTATGTAATGTCTCGGCCAAAAGTGCAATAGATGGACTCGTCTCCTTCGAGGTCCTCATCTGCGGCTCGGACCTCGAACACACTCGTCCATCTATTGCCTACTTTCTAGCCTTTACAACAATGTACTATTTTTGTTCCTAAATTTCTATAACTGTCCTCGGAACTCATAATGGACAGTTTTCATTGGCGTGGAGACCCTCCGGTCCGTGGGGTCCCAGTGCGCAAAAGTTATTTGCGGAAATCGCGAAACGTCTGGTTGACGTTACTGGTTACCGAAGACCTGGCGGCTTTCTCGCGCAACGCATCAGCATTGCAATTCAGCGAGGAAATGCCGCCAGCATCCTCGGTACAATGCCTCGAGGGCCTTTTTTAGATTTAATTTAGTTTTCATTTAATTCAGTTAATGTTAGTTATCATCTTGTATATACTTTAGAAAATAAATATACTTTAAAATTACTAAGAACAGGCGGCTTGAACTCATAATTTTGTTTCTCATAACAGTTTAATTCATAACGGACATACATCATAATTTTGTTAGTACCAATATCATAACTAAGACCATACTTCAACTCATAATTATATTTTATATCGCTCAACTCTGGTGGAGACCTAAGGGAGGAACGATCTATAACTAGCTATACCTATGTCAATGGACACGGATAGCTTTCCACAACTATAACTGTTATTTCGCCCGTCATACATTTCTTATTTGGCATGCGACCCGAAGCGATACCATATCGTCCGGCCAGCAACCGTCGGTTCCTAATATAGATTTCCAACTATAGATATTCAGTTTCGTATGTCTTGCATTGCAACTATGTAAGGGAATGATTTAGACTATAGATGTGATGAGCTAATACTAGGTAGATTTTGCTGACAAGTCTATGAGCAAAATTTATATTCGATACTAGTTTTTAACCCCCGACGCAAACAGAGGGGTGTTATAATTATAAGACATAAGTTTAACGTGTCTGTCTGTGTATCTGTCTGTGGTCTGTGTATCTGTTCAGCCGTTTTTGACATTGGACTTTGAAATGAAAATGTCAGGGGTTTTTCAACTTTTCTAAGTTGTAGTTATTATAATTTACCTACTACGATGGTGACGGCAAACGAGCCAACACAATGAATCCTCAAATCAATAATGGGTCGGTAACGCGCTTGTTCTAGAACAGCCATACTCAACCTTTTTACACGTTTTTGTTTAACTTGCGATGTATTGTATGTATGTCAACTATGTTTGTCTGGGTGAAATCTTACAATTTTGAAGCAGATATCTTCAACCGATTGAGCTGAAATTTTGGGTATGGCTTGGATGACAATTCTTGCCAAAAAATATGTAGGTATAGTGACGAAAATCCCATTCATATATGTCATGTCAAAGAATCACGAAGCGACAACATACCTATGTTTTACAATTAAAATATTTTGTATTTGTATTTGACCCCGTATCATGGTCGGCCTTATCACGCAATAAGTGACAAGACAGGAGCGTCGTCTCGTTCTATCGAGCGTTGTCAGCCAGTGACGGACGCTCTATCTTGTCACTTATCGTGTGATAAGGCCGACCATGATACGGGGTCTGACGGTATTTGGTGTAAAACTGGTCCAAAGGCTACATGTGTAGAAAATGCTTGTATGTAATGAAAAAACCCAATCCGATGGACCGATCAAATCAGCTCCACCTTCGATATCCTAGCTTCAAGAGGCCGTGCCGACAAAACAGACAAGACTTGTCGGAACATCATTAGTGAGAAGATGACAAGGGGTCACGAACCTCAGCATTGAGGAAAACGATGCACAGAAAAGGAGGATTACAAGCCTTAAATACTTGTAATAGAGTTGATATTCCTATTAACGCTCCATTGTAGTTGGAATCCTTTTATTATCACTTTATTTTACATTGCAACTGATATTAAAGGATCATTGCATGGAGAGGACTTTAAGCTTTAGTTACTTGTAATAGAGTTGATATTCCTCTTAGCTCCATTGCACTTTAAACCCTTTTCTCCTAATCGCAGTATGACAATGACATTGCAACTGATATTAAAATGAACTGCACAAAAACATAACTGATTATACTGGTTGATCCTTGACTTTATAGAGGAACATATTTTATTACTAGGATTCTAATATAATTATTACTGTACTTGACAACAGTACAGTCACGAAAATACATGGAAAACATCACACTTCTACTTATTTTTGCTATAAGTCTATTAAATTTGATACTAGCTTCCGCCCGCGACTTTCTCTGCGTAGACCCGGGATAAAAACTACCCTAGAACTCGTATATTTTAATATTCTTCGTGCAAAATTTCATCCAAATCGGTTGAGCCGTTTAAGCGTGATTGAGTAACAAAAATCCAAACTATCGCATTTATAATATTACTAATAGTTTCTGCCCGCGACTTCATCCGCGTGGAACTCATTTATGTTGTAGCTCCATACAAACTTTCACCTTTCATTTCACTCCCTCAGGGGATGATTTTCGGGACAAAAACTATACTATGTCCTTCCCCGGGACTCAAAATGTCGATATACCAAAGGGTAGGGTATTTTATTGTATTTGTACTCCCTTTGTCTCTGTGTGTCTTTTGCGTAGTGAATAAATGTCTTCTTCTTTCTTTCTTTCTTTCTTTATAGCCGTGTTTGGATGGCGAAACTGCCTTTGACGCGAAAATGGTTTTCCTTTTGCTCGGATAATTAAAAATCCCTTTTTTTACTTAAATATAAAATTTCATGGTATTTTTTTTATTATAAAAAGTCCTTCATTATCTACATAATATATTCAAATTTCAAAAATTCGGGCCACTACTTTAGTAGATATTAAATAAAAACGATTTTCCTTTTTTTTAATTATCTCAAAAATCACGACGATTTTGGGGGTGATATTTGGTGAAATTACAACGTATATAAAGATAATTATCCGAGCAAAAGGAAAACCATTTTCTCGTCAAAGGCAGTTTCGCCATCCAAACACGGCTATACCCTTTCATCTAAATCGGTTCAGCGGTTTAAGCGTGAAGAGGTAACAGACAGACAGACAGACACACTTTCGCATTTATAATATTAGTATGCATTTTATTAAATAGTCGGGTATTTAGTGACATGAATTGTATGGGAACATTGCAAGTTGCAATCCCATTTACCGCGCCGCACTCTTACGTCAATATCTCCATAAATATAGCAAATAGGTCGTGTTTGATATCGTTTTCATAAGTCAAGGACGAATAATTCATTTCAGGAACCGCATTTTCACTCGTTAATAGAAAAAAAATGAGATCCGTGCTAAAGTAGAAAAATAGGAAATAAAAACAGGATGACACTGTCAGTTTCTAGGCGGCCGGCGTATGGTGTGAACGCCCTAGTATTATGGCACCCTGGTGCTTGCAACTATAATACCACCAAAATGTACAGTCGAGTTCTTCATAACTACACAGACAACCTTTCCTAAATATCTATACAGAGACTTTATTGTTACTGACATAAGGCACATGTGTAGATCTTTTGACATGTTGTCTGTATAGATATTGGAGAACTCGAGTGTACCTTAAATTAAACGTAGTTTTTGAGAGTAAGATAATTACAATGTGTAACTTCTCATGTTTTCCTAGTAACTGCTTCCACGTGATAACAAAAATGTGTAACTAATTGTGAAATCTGTAAAAATACATCTCAATGATTTGTAATGCAATAATACCGTACGCTCATGCTTGCCTAGAACACCAACCAGACGCAGCCATAACGAACTATATACACTCGCGGTCAAAGAAACCGGGTCAGTGACGAAAACCTCAATATTTTGTAAATCGTTGGTCGTATCTGCATGAAACTAACTCTGTTTCATAGAGAATTTAATATCCTTCTAAATCCAACCTTCAATGTTCTACGTAGTAACTGGAAAAAGGTTTAATTGAAAAAAAAAGACCAATTGGGTACTTATTTGAAATTGCGTTCGTTTTACTTTTGCTTGTTTTTAAGCAATTATTTTCAATCTGTCAAAGAACTATGATAAAAGGCTGTCATTGTTTTATTTTGTGGTCATTCTTGAATGTCTATCATGCCGCTAACACGAGACGAATGTACTCGTATCATCACTATGTTAGAAGAAGGAAGAAGTCAGAGGTATACAGCGAGAAGAACAGGTGTGTCACTTTCTACAGTGCAGCGAGTCCTCCAACGTTACCTACAAACTGGGCAGAACCTTAGAAGACCAGGAACCGGCAAAACAAGATGTACTACAGCTAGAGAAGATCGATTTATTGTTACAACCATGCTCCGAAATCGGCACCTCACAGCAGTTGAAGTGAAAAATCAGCTTTTAGAGACCCGAAGGGACGGCATCAGCGAGCGGACTGTCAGGCGGCGGCTCAAAGAAGCAAATTTGACCACACATAGGCCGGCCAATGGCCCAAAACTTGAAAGAATACATCGAACAGCAAGACGACTTTATGCCCGCGATCACAGATACTGGGGTGACGAAGATTGGGCAAGAATTTTGTTTTCCGATGAATCCAGATTTATGCTCTATGCAAATGACGGGCGGCAAAGAGTTTACAGACGGCCTGGTGAACGTTTTATTCCAGCATGTTTTGAGGAAAAAGTGGCGTTCGGCGGTGGGTCAGTCATGGTTTGGGCTGGAATCTCTTCAGAGAGTCGCTCGGAGTTAGTTTTAATAGAAAATGGATCATTAACGAGTGCAAGATATGTAGAAGAGATTCTTAATGAGCATGTCGGCCCATACTTAATTAATATGGGTGGAAATTCTATGTTTATGCATGACAACGCCAGGCCACACACAGCTCAAATTGTCAGAGATTATTTTTTGGAGGTTGGTATCAACTGTATGAACTGGCCCTCGAGGAGTCCGGACTTAAATCCGATTGAGCATGTATGGGACGAGCTTGGGAGGCGTGTAAGAGCTCGAAACCCCGCCCCAGCTACACTTAGAGACCTGAAACAGGCGTTAGTGGAAGAATGGGACAATATCCCGCAAGAACGCATAAAGAACTTAATAAACAGCATGCCGAATCGTCTAGAAGCTGTAAGAAGAGCCCGAGGAGGCAATACGAAGTATTAATTTTTATTTTTTGTGTTGTATGTGAAGTACCTACTGCTTATTTTTGTACGTAAAATTGGTTGATTTTTTGTTTCCTATGTAATTTTATTAAACAAAAGAATTACGATTCCACCATTTGATGTTATTTAATTCAGTATAAAATTATCTACAATATGCAGTTTAATTCATGTCCCTAGCTTTATTATTTTAGGAGATATTACAAATTTTCGTACTGACCCGGTTTCTTTGACCGCGAGTGTAGTCTATTGTTAATGATTTGTTCAAAGCATAACTTGATTCCCACTCTCATGTGTCCCTGGTAACCATATGCCGCTCCCATTCTGCGATTCCCATTTAAAAACACATAGTTAAATCACTAACATCTTATGTGTCGCTTAACTTCAAACTCAGGTAAATCCATTCGACCCTCTCTGCAAATATCTACCCTATTACCTTTTCATAATACCAAAATCGCATGATCTGACAGATGGATTTACCTGAGTTTGAATTTAAGCGACTCTTATGTACTCCATACACACCTTCATATTGTTACCTTGTTTGCCCTCTTTTTAAACATAGACAGATATAGTCTAAGACTGCAAACTCAACACATCGTAAACATCCAACAACGCCTGCGTTCCAAAGTATTAATACATAATGGCTAGTCATTTATCAATCCTAAACGACATTTGACGATGTGGAAATAACCCAATCTTTTGTATGTGATCCTCAGGACCTCGGTAAACACATACATACCTGCGCCATTTTACGGAAAGGCGTACACTCGACTTTTTTTTTTAATTTTGATATAATCGGGTTTTTTCTACTCAGAATCGAGAGCACTTTCGAACCTAATAGGAGAAAAAAACTGTCCAAAATGTTACATATAATTTTCGATTTTCCGTTCCGTTACCATCATACAAGCTTCAACGAGATCCTGAGTCACCTACAGAAGGTATCATAACTCCACTACATAGTATAAAACAAAGTCGCTTCCCGCTGTCTGTCCCTATGTATGCTTAGATCTTTAAAACTACGCAACGGATTTTGATGCGGTTTTTTTTAATAGGTGATTCAAGAGGTAGGTTTATATGAATAATATAGTGCCCGTGCGAAGTCGGGGCGGGTCGCTATAGTCCGTTTTTTTTAGGATTAGAAATACGGTAAACAAAGAAGCAGTCGTCGTCAACCTTTTCCGCTTGCGACAAATATTAGATGTTACGAAGTCCTCAACAGAACGAGAACTTAACAGGCCTATATTAGTTATTTTGTATTTTTCCTATGTAATAAATAAAAAGTGCGTATTTTCCCATCAGTTTATTATGTAAACAAAACTTGTAAATGTTGACCACCATACGTTTCTCATTTGTTGTTAATGGACTCTGTTTCTGTCTCTTTGCTTTTGGTGAAGGCAAAACGTTCGGGGGAGAACGAGTCGGTCTTTTTTGCAAGCCACTTGGGCCTGCCTCTGGTTGGTCCATCGCAGTCCGCACCCCACCACACACAGCGAAAAATAAAATCTTAATATTAATTAACAAATAGATACTCGTATAATTATCTCGTAATCTTTATTAAACAATTAGTTCATTACCAAGAAAACAAGAAAAAGAACGTTATACGATTGACAATTTTGACAATGCCGACAGCGAAAAAACGAACCGATCGTTTCAAACCTCTTCTTCTTTAGGTTTTTTATAATGCAACCTTTCCAAAACTGAATAACGAAATTTAAAACAGCAGTCATAAAATAAATACTTTCAAAATACATATATTGTTGTAATTATTATTTAGATATAAATAATGAAACCACTTCTATCATTTTAGGGTCGCCAACAACAATGTAAGTCTTTTTTAATGGCTGTTTGAGATACTTTGACAGTTGTGTGGCATAAAGTGTCTTATATAAAAGACCTCGTACTTCGTGCTTTAACCTTCTTTCTAATGCTAAAAGACACGCACTATGGTTACTGATAATTTAATAAAAAAAACTTAAACGCAGGTACGATAGGCGGTTACTTGAATAAAGCAAAAAGGATCCTAAAGCATTATGGACCACGATTAAATCAGTAACTAACTATAAAGGTAATAATTGTAATAAATCAAGCCACCTTGATTTACTTAAACTTAAAAATACCCCCTATGATTCTGTAAATAGCCCTAATGAGTTCTTTGCTAACATAGGTAAGAAACTAGCAGCTGAAGTTACATATACACATTTATACAACTCACCCAACACACAACCACTCTCACAGTCCAACGCCCCCTGTTCATCATTTGTGCTCCTGGAAACAGACCCTAAAGAAGTCTCTAGTAAGCTTATGTCCCTAAAATCTGACAGTGCAGCTGACTATGATGACATACGCACTGTTTTTCTAAAATATTGTAAAGACTAAAGACCAAATAGCTCCCATCCCATCATCAGTCACCTGACTAACCTATGTTTCACACAAGGTGTTTTCCCACACTTGCTGGAAAAATCCCTTATACTCGTATAACGCCTGTTTACAAGAGTGGAGAGAGAACTGGCCCAAACAAATACCGGCCAATCTCGGTACTAACAGCAATCTCCAAAATAATAGAGAAACTGATTAATGTCCGACTAGTGAGATACTTAAACAAATTCAACCTATTATCAGACACTCAGTTTGGCTTTAGGCAGGGCCAATCAACGGAAGACGCAGTTTTACACCTAACTTCTTTAGTTACTAAAGAAGTTGATAGTGGCAATAGATGTCTTGCAGTTAATTTAAAAAAGCCTTCGACACAGTGTCTTTTCAAACTCTTGTAAACAAGCTGGAAAGCATCGGCATAAGGGAGAGACTGTAGAAAGACTAAACTAGCCTCCTTTAAATAAAATACTATTTAATAAGTTAACTAAAATACTGGCCATAAATAAAATATTTGTGATCGTCTAGTTCAAGAAGTACGAATAGGACCCTCTACGTTGTGTTAAAATGTCGTCGTAGAACGCATCGTATAAAATAATAATGTCAAATTATGTTCCAAATGAAACCGTAACAAACGCAACAAATAAATGTGAATAAATAACATTCGTAATAAATAAGACGAATGAAACTAAAATTTCAAAACGAATCAGAACGTAAATGTAGTTCAATCGACGCATTAAATAATGCGTTTAAATAAACGTCAAAAATCATACGTAAATGTATGATCATAAGCCGCAAAAAACCGAATCAAAACACCTGAAAGGTCATTTCAGTAATCGCAAACATTACTGTAAATTATAATCCGTCAATAAATTTTATCGTCCGCAAATCAATAATGAACATTTAAAATTGAGATCAACAAATAGTCTATCTACATAAGTGAACATGCGACTCACCCGATCAGGAACAACTCGAACAAAGATAATTGATTTAATTAGTTAATTACCGTACACGAATTATAATTATCTAATACTAATTACATACATTTATTTCTAACTTAGAACTAACTAAAATTATACTATAAAAATGCTCCATCACGACGAACGACAACGATGACCTGTAAAAAAAAACAGACTACAAGGGGACCTTGGGATTCTAGACCTTAGGTCTTGAAAAATGGGGCCTATACCTATTGTTATGTCTTGAATCTTTCGAGGGCTCCCAACGCTCCTACACCCTCGCCAAACCAACAAATCCGTCATGATGCAACCTATCAACCCTTACTATCTATTTGATTCAAACCATCTCTCCTACACATTCATCATCTTACACGAATCTTAAGTACTTTTAAATGTACTTTTAAATTTACTTTACGCAGATTGCCAAAATTAATTTTAATAATTACGCAAAACATAACGCGCGGCAGAATTTACGCATACCCTAAACGTTCGTGCAGCCACGGTATTTGTAACAGAGATAGTGATTGTTGTCGATTATGTACAAGGTGCTCTGAATACCATTTATATGCTATAACATCCACTGTACTGTCTGTCCCTTAAATTGGCCTGCAGTGTCACTCTACTTCCACTAATTGACGCAGATGTCAAAGGTCCGTATAATCGAATGAGTTACATCCCAGAACAAACAGAGCGCAATGTTACAGAACATATAAATAGCTCAGTCCTTGGATGTATACCTATTGTGTATGAAAAGTTCACAGCTTCTAAGAAATTGACACGTCAGATTCCTTAGGTGTAAACTCGAGTCGACTCCAGCAATCCAGGATCTAGTATCAGCCAAAAAGCTTTGCGTCGAGTGTACCTAAGTGCGTGTATTCAAATGAAATCTAAGCTCGTGGTGTGTCAGCTATGTATGTTGGTGTAAATGTGATATGTGTATGAGTGTATGTCCATTGAAATCAGGCTAAAGCCACGAAATACAATGGGTGTGTATTAGAGTTTTTTTTTTTTAAGTTCACTATCTTGTCACAAATAATAGAATCAAAAAGCCATTAAATGCATAACACTACAATGCTTTAGAAAAGTTAAAAAGAGCCAGTTATAAAATTGAGATGTGTGTGTGTGCTCTTCCAAAGTTCAATCACATTGCAATGCTATCATTTATTATACCTATTCATGCATCCTTATTTAAATTAGAGTTGTATTTCAAGACAATAGTAGTGTATCTTTAAATCCACTCTCATACCAGAGATAGTACATACATAATATTAAATTTTAGAATAATATCTGGCCCTATGGCCCCTATTAATGTTCGATTAAACGTCTCAGCGGACCCGTTGAATTGCAGAAAAGAACTAACTATACCTTTAATTTATGAAGCCTTGGAAATGACTATCTCAGCAATTAGCACGCAGAACTATATTTCCAGCTAATCTCCCGAAGCGACGACCTAAATATTACAAACCAAAAATAAACACTTTACTCTTAAATAACTACATAGGTAAATTTTTATAAATACTTAATGTGAACACTGACTCTATAATTATTAACTATTCATATAAAAACAAATCAAACACTTAATGTTTCACACTCGCACTATTGTCAATTGTCTTAAAAAAAATACGTGCCTACATTAAATTCACTTATTCGTCTCTAAAATGTCTTAAAATTGTCTCTATAAATATCACTATTAAATCTCTAGTAATTGAACACTATTTCATACAAATAAAACGCGAAACGCGCGCGGAAATCTAATATCAAATTTAATTGATGATTAATTATAAGGGAAACCGAATGAGATAATTCCAACCTGTCGCGAGGTCCAAACTCGACTGCCCTATTGTAAAAGACTGAATCTGTACATGAATTCTTGTGCAATATCAAAAAGGTGTAATTATTTTACATGCCATATTAACATACGGCATTTTGGTTTACAATAATTAATAGTCCTACTATAGATTAGTCAAAAGACATATGTGTTATATATTGCAACTAATATAAGTCCTTTCGGATCTGTTTTTGTTATCGTCTGGTCGCATAGAGTTTCAAGAGTTGAAAACACTTGAATGGTATACATGAGATTATTTAAGTTGGCCAAATTGCATCAGTGGTTCATTCAAAAAGCAACTCTACGTTCGAAGGTAGAAGCTTCTAATTACAATGACAGTTTTATAAAAGGCCGGCCACATTAAGTAATCTCAACCATAATACAAAGACGAAATAGGAGACCAGCTCTGTGCTTTATTGTTCCAATGTTGACGTAAGGTCAATTTCAAGGAGCGCCGGCCGTGTGAAACGGTTTTATAGTATTTGTCTGAATTAGGTACCTATTTTTATGAATATAATCAACAAGTACTGTAAACTTGCAGTTACAAGACCCCTTGAGTTATTTGGCGCCTATTTAAACAATCGAAGTCAAAGAGTCAGCGTTGGCAAATATGTTAGCAGCGACTCACAAGTGTCATTTGGCGTACCACAAGGTAGTGAACTCGGTGCCTACTCTATTCCTAGTTTATATTAACGACCTTAATGCTATAAACATTCCGGGTAAAGTTATATCGTACGCCGATGACACTGTGGTCGTTTTCACTGGTAAAACCAGGGATTCCCCATGTGCCGACGCTGAGGATGGACTTCGGAAGGTCTTTTCATGGCAACTTACTGACGCTTAACATTGAAAAAACCAATTATATTTGTTTCTCGAAAACAAATAGTGGTCAGTCTAATTCTGAATTAGACCTAAAAATACACAGCTGTAGTCCCACAACTATCGCATTGTGTGAATGTAAACCATTATACTTAGGTATCGTCATTGACCAGAGAGTATCTTGGCACTAACACATTGAAAACATTAACAACCGAATACGTAAGCCCACATGGATTTTTAAAATACTTAGACATATCACTAACACGTCCTCACTAAAACAGATTTATATATCTTTAGCACAATGTATCATGACTTATTGCATAACAGCATGGGTAGGAGCAACTAAAGTCAAATATTTAGAAGTGGAAAGGGGGCAGAGGAGCCTACTGAAAACAATGTTCTTTAAACCATATCGATATCCGACTTCCGAGCTTTATAATGATTGTCAACTCTTTAGTCATATGTTGTAGCCGTAGTTTTAAGACTTCATAAAAATGTACCTTACAAAACTGTCGCTGTGAATCAAAGAGCTCGTGCCGTTGCCCCTGTACCTCTTAGTAAATCTGCATTTGCAGCTATACTATCCGCAACACTACCTGGCCGGTCAGATCATAAATCTCTTTCACACCTGCACGGCTTATGGAGCGGGCCGAGCAGCAATAGGGCAGGTAGCGTTACGCATAAAAAGGAATGTCGATAAAGTAATGAAACAAAGAATATAAATTACGTGGTGTTTTATACAGGGTGTCCAGTAAATAATGGATAACCTTCTAACCACCAATAGGCCACCTTAGGTTAGTCCAGAAAATCCACTTTAGGGTTTAGTAAAAGTTCCCTGGTTTTAGAGATTTTCACACTTTTCATAATTTTAAGTTTTCGGTTCCTTATTTGACTGTTATCATCGTGGTAACGAGAAATGTAATGATTTTTCCGTTCTGTTTTTTGAAAAACTGTCTCAAATAGTGCTACTAACTAACTGATATTAAAGTGTCTTGATAATCATACAGATTTTTTTGAAATTAAGCCTTAATTAAAAAAAAATATTTTTGACTAACATTTTGTTCAAGTTTAAACGCCTATGGTGAAAAAAAAATGTACAAAGGTAAATGCGGCCAACTTTCTAAATAATAGCTTACTAAATGGTGATTCAGAAATGGTATAAAACATGACATCACGAAGAACATTTTTCCGTTAATACTCGTAATCATAACACGCGGCATACTAATTACAGTTTAACGCAATCACTAAATGACTCTTTTAGAGATAACATTTGTCGCAATTGTTTTCAAATTATTATCTTTCGAATAATGGCGGTGTAGTCTTTGATACAAATAAGGATCCGCCAAAAGTAGCAATAAAAGTGGAAGTACCTATTAGGCTACATTAGCACATTAGCATTAGCTTGGAGTGATAAACAAATGGCACAACGCCATTGTTCTAATGATAAGCTTTTACTTAATTTCACAACAATCATAATTTTAAAGTAACATGTGTATTTCAGCCAGTTGCTACATGCGTTACTAATGACTTTATTTACTATCCAAAACACAACCCACTTACCTGGAATAAAACCACTGATAAGATACCCACCTTTTAACTTTCTTTATTAGGTATGAAAGGGTTGTATTCAGTATGTTATCTACTTCACTGGAGATAATACCTACTAGACCTACCCGTTACCCTGACTTTCTGTACTGTATTTGTTTGTTGCAACTTGGCTTTTTCCCGGAACTTCTGATTTTCCTAGTGATTTGGACCTAATGTGACTGGTTTTATTACGTCTTGGCGTTATCTTGGACTGTGTGATTCATTGGCAAGATGCCCAGAGACCAGTATGAACCCCGCGAGTATGCCAACATGCATTTTATCTACGGGGAGTGTAGAGGAAATGCTAATGCAGCTGCTGCATTGTATGCCATGAGATACCCAAACGCACGTCATCCCGATTATCGAGTGTTTGTGAGAGTTCACACCGCATTTTGCGAAGGAAGGATGCCTGGTCAAGCTGTTGGTGGTCATGGCGAAGGCAGACCTCAAGATCCCGCCCTTCAAGAAATAGTTCTTAATGAACTTGAGGACGATCGCTCGACTTCGACACGGCGACACGCACAGGAATAGGAAAGTCGACTGTACACAACATTTTAAAAAGGCACCGGCAATATCCGTACCACATTACAAAAGTGCAAACTTTAGAACCTAGAGATTATGTTCCAAGGGTCAATTTTTGCCGATTAATGCTTGATAAAATGGAAGAAGATCCAACGTTTTTTGACAAAATACTGTGGAGTGACGAGTCAACATGTCATAGAGACGGCTATCTCAACCTCCACAATTTGCACAGCTGGCAATTAACAGGAGAAAATCCACATTTAATGCGGGAGGATCACTCACAATATCAATTTAAGATTAATTTGTGGTCGGGAATTTTAAACGGGGAAATAATCGGGCCTTTTGAATTGCCACAAACTTTAAATGGAGCCAGATATTTGGAGTTTCTTCAAAACGACCTTCCAATTTTATTGGAGGATGTTCCGTTAAATATTCGAGCAACCATGTGGCTGCAAAATGACGGATGTCCTGCTCACTTTGCCGTTCAAGTCCGCCAGTACCAGAATCAAATATTCCCCAACAGATGGATCGGCCGTGCAGGTCCAATAGCATGGCCTCCACGTGCCTCAAACACGTGCCTCGTGCTGGGGCTGCATCAAAGAAATGGTGTACGCGAAACCAATTAATTCCATGGAAGATCTGCGTCGGAACATTCAAGCTGCTGCGAGATCGATTAGCGAAAAAAGATACGCACGAATGCTAAAACAGAATTTTATCAAAAGATGCAGAGCCTGTATTCGTGTAGATGGTAGGCAATTTGAGCATTTGCTATAATAAATGATTTTTTGAGACTCTTTTGATTTATTTAGATCCTTACCCTTTCTTCCCTAAGAACCTACAAGTCCTTTAGTAAATTTAGATAGCGATCCATTGCTCTGTAGCAACTGGATGGCCCCCTTAAGTACACATGTTTAAAAATTAAATGTTTGTTGTCAACTGATAAGTAAAAGCTTATCGATAGAGGAATGGCATTATGTTCTTTGTGTACCACTGCAAGAATTAATTAGGGCCTAGGAAAGGTAGCAGATGGGCGGCGACAAATGTTATCTCTAAAAGCGTCATTTAGTGATTGCGTTAAACTGTAATGTCGGTTGTTATGATTACGAGTATTAACGGAAAAATGTTTTTCGTGATGTCATGTATTATATCATTTCTGAATCACTATTAAGTAAGCTATTATTTAGAAAGTTGGCCGCATTTACCTTCAAACATTTTTTTTTCACCATAGGCGTTTAAACTTGAACAAAATGTTAGTCTAAAAATATTTTTTTTGAAGTAAGGCCTAATTTCAAAAAAATCTGTATGATTATGAAGACACTTTAATATCAGTTAGTTAGTAGCACTATTTGAGACAATCTTTCAAAAAGCAGAACGGAAAAATCTTTACATTTCTCGTTACCACGATGATAACAGTCAAATAAGGAACCGAAAACTTAAAATTATGAAAAGTGTGAAAATCTCGAAAACCAGGGGACTTTAACTAAACCCTAAAGTGGGTTTTCTGGACCAGCCTAAGGTGGCCTATTGGTGGTTAGAAGGTTATCCATTATTTACTGGACACCCTGTATAACAGTATTGTATAGTTACTATCGAAATATAAATAGGTATATTGAACTATTGACATAAAGTATTACAATAAAATAATAAGGAGGTATACCAAAATAAATAACTAAACAAGGAAAATACTAGCTATTCTTCTTCGTCTTCAGTGTCAGTATCGTCTTGTAGGTTAATAACAAGACGGTTGGTGTCAATAAAAAGTGCTTTAGCTAGGTCTTCGTTCTGAAGATTTTCAGCGTGGCGAACACATTTGACCCAGTCGTCGATTGTAACATGATCGATCGCTTCATTTAACAATTTCTCAACATTTTAAACGTGGTATTTTTCGTCGCAACTTCTCCTTTAACTTGAGCCCATATCAACTCTATCGGGTTATACTGACAGTGATAAGGTGGAAGCCGAATTAAACATTTAGTATTATTCATTAGATAACTTTAAAAACAATATCAATAATGAAATGATATAAGATTTCATTTGAAAATATAATAATTATATCGACGTTTACATTATAAGTTATCGACATGTTACACCCCTAACGGTAGCGGACGTTTATTGCCCTACCGGGCAGATAGTTTTGCGGATAGTATAGACAGTTTGAAGCACAAGCTGCACACTTGTATAACTAACTTAACACACAAAAAGCTTAATATATGCGTTAAAATATTATGAGTGTAAAGTTAGCGTCTCGACACGACCATTATACGACTGGATATCATATCACTATTGATAATAACAATAGCCGTCATCATCTTGATACTGCTAAACAAAAAAAGTTTATATCCGATGTCAAATCATTAGAGACGACCATTCAAGAGCTTGGCAAACTCTTTCTTGAAGATACACTGGAGCTTTATACCTGCGTCAAGCGGCTTTGTTGAAGATTTGCAAGGTTGATGACACTAAATACCCGACTATAAATATTATAAAGATTAATTAACGTTGTTTGACCATAGATAACTGTGACGTTGCTTGTTCGTAATTCCCTACAACACAAACTTCACATGGTTTGTTCCGCTTGAAAATAACGTCAATGCAATTAACGTGAGAATTTACAACTGCTCCTTGTTGCTAAATTTGAATGGAAAAGATAACAAAGGGACGTCATAAAGACGGGATTCCACCAGTGTGCGGCACTGCGCGGCACAAGCATTGTTGCACGTGCCGCACAGTGCCGCACACTGGTGGAATCCCGCCTTTAAACTGACCGAACTGATGGCACGTGTACTGGAGTAGCTAATGTTTGTTATATTGTTTATGCGTATGTTATGCAACCCTACTTGAAGATAATAATTAAATGGTTGGGTTAAAGTACTTTTCGTCATTTTATTAACAAACTACTTAGCAGTGTTTCAGATGTTTCATAAAATATTGCTGATTTTAACCCCCGATGCAAAGAGAGGGGTGTTATAAGTTGAACGTGTCTGTCTGTGTATCTGTCTGTAGTATCGTAGCTCCCAAACGGATGGACCATTTTGAAGGCGGTTTTTTTTTGTCATAGCTAATTTTATCCCGAGTGTTCTTAGCCATGTTTCATGAAAATCTGTTCAGCCGTTTTTGAGATATTGGACTTTGAAATGAAAATGTCGGAGGTTTCTCAACTTTTGTAAGTTGTAGTTATACTGTTAGTCAACATCCTTATATAATGTGGTTGATCTACCCAATGTCAGGGGCCGTTCACTCACTGATTTCGCCCGCTACAAGCCTACCGGCTCTAGCCAGTATGTGAGCGCTGCTACGGAACGCACGCGTTCTATCGCCGCGCGTTGCATGCGATAGTTAGGGATGGCCACGTTTAGACTCGTTCGGCATACCTTAACAGGGAATTTGTTAACAGATAACCTTCTGTATGTATTAGTATTATTAATTCTGTGCACAAATGATCAGTTGTCCAATGGGAGTTTTTATCATTAGCCGTGTCCACACCGGACGAACGGCTCGCCCGAACACTGTTCGCCCAAACGTGCTCACCCGATGTGGACGTGATTCGGGCGAGCGGCGGCTCGCCCGAATCACCGCGAGCGAACGGCTCAGCCTATGTGGACGGTGGTTTTGTTCGGCCGAACGACAGAAGGCGAGGGCGATTTTTGCCCTACGTATTTTATTTAAACATAGAGTGTACTATTATATCCATGTAGCTTTGTAGGACAGTTTTAAATATCGGTAGTTATCCAAGTTGTGACAAAGTAAAAAAAAAAATCTGATAGGTATGTACAGTCGAGGTCAAAGATATGTATATACCCAAAGTTGCAAAAATATATATACAACAACCTTATTTCCGTAGTAATAAGGTCTGTAAACATATTTCTGTCAGTTTGTGGTGTACCTATACATATTGGTGACCTTGACTGTACCTGCTTTATGTAGCGGCGGAAAAAAAGCGAATGGAAGCGATTATAAATACGAGTTGTGACATATGAGACTTGGCTAAATCGATTTTTCGGCCGCGAAAACCTCTGTATTGCAGATTTCATCGAAATCGTTAGAGCTTTTTCCGAGAATCTGATTACAAGTATTTATACGAATAGTTACCTATTGCTCGTTTGAAAGTAAGAAAATAGTAAGTTATAGGATGTAGGTAAATTGGCTTCATAAAAAAAAAAGTTGATGTAGGTATGGCGGGCTATAGGCGGGTCGTTGGTTTGTTTCCCACCATCGTAGTAAAAACGTTTTGCATATAATTTACGACGTCGGTTTCATGACGTGACAATGTGATTTAGGTATTTTAATTTTAGTGCTTGTAGGATTTATATTGCGCATCCACATTTTGCGGCTTTTTTTTTTATACATTTCCTCCGATTTCGAACTAAATGCAGAAGCAAAATTAATGTTGTCGCAGCGACAGCTGTGCGCACGTGCGGCTTCATCGCGATCGTGAGCTCAACTATCGGTAGGTAAATTCGAATCGGCTCGGGCGAGCCGCGCGCGTTTGCCCGACCGCCCGTCCACACCGACCGAGCGCTTGCAGCCGAGCCTTTTGACGGCTCGCCCGAGCCTTCTGACGGCTTTTTACAATTGTTTTGGTTCTTTTCCCTTTGCGGTTACTACTTATTATCTAGCTAGACATATCCTCTTGCAAAAAACATTTAGTTGAATCAATAGGGTGGGTGACTCAACTTCATTACTGCTCCGAAAAGAACGACCAAATAAAACTGCAACTGATTTAATTTTCTAGTTAAAGAGTTGAGTGTGAGTTTATTACTTTATTGTGTTACTCCTCTCTCCGTCCGTTAGTGTTGTAAAACACGTTTACTTGAAGCTCACAATTGCTATAATAGATGGAAAATGGCTGTCAATACTTGTATGTATGCATTGTGTTGTTTTTTTCTCTATTTGACTATAAGCAAGGATAGGACAAACGCCCGTCATTTTGAAAACTTAACCCTGTTCTGTACAGTAGAGACTTCCTAATGATATTTAAAATTAAAATTAAATAATTATTAATTAATTTTTATTTTAAAATTTGGAAAAAACTGTGGTCATTCTTTTCCATTGGCGAAAGTGATTTATCGCCTTAATCATCGTCATTTGAATAATTTGTCACTGGAAACATATAAATTATGGTACTTAAAATAAATTTATAAAACATTACTTTTGTCCTTTGTTTTGTATTGTCACGAATAAACTATTCTTATTCTTATTTAGTACCTAATTTTTTTTTATTAATATAAGGAAGTCTCTACTGTACAGAACAGGGTTAAGTTTTCAAAATGACGGGCGTTTGTCCTATCCTTGATATAAGGGTCTATGCAAACTGCGCTTTTTCAAGCGCCATCTACCGTATTCCCCTGCAAGGTAGTAGGGGAACGCGCGTATGAATCTATTCTAATATTATGCAGAGGAAACATCTGTCGTGAATAGTCATGATTCACGATAGTATTTACATTGATGTTAATAATCATGTCTCAAACAGCCGATTTATTTCATGTAGCAACACCCACAATCTTTTTATAACAATGTTGACGGGTAGGCGAGTTGTCACAGTTCTTAACGGCTATATTGCGTACGAACAGTTAAGTGCAGATTTGTAGTGTTAGATTTGGAGGAAAACCAGGGTGAGCTCTTTCCATAATCACTTTCAATGCATCCTATGACATTGTAACGATTTGGTTCATTTACACGTGGGTTCACGTGTTTACACAGCTCGGACGATGATTGTTCATGATGTGATGTATTTATGTGCGTCCACAGGTCTTATTCTATTTGGGAGGCGTGACGGTATATTATGTACATATGAATAAGGTTTTCCTACATGTCACGTACATGCGATAACACAGTTCTTAGTCGTGGAGTTCTTTAGTGTGAAAGGATTAGTAACAAGTGTAACAACAAGGGTCTCAGGTTCGGTAGTTTCAGCCTCAGATCATGTCGTCATCAATCAAGGGTGCACCCGGGTAATTATAACTAGAACAATATAGTGTGTGAATTGGTACAGTATCAGTCGTGTGGTAAGGGATGTCTGTAAGGGGAGGTGGAGGACATTCTCGGGGACGAAGGTCCCCACATCTCAGATGGAGCTGGTAGGCGGCAGCTCATATGTCAGATATATAAAGGATTCCGGAAGCTGTATGTGTAGGTTCATAGTTGCATATATGCTAATACAGATACCTAAGCTAGAGTGCTATAGGTACTATTTAGCGGCCATGAGAGTGACCAGAAGTGGCTTCGCGACAACATCTGTGAGATATGTGACCACTCATCATTATATAAAAAAAAACTTTTATAAACAGACACCAAGGGTGCTTGTATCTCCAGATAAGTCACAAAGCATGTTGCCAACCGTTTTATTTGAGGATTCATTGGGTTGACAGGTAAAGGCAGCTTTGTGTGAAGACCACATAATTTTTTAGAGTGCAATAAATATTTATATTGTATTTTTGTGCTAATGCTATGTACGAGTTAGGAAGCTGATTCAGGTAGGTGTAATCGCATTTAGCAAGTTAGGATTCCAAGTTCCTTACTTGCTAATTTAAATATGATTAAGTAAGTGCAGATAGACGGTCCCTCACTGATTAAAATAGAGATAAACTTGCAAGATGTAAACAAGCAATGGAACGCAGCATGATAGGAGTTAAACTCCAGGCAAAATACGGTATTGAAAAACATTAATTTAAAATAGCGTTTTTTTTGTTGATTTCATTTGAAAATGTTATTCTAAGATGATTTAGTCAAGAATCCGACAAACTTTCCACCCGGAAGTAATTATGTAGATTTAAATGAAGCATGCATTATCTTTTTTTGTACGATTTATCTTGAATATTATAGAGCAAATGTAAATGAACCAAAATAAAGACAAAAACATTTATATCATCACATCACATTTATAAACATCTGAATAACAAACATAAATTATTCGTGTTACATATAAACGGTAAGAATATAGGTGAGTAAACAACATAATATATAATGAAAATAAACCTTTTTAAACTCATTATCAAACACGCGAGTTCAGTTGAAATGATATGTTAATTGAAGTTTCAATATGACATATGAATGAACAACCAAATTAACATAATATGTTTAAAAATGTACAACATTTTCTTAGTAATTTTAATCCGATGGTAACATAGAATACAGTAGGTAAGTTAAGAACAGTGTGCTTATCAGATTTGTTAAGTTTGTTGAAACTAAAAGGTATTACTGCAATAAAATTGTGCTTATGTATTGGATATATGTGTAACAACTACAGTAGGTCAGCTTCACCTTCTACACTAAAAGTTAACATAAATATTTTTGCAGATCAAGGGTTGCCAGACACTTTGGTCAGTGATAATGGTAGAAGCTTCATTTCGGAACAATTTAGAACGTTTCTATCTGCAAATGGAATAAAACAAGTCTTGACACCACCGTACCACCCGGCGTCTAATGGACAGGCTGAGAGAACGGTCCAAACTGTCAAGAACAAACTCAAGAAACAGTCTACACTTCCCTGGCACATAAAATTACCTTAAATACTGTATGGATTGCGTACAACGCCTAATAGTACTAACGACAAATCACCTGCAGAACTTTTAAATAATAGACGATTCAGAACGAAGTTTGATCACTTGAATCCTCTTACAACTAATGATCAGGAAAGAATTGATGCATGTGATCAGAATGAAGATACGCGAGTGCGTTCGTTCCAAACTGGACAAACAGTGTTTTTCCGGAATTACAGTACAGGGCCTCGCTGGTTGAAAGGGGTCATAGAAAAGAGACAAGGTATTTGTAGATATATATTACAATGGAACGGAAAACTGTTTAAAAGACATATAAATCAGATGCAAACTCATGGGGGAGAGGGAGATGTAGGTATAAATAAAAATCCGAGTGTGCAACGGGATGTTGCACACACAGAGGAAAATAAGACACAGGAAGAAAGTGACGATGATGAAAACGATACACCAGGGAGTAACATTCACACTCCCCCAGCCTCTCAGTGGGCTGATATCATAGGGGTGTCCGGCCCACAAGATTATACTTATAACAAGAGCCAAGAACACATACCGCCGACTAATAAACGAACAAGATCGCCTTCATCGCCACAAAGCATGGAAGCCAAGAGAATGGCTCTAGAGTACGACGACAATCTGTCAGAGCCAGAGAAGGAAGATACCGTGGACTCTGATTTATCGTTTTAAATGTTATACAAAGTTTTAGAATAAGTGCTTAGGGTAAGGACGTCTTAACAGACTATATAGTGTTAGTGAACTATCAGTGTTATGTGATTAGTGAAAGCATAGTGTTAATGGACTATCTCGAGGGGAAGGCATGTAGTATATTGGAAAATGAGGGTACTTCTACCACAAACCAGTCTGGTTATGTCAGGTGCGTATGGACACGTGTTCTCCCGAATTTCGGCAATTATATCGGTACATAACATTAATATTTTTACTGACTTTTCAGAAGCCAGTTAACTTATCATTTTTTCGATGTCTGAAATTTTGTCGGATTTTGTCGCTGGGTAACTATTTAATTGATAATAATATATCCGTTATACATAAAAAATAAGCTATTATAAATTATTTCTAAAATTGTCATTTTTTCCATACAAGTTGTCAGTTCATTGCCTGGACTATCATAGATAAGATCAAGAAAGAAGAAATAAGAAAGAAAACCAAAGTCTCTGACATACACACTCACGTTGATCATCTTCAGTGGGGATGGACCGGACATATGCTTCGTTGCCCAGAAAACAAGTGGAGCCAACAAGTTACACTGTGGTACCCAAAGGGTGGCACTAGAAAACAGGGACGCCCAATACGAAGATGGGATGTCGAGGCTAACCTTTGGACCATCTTGGACAAGAGTCGCATCTGGTAGAACACAGTGGAGACAATTGGAGGAGGCCTATGCCTTACGGCACGCTGAACTGTGGGACATATTGTAAAAGAAAAAGCCAAATGTTATTTAAGTTTGATTTATGTTAGCCACTAATTCAGAATAAATGGCTATTATTATAAGTGCCGATAACTCGGGTGCAGTTAAGTCTTTGCTTGCCGAGGCGCAAACATTCCATATAGTTAGGACACATCAATGGCAACCAATGTGTGGATGTATGACCGAGTAATCCGCATCTACTTTATCTGTCTTTCTGAATCCATGCATAAATAGAGAGAGAGAAATATATTTGGATGCGGTTTATTAGGCTGTACATTTTCTGGACCCGATAGTTTAACTCATTTTTGTGTATAGTCATCAAGATCTGTTATTTCTTAGTACTAATACAATGTTCAAATAAGTGTTCTGTTTTATTTTATTTTACTTTATAAGAATTAAAGTAAAATAAAATATTTATTCTTATTTATTTTTATTTGGTTTTCTTTTGTTTCTTTCTGCTCATATGTAAATGTAAACGTAAAATAATAATACATACTTATTCGCATGCTTAAGCATATTTTTATGCATATTTTTAGTGTAGTTTTAGGATAGTTTACGCACATTGTTACTTATAATCATGCTGTGCATACATGTTTTGGATGGCATTCCTAACCAGAACCCCTGATTTATATTGTACAATCTATGTAACGAATTTTATCTGTTTTGTGTGCCTAATAAATAAATAAATAAGATAAGACGTTTCGTCAATAATCGACAAAACCTGTGAAGTTTAATTTCTGTTCATGTTCTAATTTTTGTATAACAAAAATGTACTGAATTATAATCCTAAGTATACAAACACACTTGTTGCGTCTAGCGTAAATGTTTTCTCTGATCAATATCGCTCGTATTAATTTAATTACCACTCAGTCACGCAACCATTTTATCTTTAAAAACACTTACCTTATTTCAGCATTGCGCGAAGCGTTGTCGTTTCTGGGATCCAAAAACAATTCGGGCCCTTGATGCACCCAGTCTCCTCCGAACGGACGAAAATTACCATCAGCGTGATGCAAACAAAAATATATTTTGCCGCCCACGAGAGGAACAGTAACTTCTATTTTAGTATACCATTCTTCAGTCGTAACTTCTCGTAACTCATAATTAGAACTCATTACATCACATCTGTCACCTCGCAAGGCTTCACTAGGGGTTAATTTCCACGAAAAATGCCCCAAGAACTCACTACCACGCGCGTTTAATAAATATTTACAATTATTTTCTACACACGATTTTTCAATCACTTCAAACGACACTATCCATGGTTTAATTGGTGTATTTACCAAAGCACGCACGTTTACTAATAGACACAATATTAAACTACAAGTCCGTAACATTTTCGGTATCAAAACCATTTTTCCGGAGGCGTAAATGCAAAGAATAAGATATGCGACCGCATATAGCTATAACGACATGTTTTCCTCTCTTGACAGTTCGGCGGCAATTGTTGCCGGAACTGCAGTAAAACTTGAGTACTACGAGTATTTGGTCACATCCGGAGGCGAATAAAAATGTTTAGGTATTTTGAGTCCATGATTAGAAGTTTTGTGAATAAATATAGAGAAAAAATAATTGGATTTTTAATGCCAATGGGTCTGGGTATAAATAGGGTAAATTCAGTGTATTCATAGAAAAAGTGGGTATGCGAAAACGTCACTACACGAGGAAACATTCAAAATGACTCGCATATTGTAATAGATTTTTGATTGGAAACCAAATATAAATGATTTTAATGCAAACGCGTTTAAAATAAGTATTTAATTAAAAAAATGGATATGTAGCATGCAAAAATGTTTAAACATTAATGCTTGTGATTGATATTTATCTAATAAGATATCATAATAAATGTGTAACAAAGTAGGTTATCGAACGTTCATCGATTTTTAAAATTGCCAGGTCTGAATATTAATAAAACCAAAGGAATATAGGATATTCCTAATCAAATCGTATTGTAGAAAGCATACATTTGATCCAAATTAAACCTCGTCAATAATTACTTTACTGATACTAGTAAAAATAAAAATAAATGGCTAAAAATAAAATCGTAAGTCACATTAGAACATAATATGTCAATTATCTGTTTGTTGATTTATGGACTTTCAAAGCTCTGTAATGGCAATCTCTAGCAACTGTCAAATGCGTGTCAGGTTGGCTGCCCTGAAGTGTCTGAAGTGAAGTGAAGGAAGACACCGGAAGATTTTGGCCGTCAAAAAACGAGTGTGTTGGCTCAATTTTAAGACAAATATTTCAATTATCACCTAATTACTATTTATAATGACTCTTACGTTGTTTAAGTAGCCATCAAACTAGTTTAATTGACTTATCACCGAGTCAACAACACCGAAGCGTGGTAGCAGTCTTTGTTTAAGTTTTTGTTATATCATCATGATTTCTAGCTGTGAATAAATTAATATTTCGGTGGATTTTCTTATGGAAACTGATAAAATGGAAGTGAGGGAAGCTGGCGATGGGGCTGCGGCGGGTGAATTCGTGCGGGTACCGTCGAAAAGATATACGTGGTCGGAGGTGCGGCAGGCGGTGCACGACTTGAGGAAAGAGCTGTCCTCGCTATCTACGATGGTCCCTATGGCCATTTCGTTCCGGAAACTAGGAAATGGGAAGACCAGGATCTATTTTCTGAGGACGCCGCAGAACGGATGGGAGATTACGCTGCTTTATACCGACGTGACTCCATCTCCTCACGCAAATAACACCAGGTATTGTGCTTTTTATCGTAAGTTTTTTTTAATAATGACACGTATTCACGCCTCACTAATGTACCCAAACATAGGTTGTGTGTTTAGTTTGTGTACATAACTAGTATTGTATGAAAGATGATGCTAAATGTGTGTCCTGGTCCATATAAAAAGTGCAAGTTATAGTTTCGGCTCTTATCTGTTTCATTCTCCAAAATTCACCCTATGTTAACCCTTCCACTTATACCTTATACCATACAATTAGGGTTTGCTCCTGGGACTGGATGGGAAATTTCGGGACTGGCTATACAAATCCAGTCCTGGGGCAAACACTATACAATGAAAGGATTGTCTATATTTACCTGTTGTTTTTTTAATGGTTGTACTCAGGATACCAGTCTGTGCTAGATTTCTTTGGTGTATGATTTTTTTTCTTGGTTTTATAAATGACTAGCTTCTGCCTGCAACTCCGTCCGCGTGGAACTCGTTTATATCATAGCACCATACAAACTTTCACCCCCACTTCATCCCCTTGGGGGATGATTTCCGGGATAAAAACTATCCTATGTCCTTCCCCAGGACTCAAACTATCTCTATACCAAATTTCATCCAAATCGGTTCAGCGGTTTAAGCGTGAAGAGGTAACAGACAGACAGACAGACACACTTTCGCATTTATAATATTAGTATGGATTAATTTATAAATTCAATACATAAAACAACTACTCTTGATTGTTCTTGTACATGAAAATAGTAGAATTCATTGTAGTGCACATTGCTCAATCAAAATAACTGTGTCAGCAAAAATGGCATTGTAGTCAGCAAATCTATAGTGGCTTCAATGTTGGTAATAAACCAAATTAACTTTTAAGTAACAGAAATCATTGACTGTGGTTTACATTTATTCCAAAATCAATGTTTTGTGTTTCTAAGTACTCCTGCACCCCCACTAGGAACACTCCCTATACCCACAAAGTATGGCATGGCTGGTTTTCTTCCTGGTCAGATGTTAAGTGAGGTAGCCAGAGTTACAGAGGTTGTGCTGTCTGATGGAACTGCATTTTTTTCTGGCTTTTAACAACAAATCCCAAATTATAATGGTTATAAGCTGTGGCGTCTACTTGCCACCAGGGGACTAGCACAACTGACGCCGCGCCGCGACGTGAGTCGAGAAAGATCTATCCTCCTCTTTCTAATTTGCATGGTGCGAGTGAGACAGGAGACGCTCAGTCGCGCGCGAAGCGACTTGTCAGCAAAAGAATGCGAAATAACATACTGCGGTCCATATGCAATGCTCCGTGGTTTACAACCAACTCTGAAATCCACAAGTACCTAGAAATGAACACAGTGAAGGAAGAAATACTCTTTGTGACCAATGTGTACAAAGAGAGACTGATTCGCCATCCGAATGAGCTTGCTGTAAAGCTGACAACCAGAGATTATGGAAAGCGGCTCAAAAGAAAAGACATTAACATTCTAGTTAGATGATATAGAGGGCTTCATGCTAAAGGGGCGTATAAGCAAGAACCCTATTATTGCTTATACGCCCCTTTAGCATGAAGCCCTCGATATAATGGAGGAGTAGATGCCCTCACTGGAGGACACACTCGACTTGCTAAAAAGCCTTCAACCAATTTGCTTATAGTTTAACTGATTGCAGATAATAAAAAAAAATAAAAAAAATTGTGCTAGACATACAGACAGGCTTTATGACAAGAGTGTCTACACCGGACGGACGCTTGGCCGCACCCCTCGCCCGAGGCATGCGGACGAGCATGCTGTTTGCATGGCGTGTTTCCTGGTGCGGTGATGAGGTAGACAGAACCACAGAAGATGTGGTGTGTTGAGTCTCGGAACTGCTTTTGTTCCTAAATAAATATTTAGGGACATCTTGCACTAATCAACCTAGTCCCAAATCAAGCCAAGCTTGTACTGGTATTAGGCGACAATATATGTATACTTACAAGAGTACTTATAAGGGTTTTCATTTTAAACCAATTAACACAAAAGTTATGGCCAGAAAACCAGTTTTTTGGCCTAAAATTGTTCAACTTTGATGCCAATTATATTAACGCTTATTATATTAACATCAACAGCTTTAAGCAATATAGAATCCCATATTTACTTCAAAGTTCATTGTTTTCGAGATATTTGGCATCAAAGTTGAACAATTTTAGGCCAAAAAATACTTGACCAGTTTTTAGAGACGTCACAGACGAACCCAAATATGTAGATTTCGTTATATGCTAGATCTTTCACGTCAATAGAGATACGAAATAAGTGTTTTTATAGTCAATATTTAAAAAAATCATACAAAATTAAGTATTCATTTGTTTCAAAATCCGGTGGACCAAAATGTAGATAAAAGATTGAAGAACCGATAGCCGTTTGATTTATAATTCTATCTGTAGTGCAAAAGTACGAGATACAATACAAAACTTGTCAAAAATCGATGAAAACCTCGGGTAGCCCCTTAAACCCTCTCCTTTATACTTATGCTTACTTCTAATCCTAAGAATTTAAAACATTATAATATAAATTACAAAAAAAAACAGTGCCAAAATAGGAAAAGTAAAAGCATGCCTTCATCAACATACTTAATTGTTACAGTCTAAAAATGCTCAAATATGCCAACAAAGGTATATTAATTAAAGTAATTAATTAAGCAGCTTCTACATTAACTCAGAAATAACAATAGCAAATTAATAATGTCTTTAATTGGCTGCTCTGAATTGCAAATTGCTGGCATCACACTACACAAAAGAAAGCGATATTAACATTTTTAAAGGTGTCAGCGAAGTGATTCAATATGCGTAGAAGGCACTTGTTACCAGAGATGGGCATTAATCGATTATTATATTTTTTTATCAACGAATTAATCGATTAAACAATGAATCGTCACAAAATTCGCAGAGTTCGATTGACGATTGATTAATCGTAATTTTATTCGACTAAATCTTGATAAAAAATTGGAACACGGCACATTACAAAAATTCAATATGTCTTGTCATGTGTTGTACGCTTAGAAATAATTCTAGTATGCTGTGTGATATAAACTTGTTCCAGTAACCCAAGATGGTTTTTACAGTGCAGTACTCTAAGGATCTCCTAGATAAGGGTTTACGGCTTAGATGAAGCCCAGGTAGAAAATTAGAAAGAGAAATGAAAGAGCGAGAGCGCTTATTCATTCGTGATATCAATCGAGAGAAAATTAATCTAATTAATCAATCGATTGAAGATATAGTCGCTCGTATTTTAAACACTTTCGCAACCGGACTAACAATGGAACAATACACCAGGAACCGACAGAACTCGCTAGGCGTGTAGGTTTTTACTTCTGCCCGCCTAGCGGGCTGAGCCGGCACCTAAGCAAACATTACGAGTGCCTACCAGGCGGGTTCTTGGTTGCGAACGTGTTAATCGACGATTAATTTAATCGTGACTAAATTAGTCGAAACTCTTACGACTAAGATTGATCAATCGTCATTTTTAATTGTTAGTCGCGATTAAGTAGATTAATCTTACTCGTTAATCGTTAGTCGATTACATTTTGCCCATGACTGCTTGTTACTAGGCATTGTAATCTAGCCGTGTAGATAAGACAATGGTCGAGAATAGGTCTACAGCAGTGTTTTTTATCCTGACACCTGATGAACCTGGCATTGTAAATATATTAACTAAATCAGAATTTCGACTAGTCTGAACACCTTTTTATTACAAGCTTTTATTTAACTTGCACTTTTTGTATTGTATACATATATGTATGTAAGATTTCCCTCAAAATTTGCAATCCATTTTGCGGTCGCTTGCCGCTATCCGATTGAGCTGAAATTTTGGGTAAAGGTATAGTTTGGATGACAATTCAATATTATAGTACAGTCAGCGTCATATAGTACTAACTAACTACTAAGCAGCCAAGGTAGCCAAATATTTCGGTACACGTCTTTATTACCTACTGTAAGAACAAGGGTGTGTTACGAAATATTTGGCTACTCTGGCTGCTACTAACTATATGAAGCTGACTGTACCATCGACCTAGCGGATCAGAAGATGGAAACAGAGGCTCTAGTATAAGTTTTACCGAAACAAAACGTTACGACCGCGTTCGCGTTTAGCTGTCCAATCCCATACAAATTGAGGGTAAAACGCAAACGCGATCGTAAAGTTTTGTTTCGGTAAAACTTATACTAGGGCCTCAGAAGGTGGCCATGAGAATTCAGTACTAACCGACGTAACTACGTTGAGTTTGGGCTCGTTAGAATCGTCTCAATGAGTAGTTGATGATGGTATACAGAAAAGCTCAGTCGGCAATAAAAGCTTGTACCAAAAATGGAATTTTTGACAGAAACTTATTATACCTGCGCTCCATTTCAAACTAGTTCAACACGGCGCATGCGCGGCACGCGGACTATAGTCTGTTCGTTTAGGTATTTAAAAGAATGTAAATAAACAAAACCACGTTGACTTGGTCATTCAGCCAATAAGATAATACCATAGATACAAAATGTTTCTATTCATAGCAATCTTATTGGCCGAATGACCAAGTCACGTGGTTTTGTTTGTTTACATTCTTTTAAATACCTAAACGAACAGACTATAATGTACCGCCGACTACGCCGAACTGCTCTTAAGTTTATTGTAGCGATGCGTGTCTGTGTGTCTGTCTGATTTCGTAGCCGGGACATTTTACGGAAAGTTGTACATTCGACTTTTTTTTTAATTTTGTAATAATCTGGTTTTTTCTACTCAGAATCGAGAGCACTTTCGAACGTTATACGAGAAAAAAAGTGTCCCAAGATTGTTATATCCATTCCGTTACCGTTTCCATACTAAGCTTACGGCTTACGTAACGGAACGGAAAACCGAAAATTATATGTAACATTTTGAACAGTTTTTTTCTCCTATTAGTTTCGAAAGTGCTCTTGATTCTGAGTAGAAAAAACCCGATTATATCAAAATTAAAAAAAAATTCGAGTGTACAACTTTCCGTAAAATGGCCCAGCCACGCTCGTAGCCGATAACACGGAAAACCGTATGTAGAGGAAAGCGTTTATGGGCAGAGCGCCCGCCAAGCGGGTTCCACACACAGTTTCTGATGTTATCATTTATAATAGAGATACATATAAAAGAAAAAAAAAACAGCATTCAGAGGCTTTGTATGAAAAACTCTCTGCTCGCTCTAGCAAAAGATTTTCTTTTGCTAGAGCGTTATCGACCTAGATATAGAGGATCTCATTGTGTATACAAAATTTCATGTTATTCTAGCATGTCGTTTAAAAAAAACCGGCAAAGTGCGAGTCGAACTCGCGCACGAAGAGTTCCGTACAATTATCTATAAAAACGGAAAAAAACTCATGTCTGTGGTGTGGGAGCCCCACTCTGACTCGCACTTGGCCGGTTTTTTAGTACTTGTTGTTGTAGCGGCAACAGAAATACATCATCTGTGAAAATTTCAACTGTCTAACTGTCACGGTTCATGAGATACTGCCTGGTTACAGACAGACGGACGGACAGCGGAGCCTTAGTAATAGGGTCCCGATTTTACCCTTCGGGTACGGAACCCTAGAAATTAGAACTACGTTTGTATCGAGAGTAGAGCATCATGGAGACCCTTAAACTCAGAAGTTTTTTGTAGTGAAAACTTCTTTAGCGGCGCTGAGCACTTTTTGGGATGGGGAAAAATTGTTAAATACGCGACAGAGTTTTGTGACGTCAGATGTGAAGGTCACTTTTTGCTGCTAGCCGATTCGACTTCATTCAAAACTGAACGCTATTCGTAAGAGTATAAAGCCGTTAAACACTTTTGGAATAGCATATTCTGCAAATAAATTTGTAATAATACGAACGCGTCCTTCATCGTTTTGCTATTGAGAAAATTCGAATAGTTCGAATTTGGGCGGTATTCCTAAAGAGATATAGCTTAGAAAAATATTTACCAACGGCAAAAACAATTTAATATTGTGGTCGCCACCGCCGCCTGCTGTTCTTGCAAATTCGAATAGTTCGTATTTAGACGTTATCCCTAAAGAGATAAAGCTTTGAAAAATATTTGGCAATGGCAAAAACAAATTGGTAATGTGTTTGCCGCCGCCCGTCGGCGCGCCGACGGGCGAGCCGGCGGCCAGTCGCACCCAACGCGCCCGCGGCCCGTCCGCCTAAATAATTGATAATTGTTTATACATTTGCGTCAAATTCATTTTTAGGTGGCACCGTAAGATGTCACGTGACCTGATCGAAAAACTGTTACAATGTTATTGAGTTTTCACTTCTGCCGGCACTCCCGGAGTGCAACCCGGTGTTTTTTTTTACATGAAAGTATGTATACCGTGAATATATACTTTCACCAAACTGCGGAGCAGTTTGTTGGCGTATTGACGTAGCTCATAGCCCCATAATTGTGTAACTTATATGCAGAGATTTCTAACGATTACTCAGAACTAGAAATGAAAATAACTACAACTTAGAAAAGTTAAAAAACCCTCGACATTTTAATTTCAAAGTCCAATATCTCAAAAACGGCTGAACAGATTTTTATGAAACATGGCTAAGAACACTCGGGATAAAATGATCTATGACACAAAAAAAACCGCATTCAAATCGGTCCATTCATTTGGGAGCTACGATACCACAGACATACACATTAAATTTATAACACTCCTCTCTTTGCGTCGGGGGTTAATGAAATGAAAGCATTATTTCGGACAAATTACACATCCATATTATGTTAGCAAGAACTTATACTATTATTATTACAAAAAATCTTATCATTTATTTATAAACACACATGTTATGCGAAGATTATCAGTTCATTGACACGTATGCTTGAGATTATTCGAGTTTGCCGCGTTGCATCAAAGTAGTCCATTCATAAACCGACTCTACCGTCCTGGGTAGAAGATTCCAATTCCTATGGCGGTTTTATAAAAAATCGGCCACACTAAATTATCGGCCGTGTTGTAATGGATCTGAATTCATTACGGAGAAAGAGTTGTTTATAATGTTTATTTTGGAACTTATGACAACGTAATATGATTCAAAATTGTATGCATTTAGATTTGGAGCAGATTGTACCTTCAGCACTATTTTGTTGCTAGGTTACCTTTACGAATCGTTGATAATGTTTTTAGACTTTGACGGACTTGCGGACGAATCTAGAGGCTATTGACCTGACCGCCTAACCAGAGGAGTTCTAATTGTTGACTTTGAATACATTTCGACGACCTCTGTAGCCTAGTTGGTAGTGACCCTGCCTACGAAGCCGGAGGTCCCGGGTTCGAATCCCGGTAAGGGCATTTATTTGTGTGATGAGCATAAATATTTGTTCCTGAGTCATGGATGTTTTCTATGTATTTAAGTATTTATTTATCTATATAAGTATGTATATCGTCGTCTAGTACCCATAGTACAAGCTTTGCTTAGTTTGGTTGGTTAGGTCGATTTGTGTAAAATTGAAAAAAAAAAAAAAATTGAGTTGGCTTAAGTGTCGCCAGGAACCTCCATACAAACAAACTACGTTTGTCATTTTAAAACGACGCAGTGCGTTTGGATGGAGAGCCGAAATGAGTTGCACTCAACTGCTGGGGACTCTTAAGAGTCCGCAATAAGCTCGATTCTCCATACAAACATAGTTACGCTCTCACTTTAAAACTACGTCTTCGATTGATGAAACTTTGCATGTACAATGACATCTATGTAGCTTATAGAAAGCTAGATAGAAAAAAAATACTGCGAATTTAAGTTTTTCATACAAAACTTGTTTTTGCTGTATTTCGTTTGTTTTATAAACTGGACCTATATAAACTAATTACAGACATAGATATACCTCATGTCATTGTATATGCAAAGTTTCGTCACAATCCAACACGTAGTTTAAAAAAGAGAACGAAACTCCGTTTGTATGGGAAGGTGAAATTCGGCCGAGCTTACTGCGGACTCTTAGAGCCTTATCACACTTGCGATTTGCGAGCGTGTTTTCTATACAATTATCAGTCGCGGCGAACACGCTGCGTGATCGCCTTCATACAAAATACGCTTGGAAATCGCAAGTGTGATAAGGCTCTTAGATACTGAATCGATTTTAATAAATAATGTAAGAGCACCTTTACACGAGCGATAAAAATTGCCGAATTGCCGGAAATTCGGGGCAATTTTGACGTTACGGCCACTTCAAGCAATTCGAATATTGCTCAAAATGGAGCGATTATTGCTCCAGTACGGCGCCATTCTGGTCCCATAATTGCCGCAACTCGGGAAACTAGGCAATACGTTCATACACGAGAAATACAGTGGAGCAAATTGTAGTCGGCGATATGGAGCAACACGGAAATTAATGGAGCAATTCGAGAAATATTTCCGAAATATTGCCGCAATTTCTATAAATTGCCCCATATTGCTCAATTAATTGCTCCATTAATTACGGCAACGTAAAATCGCCCGTGTAAGAGCGCCTTTACCTATAGATGGATCGACATCTATTTAGGTACAGTGAAATCTCTAAGAGGATTGCGAAAAAGGAGACTAGTATTGACATACATTGAGTTGGCTTAAGGGTGGCCAGGAACCTGGACTCTCCATACAAACGTAGCTTGGTTCTCATATTAAAACGGCATGTAATTTTCTTCTTTTGATCTTTAAAACTTCGCAACGGATATTGATGCGGTTTTTTAATAGTGATTCGAGTGTTGGCACCTTGCAGCAAGGTGTATGTATGGACACGGCGCATTCTTACATTCTATCTATTATATATATCGTCGTCTAGTACCCATAACACAAGCCTTATTGAGCTTACTATGGCATTAGGTCGATTTGTGTAAGATTGTCCCCTAATTTTATTTTTTATTTTTTATAATGAGTATTATTATATTAACGTAGTCATGTAAGTGAGCAAATGTTACTAACAACGCTGTGGATGTTTTACCTGAAAAAAAAATATATTTTATTATAATTTATTATTATTATATTAAAAACTAGCTTCTGCCCGCGACTCCGTCCGCGTGGAACTCGTTTATATCGTAGCTCCATACAAACTTTCACCCCCCCCATTTCACCTCCTTAGGGGATGATTTCGGGGATAAAAACTATCCTATGTCCTTCCCCGGGACTCAAACTATCTCCATACCAAATTTCATCGCAAACGGTTCAGCGGTTTAAGCGTGAAGAGGTAACAGACAGACAGACAGACACACTTGCGCATTTATAATATTAGTATATTATGGATGTAGAATTGGCGCCACTGGAAATTCTTGTCGATGTACAATATGTGAGTAAAAACCTGTTGACATCAATAACTAAAGGAAATAACTGAGGAGCCTATACTTAACATTTTCATTATATGAAAAGGATTTTTTCCTCGCAAATGTGTTCAAAAACGTCGCACGAAACGCGTGAGCTTTGATAATTACATCCTCGGCTTTCTTATCCTTATCACAATTTTCCGCCCTGATGTACATACCTCACTTGTATCACAATTTACTATTAGCGCCTAACAATAGAATAACGGGCAATCATTGCAAAGTGTCATAATCATAATAATAATTTATTTATAATAGGCATGATGCCTCATGTTCAAATTGATAAAGTAGTGATGCTAAATGGATAGTAAACCATAAATTATCTTAATAAAGTATAAATTATATAATATAATTAAAATCATAAAAAGATATGAACCTTGGAAGTTTAGAAAAAATATGCATTTTTTTTTATTGTCCAAGAGTAAATTAAAAGCTACCAATAGAATCCTTAAGCTTTTCTAGAAATAAAAATTGTATGACAACTATGTACTTAACGCAGTATTTCGCGACCGAAACAACAATTTACCTGATTTTCCATACTACGATTAGTACAAATATACAAGTGTGACGTCACACTTGTATAGACACACAGTATGAAGCGTTTCGCGCTGCCGCCAGCGAGGTCAATCTTTATCTCAATTTTTTAGGTATTTATGTTCTTTAATTGTAGTTGCTCCCATACAAACATTTGTTCCTCTCCTAAAACTGGTTCGAATGACGTCACAAATAAATCTTAGTCATCATCCCTATTATAATATAAATTTACATGGCAAATACATATGACAGTGTTCGGTAACCCAATATGTCAGAAAAACCAAGTTTTGTTTAAACTTCTGTCACTGTGTGAATAAACTATTTGATTTTCGAAAACACAAATATTAAACAAAAATAAAACGTACTAATTAGCGAGTTTCAATTAATTTGTGGTGAGAGCACCCACTGACAAGCTGTCGACCTTCATGAAGGAGGAGATCTGGCCGAAGGGTGTAGTTTTCCGGCGATTTCGAGGCCGGCTAATTTGACACCTAGAACTTGCGCCGCGCGTCGCCGTCATAACCTGTTTTTGTGTTATGGTATAAGTTTTGTATATTGTTATGTATGTTAGTCTGTAAGGTATTTGTAAATATGGGCCTTGTTTCCTGACTCAAATAAATAAATAATTAATGCAAATATAATGTTCTTTTCAGACTAGAATGGAAATCGCTAATCGAGTCCAACGTGGCGCTGGGCGTGAACTCCGGCAAATGGTCCCGTGAGGAGCAACTCCTATGGGAGCGACAACGCGTGGCAGCCTGCGGGATCGCCTCCTACGAACTACATCCTAGTGGACGGGTGCTGTTTCCTTGCTCTTCGTCGCTCTTCGTTTGTGAGGAAGGGGAGGCGAATCAGGTTAGTTTTACATAAACAGTTTTCCCCAGAGCAGCAACTCCTGTCAAGGTCGTGAGTGAAGGTGTGCATGATACTACGAAATACATCCTAGTTGAAAGGCTTAGTTTACTTGATCGTCGCTGTTTGTTTGCAAATAAAGAACAGTATTCGAGAATGCATTTCCCCAGCATACCAAGCCATATTAATGAATCGCCTCCCACGAACTACATCCTAGTGGAAGGGTGTTCTTTCCTTGCTCCTCGTCACTCTTCGTTTGTGAGAAAGGCTAGGCAAACCAGGTTAGTATGGCGCTAACAACAGTCTTAAAGATAATTTTCCCCAGAACACCAACTCTTGTTAAAGTCGAGACTGAAAGTGTGCATGACACTACGAAACACATCCTAGTGGAAGGGTGTTGTTTCCTTGCTCATTTCGCCCTTTGTTTGTGAGGAAGCGGACGCAAATCCGGTTAGTTTTGCATTAACAGTGTTCGAGAAAAATACAGATAACTTTCCCCAGAACAGCAAGCCCTGTTAAGTTCGAGAGTGAAAGTGTGCGTGATAAGAGTAACGTTGGAATGCGTGTTACGTCTGCCTAGCGGACGAGTACTATTCTTTGTTGTCCTGGTCTGGGGGAGAGAATCCAGATCAGTATCTCCTATGGAATTTGGCTCTACACGGTGCTCGCGAGGAATCCAAAAGATTTTAACCACGCATTCCTTCGGTCATTAGGATTAAAAAATATATAAGAACCGGAGTCAAACCCGCCTTAGTTTTTAAGATATCATACATTTTCATGTAAACTATTTAGTGTGATTACTAACGGCCGTATTCATAAACGTCCTATAAGCCTGTTTTAACTAAATTGGCGTTAAAATTCGTTTTTCCTTATCTGTCACTTTGACATTTGTGTTCGTAAGAAAGGGACAAAGCACATTTTATTTAGCAGAGGCATTTTAAGTTTTATGAATAAGGGGGTAAGTGTATTAAGCTATTTTGATCGCGACGTTGCCACCTATGTTGTTAAGTTTAGCGTCGCTATTGACAGACATCAAAGTGATAGCTACCACTCACTAAATTCATCTTTTTTTGGAAAAAATATCGGAAACATTTTATTAAAAAGTACGTTTCATAGGGAAGCAATAGTTGTCATCCACATTTTATATAAAAAACGAAAAATCGATTCTTTTTATATATTTTTTTCCTGAATTAGACGCGGGTTCATATTTTTTTTACTTCTAATGACCCAAGAAATGCGTGGTTAAAATCTTTTGGATTCCTCGCGAGCACCGTGTATTGCCGGGCAGTCTCTTCACAAGAACAAGCAGTAGCAGTGGAGAGGACTAATATAATATACCGTGGAATGCCTTACTAATGTTGTTGTCCTTGGCAGCATTATGCCATGTTTCGCTCCTATTTCATAAAGTTAGATAAATAAAGAAGTATAACAGTAAATTTTTACTAAGCAGAAACGTCTGCTAACGAAATTCCAAATTCCTATCAAAGTTATCATTTGGGTACTGTTAATATAGGGTAGCGCATTGTAACTAACGATTCTTAATATAAATTGAGACATTTTTAAATAAAGGAAAAATTGAATGCTCCGAGCCGGATTCGAACCGGCGACCACAGGCATTCATGGCCCGTCGCTACTAACCAACTGAGCTATCGGAACAATCCGGTTCGGGCACCAAATTCTTCAATCAGTTCCTTCCTACAACGCCTTAGGGAGGCGTGTAGCGACATCTACCAGAAGACTTAGGCTTCTTTCTTCTTTCTTTCTGTGGGCGCCGGTTTGAATCCGGCTCGGAGCATTAAATTTTTCCTTTATTTAAAAATGTATAATTTCGTTAGCAGCGTAACTGCTTAATACAAAATCAATTTTATAAATTGAGACGTTGGTGCCGCTTCAGAACTTTTAATAACTTCGCGCTAGATGTCGCTACGAGCCTCCCTAAAGAGTATTTAGAAAAGTGAAGGGATTGGAAGATTCGTCGCTACGAGCCTAACCCACGGTAGCTCAGGTGGTGGCTGGTTCAGAGCAAGGCACGGAATGCAGAGGTCGTGGGTTCGAATCCCGCTCATGGCGATGATGTTTTATAAGAAGTATATTGCCCTCATAAGCCAAATAGCGGTATCTCAAAATGAAATGTCATTGGAACATGCAATTTAAAATATACGTCTAATGACATAACTTACAGTGACATTTTATTTCGAGATACCGCTATTTGGCTTATGAGGGCAGTATAAGTCTGTCAATATGTTCTACTCTCCGTCATCATTATTTAAGAGCTAGGACCTTGTTGGTGGAGTAATCGCCACCCAGACCTTGTTCAGTGCCAGCCTCTTTCTTGCCTTATCAGACGTGGCAGCCACTCAATTACCTTGACCGAGAGAAGTCAGTATAAGCCTTCATCTATAACCCGGTTACAATATCTGTGGACCTGGCGTCGATGACGTCACGTCGGTGCTCTGGTACGGTGCGCAAGGGGTAGGTAAAAGAGAAGGGGGAGGGGCTTCACATTCCAGCGAGGTCCACAGATATTGTAACCGAGTTGTACCTCTCTTGTCAACTATTTTAAACTCATAGCCTTCTACTTCCTTGTCACCTGGTTTCCCCTTTCATCGAACGAGCGGGCGAAACGAACGAAGTTCTATGCTTCTGCTTGGGCCGAAGATCGTTCGCACGTCCGGTGTCTGTCATGCTGTCCGCTGTCCGGCATTTCTCAACCGATTCGCGTGAAATTTTGTGCATTTTTTTGTCATGTCACTTTTTCGAAATTAAAAAATATATATATATGTAGATGTAGGACAGGCTCGCGAGTTCCACAGCTCGAAAAGCCAGTAGTATATAGAATGTACTACTAATATAAAATGATCTATCTATGTATGTGTGGTACAGACGCCCCCGCTCGTGCCCCGGGCGCTCCACCTCGGCAGCGGGGCTCCGCTGACGCCGGCCATGTGCCCGCGCAGCCCCGCGCTGGTGGCGCACGCGGCGCGCGGCGACATCTGGCTCGCGGGACCCGGCCTGCGCCCGCAGCGACTCACTTACGCCAGCACCGACAGCGCCAGGTATGTGCGTGGCTTGCCTTGTACAAACGCCAACACAGTTAACTGACCATCCTGTATTTATATATAACCTTATTACAATGCACATAAAGTGCACGGATGGTCAGTTAGCTGTGTTGTCGATAGTACATAAATCCTGGTTCCGGCATCAAAATGTAACGCTCCATTTGCGGGTAAATTGTGCAATGTTCTGCTATAAGCAAAATTCTGATGGTGGGTCGGATCCCTTTCTTTTCTGTATCATCTTAGCCTCCCCTAAAGAGTGCTAAAATGACTGGTCCTACGCCATCCGCATCAAGCTGACTCCCGCTGTTCTTTTCCGTATCCTGCAAGGTAATTGCGAAAAAGATGGCAAAATTCTGATGGTAGATCGCTTTTCCGTATCATGTTAGCCTCCCCTAAAGACTGCTACAATGACCGGTCCTGCGCCATCCGCATCAAGCTGGCTGCCGCTGTTCTTTTCCGTATCCTGCAAGGTAATTGCGAAAATGAAAGCACCAGGTTGAACTTTGTAGTAGTTGATGTTTGTGCAGAAAAAGGTCAGGCACAAAAGCCTACGTAATATTTTTTGTCATAAACTTATTTGTCTATCTTTTTTCCAGATTAAGCGACGACCCTCGGCAAGCAGGTGTGCCCTGCTACGTGACGCAGGAGGAGTTCTCCCGGTATACAGGCTTCTGGTGGCAGCCGTGCTCTGAAGGTGAGAACTGAGAGCTTTCGTCCAAAGAAAATATATCGTCCAAATGTCATCATCCTTCTAGCGCAGTATTTTTCAGTATGTGTTGCGCGATACTTATTTAGAGGGGTCGCGGCTACTAGTCTTTTTTTAATTTAACGTGACATTAGTAAACAAAAAAATATAGGATTAGGACAGCTTATCCATACTGAGGGGGTCTCGGCATGAAAAAGATTGATAAATACTAGAATGGTTAAGGAACCCGGGGCGACACGGGGCGAACCTATTCCCAAGATTGGCACATTTGGTGAGTAAAACCTCCTTTGTGAATTAGGATTACGTAATGTAAGTGGCTAGTTTTTAGGTGGTAATATATGACCCACGTATCGTGAGGCGTCCAAGACGGCCGAAAGGTTGCGTTTTGAACATTTGGTAGCAGAGCGTGGTTTTTTAAATATCACATTATATTTCGTAGGTACATACATAAAATTTATTTGAAAAGCCATGTGGTTCGAAGCCACGACCTCCAGATAATAAGTGATCCCGTGATTAACCGCTCGGCTACAGTCGCTTCGTCTATGTTGTTGTCAACAAAAGTGTAAACATGTGTTTGACGGCGACTGCATGATGGTTTGCCCTTGTTCCAGATGACGTGTTCAGGATAGTGTATGAAGAGGTAGACGAGAGTAACGTGAAGATATTCAGTTTCCCCTCCTCTCAGTCCAGTAGTGGAGAAATCGAGGAGTTCAGGTAAGATTATCATCCGTTACAAATCGTCCGTCTTTGTCTGTCACTTTGATATCTGTGTTTGTAAGAAAGGGATGAAACCGATTTTAGTGTACTGAGATTTGTTAAGTTTTATGAATATGGAGGTTATAGAATTAAATCAAAATTAAAACTAAATGCTCTCTCTCACACAATCTTTCAAGGTCCTTTATTGGCGTATAATATATGGCTTAATATACGTGGTGTCCCTTTGATATGAGACATGACGGAAAGTACCTTTAATATTGGGTATTTTGCTCCATGGAGACATTGTTTCATTTAAAAAAAGAAGTAAGTGTTTGTGTACAAGTGTGATGTCCTTATTTATTTAATCGTATGGCATACATTATTTTGGCCTTTACAGTTTGTCACTCTTTAGAACCACCCAGGGCACACGTGCAGGGTTGTGGTAGGTAGCTCCTGCGGACGCGAGTGACATTTATCCCCCCTTTTGTCAAGTGAGTGGGCAACTCGACTGTTTGAAGTTCTTAAGCCGCCCGAAGGCCTCTAACTCGGCTTAACGACTACTGTCATAGACAGCAGCCGGAATCAACTGTTTAGCGTGCCTTCCATAGCACGGAAGCGCTCATTTATATTAATGACTCAAACATCAGGCGGTCACCCATTCAAAGACTGACCGCTGCCATCTTTGCTTAACCTGCGTTGTCGTTTCCGACTCGCAGGCGCCGCTAGGCTATGAGCGCTTCAACTGTGAGTGTAGCTGTGAGTCACTAGAACTGGTTAAACATCATACCTACCTTGGGCTTAGAATTGATGACAAATTTAACTGGAAGCCTCATGTAGAGCATGTGTGTAATATACTAAGGTATATTCTAACTAACATTAACATGAATCTTAATGTGTCTTTGTCTGTCCCCAGATTCCCTAGAGCGGGGACCCCGAACGCCAAGTCCATTTTGCGGCTGGTCACCTTCAAACTGCAGAAGGCGTCGCCGACCGTCCTTGACTATTACTATGAGGGCAACTCTGATTCGCAATGTGAGTATGAGCGGGAGTGTACCACTCGCATTTTGGCGCAATATTAGGTGCCGGTTAATGTACGGCCCGATAATCTTTTTGCATGACTTAAAAAGAGACAGAGATATAGTGGACGCCGATTATTGGGCCGTACATTAACCGGCACCCAATATTATACTTATCTATGGTCATAACTCGATCCTTTGGCCGGAACGTGGATCCACGTTCAACCATTTACCAAATAGGGTATGGAACTCTAATTTTATTATTACTCCAAAAGAGAGAAGGCTAAGAAATATGCCTAATGACGAAAATCCTTTTCAACTATGTATCTCAAAAAATTACGATGAACCGTTTTAACGGTATCATCGTATTTTTTTAAATTGAATGTATTTATAGTCAGAGCTTTCTGAGAAATAGGTGAAAATATTCATTATTTATGAAAATATTGCTTGATACAGAGAGATTCTATTCTATCCCCCCTCTTAAAACTTTGGACACTTTTAACATAGTGATTATTTATTTTCTAGGTATATTCTTTTATAGATTTTTTATAATTTTTGGAGAAAATTCAATATTATTGATTATTTTATTTTGTGTCACCATCCCTATTGTGTTTTAAAGCCGACGAAAAAATGAAAAACATGGCGGGAGTAATTTTAACGTGGATCCACTTTCCGGCAGTATAACTGGATTCCGACTTATTCCTACTTGGTAAAAGAATTCTTGAAATCGTATGTGTAGTTCCGGACATTACCCTACTTACACACTTGAAATTCCTCAGACTTTTCCTCTTTTTTTAGGGTTCCGTACCCAAAGGGTAAAAACGGGACCCTATTACTAAAGCTCAGCTGTCCGTCCGTCCGTCAGTCTGTCCGTCTGTCACCAGGCTGTATCTCATGAGCCGTAATAGTTAGACAGTTGAAATTTTCACAAATGTATTTATGTTGCCGCTACAACAACAAATACTAAAAAAACAATAAAATAAATATTTAAGGGGGCTCCCATACAACAAACGTGATTTTTGTGCCGTTTCTATAGATATGGTACCGACTCGCACTTGGCCTGTTTTTTCTTTATACTAGTGTAGATTTTCAAAAACAAAGTCCGGAAGCTAATTTTCTTTTTACAGCATCAGATAATACAAATGATGCAGTGGAAGTGACAGATGTCCGGTGGTTCGATCTTCGGCAATCGCTCAAGGAAACATTCCCTTGGTTTGAATACTTGGCTCGAGTTGGCTGGACGCCCTGTGGAAACTAGTGAGTTTTAAGTGGTTAGTTTGTATGGACCGACCAGACCGCAGCTTGATGTATACGTGCTGACGCGGCTCACGCGTCATGATTTCTACATAAATTTTGCGACGCTATCGCAGCGTCAGGGTATTTAACCCCCTGACACCTACAAAATTTTCACGTTATCCACGTTAATCACCTGACCCCGATCACCTCGGGGAATTAGCGGCAATTATTTTATATTCAACTAGGAAAAAATTATAATGTTCGGTTATGGCGCTCCGCCGGACGCTACCGCGTCACGCTCGCTTCGCTCGCTCGGCTCGCGCGCTGTAGGGTCGCATTTCACCTAACAGCCTAACCGTTTTTTTCCCCTGGGGGATCAGGTTAGGGGATTAACGTGGACAACAGCAAAATTTTGGACAAATTTAACAATTAACTTTAAACTTTCACTGACTGTCACAGAGTTCCCTATTCATAACCACGAAAGCGCACTCTGGGTCTCAGGAGGTGAAGCTTTGGAGCCTACAACCTATAGGCTCGCGTCGCTCCGCCCGCGTAACGCAAAGAATACAGGCAAAACCACGAGATAAAATATAGCCTATGTCCATCCAGAAAGTTAGTTTTACACAGAGTTAAAAAAACGGAGAAGTGGTACAGTTTATAACCCGTTACATACACTTATAAAGCTACAATCTCACAGAATTTTCTCTTTATAATATTCGCCCGCATATCGCAAAGAACGCAGGCGAACCCAAGTGATAAAATGATGAACACAAGTGAAAGACATTTTGAAATCGGATAAGCGGTTCCGGAGGTTACTCATTACATGCAAACTTACTAATTTGCAACCTCACAGACTTTTCCTCATTAGTAGGTACAGTAGTATCACAAATATAAGGTACATTGGCAATCTACGTCCACGCCGCCGAGTGCCGAATGAAATCGACCATTTCAATAAAGACCTTGTTGCACTATACGCAATTACGCAAGGTACAATATGCAATGACAGGTGAACTCGTGCTTTCCCGCTCATGGCGCCAGACAAAATGGCGGGCGCGGGAGCTGTCGGCGTCGCGCGCAATGTTTCGGCCAATGGGCGTAGAAGATTTTACCCGCGCAAACGCGCTGCCTTATGATTGGTTAAAATGTTTTCAAAAAATGCTTTCTGCGCGGGTACATCGTTGTAACTTATATTTGTGGTACTACTGTATATACTTGCTGCCCGAGCGGTTCCGCCTGAGAATTATACAGAACGAAGATTAAATTGAATGAATGATCAATCTCTGAACAAAATATGACAACGAATTGAGCTCATTTTCCGCTTTTTATTGATTACCTGTTGTTATTTTCTATAGCGTATGGGTGCAACTCCTGGATCGCAAGCAGCAGCGGCTAGAGCTGGCCCTGATCCCGGTGAGCGAGTTCTGCGCGCCCGCGCACTACCCCGCCGCGCCGGCGCGCGCGCCGCCTGCGCGCGCAGACCAGCCCGAGCAGGTGAGAGACAACTCCTGGACCGCGAGCAGCAGCGGCTAGAGCTGGCCCTGATCCCGGTGAGCGAGTTCTGCGCGCCCGCGCACTACCCCGCCGCGCCGGCGCGCGCGCCGCCTGCGCGCGCAGACCAGCCCGAGCAGGTGAGAGACAACTCCTGGACCGCGAGCAGCAGCGGCTAGAGCTGGCCCTGATCCCGGTGAGCGAGTTCTGCGCGCCCGCGCACTACCCCGCCGCGCCGGCGCGCGCGCCGCCTGCGCGCGCAGACCAGCCCGAGCAGGTGAGAGACAACTCCTGGACCGCGAGCAGCAGCGGCTAGAGCTGGCCCTGATCCCGGTGAGCGAGTTCTGCGCGCCCGCGCACTACCCCGCCGCGCCGGCGCGCGCGCCGCCTGCGCGCGCAGACCAGCCCGAGCAGGTGAGAGACAACTCCTGGACCGCGAGCAGCAGCGGCTAGAGCTGGCCCTGATCCCGGTGAGCGAGTTCTGCGCGCCCGCGCACTACCCCGCCGCGCCGGCGCGCGCGCCGCCTGCGCGCGCAGACCAGCCCGAGCAGGTGAGAGACAACTCCTGGACCGCGAGCAGCAGCGGCTAGAGCTGGCCCTGATCCCGGTGAGCGAGTTCTGCGCGCCCGCGCACTACCCCGCCGCGCCGGCGCGCGCGCCGCCTGCGCGCGCAGACCAGCCCGAGCAGGTGAGAGACAACTCCTGGACCGCGAGCAGCAGCGGCTAGAGCTGGCCCTGATCCCGGTGAGCGAGTTCTGCGCGCCCGCGCACTACCCCGCCGCGCCGGCGCGCGCGCCGCCTGCGCGCGCAGACCAGCCCGAGCAGGTGAGAGACAACTCCTGGACCGCGAGCAGCAGCGGCTAGAGCTGGCCCTGATCCCGGTGAGCGAGTTCTGCGCGCCCGCGCACTACCCCGCCGCGCCGGCGCGCGCGCCGCCTGCGCGCGCAGACCAGCCCGAGCAGGTGAGAGACAACTCCTGGACCGCGAGCAGCAGCGGCTAGAGCTAGCCCTGATCCCGGTGAGCGAGTTGAGAGAGCGCACGTGTGCGTCAGAGGGAGACAACGGACCAGCGGATAATGGTGTTCTTACAGCTGACATATTTCTGACCACATGCATTCATGCCCCGTAACTAACCAACTGAGCTATAAGAACAATCAGTCTCGGCCTCTAAATCTTTCAATCAGTTCCTTCTGACAAAGCCTTAGGGAGGCGTGCAGCGACATATACCGAAAGACTTAGGCTTCTTAACGGCGCCAACGTCTTGAATTGTATTGAGAAATCGTCAGCAACGATGCGCTACCCCGTACTAAATTAATTCTGTATGAAGCAGTAACGCTGCTAATGAAATTATAAATTCAATTCGATCAATCAAAACATCATTATAGGTAAACAATTTCCTGTAATTTAAATTTATAATTTCGTTAGCAGCGTTACTGCTTAGTACAATATTAATTTTATGCAGCGATACAAACGCGAGATACTACCCATAGATCACCCCGTGGTCTTTCTTTCTTTCTTTCTTACTAAGAGGTTTTTGTGACGTCATTCGAACCAGTTTTTGGAGAGGAACAAATGTTTGTATGGGAGCAACTACAATTAAAGAACATAAATACCTAAAAAATTGAGACAAAGATTGACCTCGCTGGCGGCGGTGCAAAACGTTTCATACTGTGTGTCTATACAAGTATGACGTCACATTTGTACATTTGTACTAATCGTAGTATGAAAAAATCTGGTAAATTGTTGATTCGGTCGCGAAATACTGCGTTTAAGTACATAGTTGTTATACAATTTTGTTTCTAGAAAAGCGTAAGGATTGTATTGGTAGTTTTTAATCTACTCTTGGACAATAAAAAAAAAATGCATATTTTTTCTAAACTTTCAAGGTTCACATCTTTGTACGATTTTAATTGTATTTTATAATTTATACTTTATTACGATAATTTGGTGGTTTACAATCCATTTAGCATCACTACGTTATCAATTTGAACATGAGGCCGCATGCCTATTCCCTGTCTCACAATAATAATAATAAATCAGTCTATATACCTTTCACTGCGGGGCACAGGCCTCCTCTCATTTATGAGAGGAACCGGGCAGTAGTCTCCACGCTGGCCCATACACCTTTGAATTTATCCGTGGATCTGTCTCACAAAGCCTCATTAAATGAACTAAATTAAATAAATGATTTTTATTCTGCAAGTAGGCTGTATCGGCACTTTCTCAATTCAAAACTCTACCAGCGTTTCTAAAAAAGAAGACCACTGTTTAGAATTTGCCGAAACAAACTCAACTCATCAGTCAGTCATTTTTTGCCAAATGATAGCTCTTATTGTTCCAGCCAATACAAATCCTGGTACAAGAGCTGGCGCCCGACGTGTGGATCAACGTGCACGACATCCTGCACTTCCTGCCGGCGCCGGAGGCCGGCACGGTCCGGTTCGTGTGCGGCTCGGAGCAGACCGGACACCTGCATCTGTACCTGGTTACGGCCAGGCTCGCGCGGGGCCCGTCCGTGAGGGTGAGAAGTAAGTGACGCGACGTATCAGCTGGGAGACCACCGCTGGACACATGTCCCCCCCAAACAGCACGACGTATCAGCTGGGAGGCATGTCCCCCCCCAAAGAGCACGACGTATCAGCTGGGAGGCCACTGCTGGACACATGTAACGCAACCAAGAATCCGCGTAGCGGGCACTCGTAATGTTTGCTCAGAAGCCGGCTGAGCCCGCTTGGCGGGCAGCTGTATGAATTTGGCGAATTCTGTCGGTTTCTGGTGAATTGCTCCATTTTTAGTTTGGTTGCGAAAGTGTTAAAAGTGAGTGGCTACTGTCAAAAACTCGCCTAGCGGGCGCCTACGCCGTACGCGCTTTTCGCTACTTAGCGGGACGACCACGGGATCGGCTACGTTGTAGTAAAAAATAATATAGATATTGGCTCTATTTTGATGTCGGGGAATACACAATCGCTATGTTTCCGAGATTGGCGTTTGGGCCCCGAGTTCCACTAGCTGCCCGGCTCGGCTTCGCACGGATTACTCGTTTTCCCGTAGGAATGAAGCTTTTCTCGCGGTAAAAAGTAGCCTATATTCATCAGGGATAATGTCGGCTTCTAATGGTAAAAGAATTTTTCAAATCGTTCCAGTAGTTTCGGAGCCTATTCAATACAAACACACAAACAGATCTTTCCTCTTTATAATATTAGTGTAGAAGTGTAGATGTTGCCTACTATAACTCTAATGTATCCTACCTTTCCAGCGGTTATGGAGATGATAACTGAAGAGGAGAACTTGGCTATTGGACCCAACATCATCAGTAAAGAACCAATCACTGCGGGTGAATGGGAGGTGCTCGGCAGAAAGATATGGGTGAGTTTTATTGATCCTAATGCCACCACGATATCGAGCAGTAGTGCTGCTCTACGTGCGACCTAGTATCCACAGGCTAGCAATGGTAATAGGCGGATTCTATCCTCGTACGTAGAAGATTTTACCCGCACAAACGCGCTGCCTTATGATTGGTTAAAATGTTTTCAAAAATTATTTCTGCGCAGGCACATCGTTGTAACTTATATTTGTGGTACTACTGTAACAAGTTACAACCTAAACGATATGATACAGAGAGAAAGAATATAATGGAAAAATAAACCATCTTCGTCGTTCGAAGTTACCTGATGTGGTTCGATTGGAATGGAGCGGGCGCATAGCTCGCCCATTAGAGTGATGCCAAGGCTGTGAAACAAGTCTATAACACGATACAGAGAGGGCGCTAGTCTTAGCGGGAATATAATGGAAAAATATACAACTTCCGTCACTGTCCTCGTAGCTCAGTTGGTAGAGCAGTCTAGCGTTAATATAAAGGTCGCAGGTTTGAATCCTGTCGGGGGCTACTGACGAAGATGGTTTATTTTTCCATTATATTCTTTCTCTCTGTATCATATCATGTAAAATGATCAGGGTAACTTCCTCGTTAAAAATAACACGAAACAAAAATAGTACATTACTACAGAGGCCGGGAAGTAAGGGGTTGCCGGCCGAGCGTAGCGAGGTCGGATAGTTATGAGGCTGGCAACCCCTTTTCACACCTAGGTATGTATAGTGCTTTTCTCAAACATGCAATGAAATAAATTTAAAAAACTCCAAGAAATTAAACTTAAATTTTCATGGCTGAACGCCGTGATCCTGTGCCACAAATTGTGGCAGGCCTCCAATTTTGTATGAAATGCCATTACGGGCCTGTCGTCTCGATGCGCCAGAAACTTGACGCTTCGAAGCCCATTATGAAGAACACAACGTAAATATTTAATTGCATCTTAAATAATTTATTTCGTTATAAATGTAAGATACAACTTGTACAGAGCGACGCGAATGCCCGAAATTTGCTTCATTTTAGGCATGTAACTCTCTGCCGGTTTTCCGGCCGGCTGCACCGTCGGTATCCTTTATCCGGCCAAACCACTATCCGTTGCATCTCTAGTACTAACCTTATAACACTTCTGGTTTGCGTCTGTGGTTGAAAACAACCGGATACCCGTTCACTCCTACCTACATGTACCTCTTCCACAGGTAGACGAAACCCGCGACCTGGTCTACTTCGTGGGTCTACGGGAAACGCCGCTGGAGCGCCACTTGTATGCCGCGCCGCTGTCGCCTCCGCGACCGCACGGCGTGACCTTACTCACAACCGTTGGACATTCTTGCGCTGTTGATATGGACGATGTGAGTATAGACATCTCGCTCTAACTTTACACCGCCGCCGATCAATGTTGACCACTTGCTCCAAAAAGTACCAGGCACTCATAACTCCGGTAGAGGATGTATGTAGACTCGTAGATTGCATGAGTGGAACTTGTATGCCGGTCGCACGGCTCGACCTTCACGAGCGTCGGACATTCTTGTGCCGTTGATATGGACAACGTGAGTATAGCCATCTCGCTCTAACTTTACACCGCTGCCGATAAAGTCGACCACTTGCTCCAAAAAGTACCAGGCACTCATAACTCCGGTAGAGGATGTATGTAGACTCGTAGATTGCTTGAGTGGAACTTGTATGCCGGCCGCACGGCGTAACCATCACCACCGTTGGACATTCTTGCGCTGTTGATATGGACGACGTGAGTATAGCCATCTCGCTCTAACTTTACACCGCCGCCGATCAAAGTCGACCACTTGCTCCAAAAAGTACCAGACACTCATAACTCCGGTAGAGGATGTATGTAAAATAAATAAAAATAAATACATAAATATTAGGGGACAATCTTACACAAATCGACCTAGTCCCAAACTAAGCAAAGCTTGTACTATGGGTACTAGACGACGATAAACATACTTATATAGATAAATAAATACTTAATTACATAGAAAACATCCATGACTCGGGAACAAATATTCGTGCTCATCACACAAATAAATGCCCTTACCGGGATTCGAACCCAGGACCTCTTGCTTCGTAGGCAGGGTCACTACCAACTAGGCTAAAGCGGTCGTCTGTAAATTGTCTTGTAGACTCGTAAATTGCTTGAGTGGAATTTGTATGCCGGTCGCACGGCGCTGTGGGGGTACCATTTCGCGGCGCTACTTCTAGGGTTTTTTCGTTAGCTGATTTGAGCCTATGGTTTTACATCTCAATGTTATCTTTTGATTGACAAAATTAGTTAACAGTTTGTATTGTTGACAGGAATGCACCCTGGCGGTGATAACGTCTAGCAACATCAGCACTGCCCCGTCCACGCGCGTGTATAGGATAGCCCACACGCCCGCCCCTACCCTGGTCGCGCAAGGACTGCTCATGGACCGAGCTCCTAGTGGTAATTATACTTTTTCACCTCACTAAGCTCAGGATCCTACGTTAGGATCCCTAGCTACGCTCAGGATTCATGAGGTTCAGATTCATTCATTCATCAGGTTTTACAATGCATGTGCTCGAAAAGAGCGTTTTCCAAGCACCCAAATCGTGCGGAAAGTGCCACTTTTTCGCACTAGTGCTTTTTACTTTTAATTTTTTTTTTAATTTTTACGTCCGTCGTCAGCCCGACGCAAAGAGTTTATTACTCGAGAAAAGTTTTACAAATATTTCAATTACACGTTTTCTTTCAATATAAAAGGTACATAAATACTAATAATGTCTAAAATGATTTATTAATCTTTATGAATTTTGAATTTGGTCAATAAATTAATTGATTTTAAATATTCACTTAATGTGTTTGGCTGAACGCATCTTTCTTTTGCCTTTTGCGATACGACAGTATGGCGACTTGCACATGCGCAATGCGCATATGTTGGTTGACCGCGCATGTATTTAAAACTAAAAAGCCCGCCATTGTTGTGATTGTTGTTTACTTTGGAGTTATTTTATGTAAATAAGTTAAAAATATCGAGTGAAAGTGAGTAATCAATAATAATAATGATTTAGGTATTGCGTTTCAATAGTGTCAGTATGTTTCTTAGAACTACGACGGTACAGCGTCTTTTTGTTGTTAAATATATTGAGTTACTCAAAATTATTTTAGTTCCAAAACCACAATACAATGGATTTAACTTTTAAGTGAATAAGCTTGACAGCAAAAGATGTGGAGAAGTTGTTAAATGCAGTTCCAGATAATAAGTAGGTACCTGACAATCTACCTCTTCTTCAATTTTAACCTATCTATTTAAACCGACATTTCACCATTTAATATATTTCCTCACACAAGGCATAGTAAAACGTTGTATGATACACGCGCGTAAAGATGATTTCCGACGAGTGTCATTTTTATACATTCGCTCGCTTCACTCGCTCATGTATAAAAATGACACTCGTCGGAAATCACCTACTGTCCACACTTGTATCATAAATAACTAATACTGTACATATGGCTCTTCAAAGTTCGACATATGCACGAAAAGTGCTCCTTTCCGCACTAGTGCGGGAAAGTAGCACCATGTACTGTAAATAACTATTTCATACATTTCATTCGGAAAAGTAAGTTTTGCATAAAAATGCTACTTTTCTGTTCAAGCTACTTTTTTAATTTATTAATTGGCATGTGGCATTTACGCAATGTGCCAATTGAATCTGATCTTAATAAAATAATCGATTGTAATTTCATCGTAATTGATTAAAACGAACATAAATTTCAAGTTTCAACTAAAACAACGTTGTATGAAAATTTATGAATTTACTGTAATATTTAAAAATTAGTAATAAAAATTAAGGAAATTTGTTAAAACTTGTTAAGTATTTCAACAGCGTCTTTTTTAAATTTCTTCATAATCGGTGTGGAAAATTGTATGTGTCACTCGGTACAAAATTATCTTCGTCTCGGATGTTGACACTTGTATCCCTCACTACGCTCTATTTTTACCTCTATATTGCTTTTATCTACTCTGGTGAGCAATAAAGAATATTTGTATTGTATTGTATTGTACGCTCAGGATCCCTTGCTACGTTCAGGATTCAATACACCGCCCTCGCCGTAAATATACTGTTTTGCTCCATTGTGACACAAATAACTATTGTATCTAACATGGTTCAAGCCACCAAGTGGGAAGACAAACATTCGGAAGATTAGTATCTGTGTGAGAGCATCCTATCCTGTCCATATAGGCTTATATAGTCCTATCTAGTCCTATCATGCCCAAGACATAAATTCAAGACATAATATCATTGAAGAGCCATTTTGAATATTTTGTGGACTCAATTGTTTTATACACCAAAAGAAAGAAGGCAAAAATTATGCCTAATGCCAAAATTCTTATTCATATCTCATAAAGCTACGACGATACTATACAACGTTTTAATGTTGCTCGTTAGAGCAAGAAAACGCTCTCGGGCCGTGACGTCACGCCCCAAGAGCGTCTTATTAAAATACCATTGTTTCATATAAAGGCGCGTTTTGCGGGAAAGGGACAGAAACAGAATATACCCCTCATAAAACTTCGGACTCTTATAACTTACTGTTTATTTACTCATTTGTGTAACTTCTTTCTCCATTCGAGTGTATTTTAAATCGGATAATTCAACATTATTGATTATTTTATTTGGAGTTCACATCCCTAATGTGTATACAGGTACTGTGTGAAACTGGCTTTACAGCGGCTGAAAAATGGTTTGCAAATTTTGATGGCAACTTACACAACTTGTAATATTAGGTCCTTACCTATGAAATTGGCGTTTTGTATGGAGAATTTTATGAAAACTGATTTTCATACATTGAATTTTGTGGATTATTCAGCAATGTCAAATTCAAACCAAACAAAATTTTATTTATTTATTCGGAGAACCAACAGCTACAAAAACACATTATGTAGATAAAATACAAAAAGCCAATTACAGGTTCCCACCGATAGCATCGCAGTAAACATTTCTGAGATCACTATTTTTACACTGAATTTGGTAGGAATTTTGGTAGGAATATAGAAAACTTTTAAGCTACGTTACACATATTTATCTTAATAACTTAAAAGTAGTTCGCATCATAAAACTATACGTAATTGAAACACTTGAACCGGCAGCACATGAAAAGGGTGGTTTTCAAACTTTAATTTGAAACACGAAATAAAAAATGAAAACCTATTATTTGTATTTAAAACCTTTGTTACATAGTCTAATATTAAATTTAATAAAAAAATTGGAAGTTGCAATAGAAATGAATAAATTACGTACAAAATAATATCTGTGAAAAAAACGCCAATTTCATAGGTAAGGACCCTAATATGATGTGTCTGTTGCAGAAACGTCATCAGACTCCCGCAGCTACAACGGGTCCTGGGACAGCCGCTCCGGCGACGGCGACAACGACGAAAACGACTCCAGCGAAGCCTCCATACTTGTCAAAGGTACTTAATAACTACTCACTTACACACTGCGGCCCAGAGCCGCTCTGTGGTATCCCCAAAACTGCGACCAAGCTCACTCTAATGCCCGGGCCACACTAACGAGACATGCCATTAATTATCGCGATAACACAAGTCTTATTGAGCTTATTAATATTTGACAGCTGTCATCTGTGATGACAGCTGTCAAATACAGTTGCAATTTTTGTTATCCTATGGCTGTTTGTCCACCGCCGCCGTCACCGTCACGTCACCGAGAAAGAGATGACGGCGCCGAATATTTGTATAGAAGGCCCACTGCCTTTGCTTGCACTTCTGCAGATGTCACACGTATGATCGATGAATCGGTCGCGGTGGACAAACGATCGCCGTCACGTCATATTAAACTCGGCCCAAATAATCTCGTTCTCGGAGACGGCCCGGTGACGGCGGCGGTGGACAAACAGCCTAAGTCATCATTGACGTTTATTGTACCGGGATGATGGCAGTCATATATAGGCTGTTGACCTTTCGTATGCCGTGTCCCGTATGCGGACGTACGCTGTAGATTGCCAAGCCACCTCTGACATTTGTACCCCTAGTCTGCCGGCACTTTACGATTATAATGGCGATTGGAGAGGCTCAGTTTATTACAAATGTGGTTTTATCAAAATTCCGTTAAATAAACTTTGTTTTGCGCTACATATTATTGCTAAATACCTCTTTTATAATTTATTTACAGGTTCTTTATTTCAAGATTTTATATGGAACTGTCCCCATCGTAAGAAATTACGAATTTACAAAAAAATGTTTTTGCGAACCCGGTTTTTGTTTCATTTTCCAACCTTTAGAGACATCAAAGCAAACACTAAATACAAGAAACTACACAATTTAGAAGAAGCATAAGGAGGAGGTTCAGCATTTCTGAGACGAAAAGTGAGAATAGAACATACACGTTCGCTATTTTGCACTTGTTCTAGACGAAGTTTTCGACACTCCTGTCGTTTAATTACGCGGTCTAGGATTTATATAAGATATTTTTATTATAAACTAGCTTCTGCCCGCGACTCCGTCCGCGTGGAACTCGTTTATATCGCGCAGCCCCATACAAACTTTCACCCCCCCATTTCACCCCCTTAAGGGATGATTTCGGGGATAAAAACTATCCTATGTCCTTCCCCGGGACTCAAACTATCTCGATACCAAATTTCATCGCAATCGGTTCAGCGGTTTAAGCGTGAAGAGGTAACAGACAGACAGACAGACAGACAGACAGACAGACACACTTTCGCATTTATAATATTAGTATGGATTGTGTATCCCTTTTTACACTAAACATACAAAAATGTATAAAAACTAAGTAAAATTAATTCTGTGACTAATAAGCTGATAATAAGGCGTTTTGAGTGGGCCCACGGTTTATACTAATTATCCACACTTCTAGATTGTTTATGCCCTACATAAATGATATTATTTTGAACTAGAATAAACCAGCTTTCTATAAATGCATCAAACTCTTTCCACCACAAACAAATAATGTATAAATAATAGTAAAGAAAATTGTGTGTCCAAATCGTTGATGAACTGTTGATTGTGTACATGTGTGCGTGAATGGTTCACTACGCTTGTCTGCCGTGTGCCGTATCCGGGCACGCATAGACGGCCGTCATTGGCCTCGTGCGGCTGACGTTGTGTACAGAGTTGCCCGCCATTTTGTTTTGCGTTTGTGTGCGTGTATTTTGGATGCACTTCGATAAATTATTAAATTTTACATATATAAATTTCGATTTACTGAAAGAAGTGAGAGTAATATTAATCTCAATAAAATTATCTTCAAAATGATATACGTTACTCGAAGAAAGTATTACCCAAACTCTTAGAAAACAGCAAATAAGTTACACTCGCGTAACGGTTCTTAGTAAACAGAAGTTTTGAGTGTAAAATATTTGAAAACTAGCTGATATTACAGACTTTGATTTATTTGTATAGCTTCTTATAGAACAAAACTGCAATGTGTTTTTCTCAATTTTCTTCACGACTTTCTACAGGTCACTTGTTCCTCATCCAGCGGTTACGATGCGCGAATTCAAATGCTTGTAACGATCGAATGAGTCAACTTATGAATAAGTGACAGTTTGCAGTTTGCATCATTCATTCATTCCGATTCGTTAAAATGCTATTTCCAACCTTATTTTTAGGACTTTTAATTTCAAAATTACAAAAACGTGATTGAACTATTTTGGTGACGGATACAGGATACGGCATACAACTGGTATAGGTACGGATACGGGACACGGCATACGAAGGGTAGGTACAGGTGTGCGAGCCGCATCGGCATACGAAAGGTTAAAAAAATCTTATTATAGTTAATTTGTGTAAGATTTAACATTTATTTTGACCTTGACTTGTTCCTCCAGAGCACGCCCTCAGCGCGCCGTCCTGCGTGCCGCCACCGCAGATCTTCAGCACGCGCCTGTCGTGCGGGCTGGCGGCCTACTGCACGCTGTGGCGCGGCGCGCGCGCAGGCCGCGGGCCCACCGTGCTGCACGTGTACGGCGGGCCCGAGGTGCAGACCGTCACCAACAGCTACAAGGTACCCGGGGAGATACTCGTATACCACAAGAGTGCCCTCCTGCTCTTAGCCGAGGTCATTGCCTGATACGGGTGTACACTCAAAATGTATTATTACTCCAAAAGAAAGAAGTCAAAAAATATGCCTAGTGACGAAAATCCCATTCCGATATCTCAAAGAATTACGAAGCTACAACCGTTTTAATATTGGTTGTTAGAGAGAGACAACGCTCACAGATAGTGACATGACAAACGTTCTATACATTCAAATTTTAAAGAACACCTCTAACCATGACAGACGGTTTGGTGCAAACCACCCTAAGAAATGAACTCACGCCCACGCCTAAGTTTAATCACGTTTAAGGCGCCGTAGGTTCAGCGAAGTTAAGCTAACAGAGTTTTTGAAACAATATAATGCGTCTGTTTATAATAATATGGTTTCCAAAAAATACAAATAGTAATCTTGAGGCTTTTCTGCAGGGAAATCAGTGCTTCGAAACATGATTAAGCAAATTTCGCTCGATAGAAATAAATCACGAACATAGGTCTAAAACACACAAAAATACACTTAAAATATTCGTAACAAATTATGCACAAAAGCTATAAATATTAAAATTGCTTCTAAAAATCGGCAATATCATGTTTGAGAGAAATCAGTGTTTACATTTTTATTTATTTAAACGGCCAAAAAATTTAAATTAAAAAACATGATATCCGCGCTTCCGAGCACGCACTTCCATCTCGCTCACGCTTATGCTCAGTGCGAGGGAGAGAAGACCATGAACCCACGGCGCCTTAAGCATGAATTTCAACAACGTATCTTCCTCAGGGCATCAGACAACTCCGCATGCACATGCTAGCGGCGCGGGGCTTCAACGTAGTGGCGATCGATTCCCGGGGCTCCAAGCACCGCGGCCGCGCCTGGGAGGGCGCCATACGCGGCAAGATGGGACAGGTCGAACTGGATGATCAGGTAACACCAATCTTCCATCATCAACCTCTTATAGCATACTTCGATCAGCTCCGAAGGTTCGGTTCACGGCCCGTGAGTGGGTTAGGTCAGAAAGTTTCTCAGATATCTAGGTTGACCAGCTGCGAAAGTACCAGGCTCTCATATTTCGCTAAGAGATCGATATTCACAGCAATCTTCCATCATCATCGTCTGAAAGAGATGAGCTACATACACTGTCTGTTCTCATGATTGCTGCATTAAATTTTCGCTGCAAAAGTACTAGGCGTCCATGACTTGATAAGAGTTTGGGGTTTGAGCGTAGTGGCGATCAATTCCCGGGGCTCCAAGCACCGCGGCCGCGCCTGGGAGGGCGCCATACGCGGCAAGATGGGACAGGTCGAACTGGATGATCACTATACCAATCTTCCATCATCATCAACCTCTTATAGCATACTTCGATCAGCTCCGAAGGTTCGGTTCACGGCTCGTGAGTGGGTTAGGTCAGAAAGTTTCTCAGAAATCTAGGTTGACCAGCTGCAAAAATACCAGGCTCTCATATAAAAGTACTAGGCGTCCATGACTTGATAAGAGTTTGGGGTTTGAGCGTAGTGGCGATCAATTCCCGGGGCTCCAAGCACCGCGGCCGCGCCTGGGAGGGCGCCATACGCGGCAAGATGGGACAGGTCGAACTGGATGATCACTATACCAATCTTCCATCATCATCAACCTCTTATAGCATACTTCGATCAGCTCCGAAGGTTCGGTTCACGGCTCGTGAGTGGGTTAGGTCAGAAAGTTTCTCAGAAATCTAGGTTGACCAGCTGCAAAAATACCAGGCTCTCATATAAAAGTACTAGGCGTCCATGACTTGATAAGAGTTTGGGGTTTGAGCGTAGTGGCGATCAATTCCCGGGGCTCCAAGCACCGCGGCCGCGCCTGGGAGGGCGCCATACGCGGCAAGATGGGACAGGTCGAACTGGATGATCACTATACCAATCTTCCATCATCATCAACCTCTTATAGCATACTTCGATCAGCTCCGAAGGTTCGGTTCACGGCTCGTGAGTGGGTTAGGTCAGAAAGTTTCTCAGAAATCTAGGTTGACCAGCTGCAAAAATACCAGGCTCTCATATAAAAGTACTAGGCGTCCATGACTTGATAAGAGTTTGGGGTTTGAGCGTAGTGGCGATCAATTCCCGGGGCTCCAAGCACCGCGGCCGCGCCTGGGAGGGCGCCATACGCGGCAAGATGGGACAGGTCGAACTGGATGATCACTATACCAATCTTCCATCATCATCAACCTCTTATAGCATACTTCGATCAGCTCCGAAGGTTCGGTTCACGGCTCGTGAGTGGGTTAGGTCAGAAAGTTTCTCAGAAATCTAGGTTGACCAGCTGCAAAAATACCAGGCTCTCATATAAAAGTACTAGGCGTCCATGACTTGATAAGAGTTTGGGGTTTGAGCGTAGTGGCGATCAATTCCCGGGGCTCCAAGCACCGCGGCCGCGCCTGGGAGGGCGCCATACGCGGCAAGATGGGACAGGTCGAACTGGATGATCACTATACCAATCTTCCATCATCATCAACCTCTTATAGCATACTTCGATCAGCTCCGAAGGTTCGGTTCACGGCTCGTGAGTGGGTTAGGTCAGAAAGTTTCTCAGAAATCTAGGTTGACCAGCTGCAAAAATACCAGGCTCTCATATAAAAGTACTAGGCGTCCATGACTTGATAAGAGTTTGGGGTTTGAGCGTAGTGGCGATCAATTCCCGGGGCTCCAAGCACCGCGGCCGCGCCTGGGAGGGCGCCATACGCGGCAAGATGGGACAGGTCGAACTGGATGATCACTATACCAATCTTCCATCATCATCAACCTCTTATAGCATACTTCGATCAGCTCCGAAGGTTCGGTTCACGGCTCGTGAGTGGGTTAGGTCAGAAAGTTTCTCAGAAATCTAGGTTGACCAGCTGCAAAAATACCAGGCTCTCATATAAAAGTACTAGGCGTCCATGACTTGATAAGAGTTTGGGGTTTGAGCGTAGTGGCGATCAATTCCCGGGGCTCCAAGCACCGCGGCCGCGCCTGGGAGGGCGCCATACGCGGCAAGATGGGACAGGTCGAACTGGATGATCACTATACCAATCTTCCATCATCATCAACCTCTTATAGCATACTTCGATCAGCTCCGAAGGTTCGGTTCACGGCTCGTGAGTGGGTTAGGTCAGAAAGTTTCTCAGAAATCTAGGTTGACCAGCTGCAAAAATACCAGGCTCTCATATAAAAGTACTAGGCGTCCATGACTTGATAAGAGTTTGGGGTTTGAGCGTAGTGGCGATCAATTCCCGGGGCTCCAAGCACCGCGGCCGCGCCTGGGAGGGCGCCATACGCGGCAAGATGGGACAGGTCGAACTGGATGATCAGGTAACACCAATCTTCCATCGTCAACCTCTTATAGCATACTTCGATTACCTCCGAAGGTTCGGTTCACGGCTCGTGAGTGGGTTAGGTCAGAAAGTTTCTCAGAAATCTAGGTTGACAAGCTGCAAAAGTACCAGGCTCTCATATTTCGGTAAGAGATCGATATTCACAGCAATCTTCCATCATCATCGTCTGAAAGAGATGAGCTACATACACTGTCTGTTCTCATGATTGCTGCATTAAATTTTCGCTGCAAAAGTACTAGGCGTCCATGACTTGATAAGAGTTTGGCGTTTGAGCGTAGTGGCGATCAATTCCCGGGGCTACAAGCACCGCGGCCGCGCCTGAGAGGGCGCCATACGCGGCAAGATGGGACAGGTCGAACTGGATGATCAGGTAATACCAATCTTCCATCATCAACCTCTTATAGCATACTTCGATCAGCTCCGAAGGTTCGGTTCACGGCCCGTGAGTGGGTTAGGTCAGAAAGTTTCTCAGATATCTAGGTTGACCAGCTGCGAAAATACCAGGCTCTCATATTTCGCTAAGAGATCGATATTCACAGCAATCTTTCATCATCATCGTCTGAAAGAGATGGATCAGCTTTTATTGTACTGCTCATGATTGCTGCTGACAGTAAGCGTTATATTCAATTTTCGCTGCAAAAGTACTAGGCGTCCATGACTTGATAAGAGTTTGGGGTTTGAGCGTAGTGGCGATCAATTCCCGGGGCTCCAAGCACCGCGGCCGCGCCTGGGAGGGCGCCATACGCGGCAAGATGGGACAGGTCGAACTGGATGATCAGGTAATACCAATCTTCCATCATCAACCTCTTATAGCATACTTCGATCAGCTCCGAAGGTTCGGTTCACGGCTCGTGAGTGGGTTAGGTCAGAAAGTTTCTCAGAAATCTAGGTTGACCAGCTGCAAAAATACCAGGCTCTCATATAAAAGTACTAGGCGTCCATGACTTGATAAGAGTTTGGGGTTTGAGCGTAGTGGCGATCAATTCCCGGGGCTCCAAGCACCGCGGCCGCGCCTGGGAGGGCGCCATACGCGGCAAGATGGGACAGGTCGAACTGGATGATCAGGTAATACCAATCTTCCATCATCAACCTCTTATAGCATACTTCGATCAGCTCCGAAGGTTCGGTTCACGGCTCGTGAGTGGGTTAGGTCAGAAAGTTTCTCAGAAATCTAGGTTGACCAGCTGCAAAAATACCAGGCTCTCATATAAAAGTACTAGGCGTCCATGACTTGATAAGAGTTTGGGGTTTGAGCGTAGTGGCGATCAATTCCCGGGGCTCCAAGCACCGCGGCCGCGCCTGGGAGGGCGCCATACGCGGCAAGATGGGACAGGTCGAACTGGATGATCAGGTAATACCAATCTTCCATCATCAACCTCTTATAGCATACTTCGATCAGCTCCGAAGGTTCGGTTCACGGCTCGTGAGTGGGTTAGGTCAGAAAGTTTCTCAGAAATCTAGGTTGACCAGCTGCAAAAATACCAGGCTCTCATATAAAAGTACTAGGCGTCCATGACTTGATAAGAGTTTGGGGTTTGAGCGTAGTGGCGATCAATTCCCGGGGCTCCAAGCACCGCGGCCGCGCTTGGGAGGGCGCCATACGCGGCAAGATGGGACAGGTCGAACTGGATGATCAGGTAATACCAATCTTCCATCATCAACCTCTTATAGCATACTTCGATCAGCTCCGAAGGTTCGGTTCACGGCTCGTGAGTGGGTTAGGTCAGAAAGTTTCTCAGAAATCTAGGTTGACCAGCTGCAAAAATACCAGGCTCTCATATAAAAGTACTAGGCGTCCATGACTTGATAAGAGTTTGGGGTTTGAGCGTAGTGGCGATCAATTCCCGGGGCTCCAAGCACCGCGGCCGCGCCTGGGAGGGCGCCATACGCGGCAAAATGGGACAGGTCGAACTGGATGATCAGGTAATACCAATCTTCCATCATCAACCTCTTATAGCATACTTCGATCAGCTCCGAAGGTTCGGTTCACGGCTCGTGAGTGGGTTAGGTCAGAAAGTTTCTCAGAAATCTAGGTTGACCAGCTGCAAAAATACCAGGCTCTCATATAAAAGTACTAGGCGTCCATGACTTGATAAGAGTTTGGGGTTTGAGCGTAGTGGCGATCAATTCCCGGGGCTCCAAGCACCGCGGCCGCGCTTGGGAGGGCGCCATACGCGGCAAGATGGGACAGGTCGAACTGGATGATCACGATCAGGTAACATCCATTACTTCGATCCGATTGGGTTAGGTCAGAAAGTTTCTCAGAAATCTAGGTTGACAAGCTGCAAAAGTACCAGGCTCTCATATTTTGCTAAGAGATCGATATTCACAACAACCTTTCATCATCATTGTCTGAAAGAGATGAGCATATATACTGTTGATTTGTTCTCATGATTGCTGCAACAGTATCTTCAATCTTCGCTGCAAGAGAGCTAGGCGCTTATGACTTGCTAAGAGCTCGGGGCTTCAATGTAGTGGTGGTGATCGATTCCCGGGGCTCCAAGCATAGTGGTCGCGCCTGTGGAAACAGGTAAAACCATCAAGGAAAGTCATTAACAGCTACCAGGCTGGTATGGTCGCCAAGAGGTTAACACTAGGGGCTAGGTCAGAAAGAAAACCCAGCGTTTGACAAGTTTAAATGTTGACAAACTGCCAAAGTACCAGGCTCTCATATTTCGCATGGATTTTTAAGCTATCACTTCAATATTGATAGGTTCTAAATGGATGGAAGTTACATGCTACCTGAAACCTAAAGGTAGTTCGTGCTTATCAGCCAATAAGGAGGAACTAAAGCCATTTCTTCTTCTTTCTCCACATGCTTTAAAACTGTTTTTTTTAGGTGGAGGTACTGCAATGGCTGGCGAAAGAGACAGACTGCATAGACATGGAACGGGTCGCTATACACGGCTGGAGTTATGGTGAGTGTTTCGTTCTATTCCTTGCCGTTATCATATTTCGTTTAAAAGCATAATAAAACGGCACGTTGACAATGTTTTTTACGAGCTTTTATTTAGTTTCACCTGTCCCTTTGTCTGTCTGTCTTTCTGTAATCAAATCTTGCAAGGTAAATTTGACCCACTTCCCGGTGACCGATTGAGCTGAAATTTTGGGTATAATTATAGTTTGGATGACAACTCAATGTTATGGTACCATCGAGCTGATCTGATGATGGAGACAGAAGGTGGCCATAGGAACTCCGTAATAAAACCACATAACCCCATCGAGTTTGGGCTCGTTAGAATCGTCTCAATGAGTAGTTGATGATGGTGTACAGAAAAGTACAGTCGGCAATAAAAGCTTGTACCAAAAATGAAATTTTTGACAGAAACTTATTTAATATCTTTGTGCAATAATAGTACATTACTACAAAAGCCGGCAAATTAGGGATTGCCTAGTATATATAGTAGCGAGGTCGGATAATAGTACGAGGCAGGCTTATAGTGCTTTTCTCAAAAAAGCAATGAAATTAAAAAAAGAAACAACCTTAAGAATGTTTTTTTTTATGGCTCGCCATGATGTTATGCCACCAATTAAAGATGAAACAAATGAAGATCACTTTGCATGCCTAGACCTTCAATTTTATAAATTATATGGAATTTCACTATGTACCCCTCGTCTCTCCGCACCTGAAACGTGATACTTCGCTGCCTATTATAAGAAACGTAACGTCAATATTTCATTACATGTTTGAGAAGAGTGTGCTTACATTGTATTGTTTTTAACCCCCGACGCAAAAAGAGGGGTGTTATAAGTTTAACGTGTCTGTGTATCTGTGTATCTCTCTGTGGTATCGTATAGATAATTTTATCCCGAGTGTTCCTAGCCATGTTTCATGAAAATCTGTTCAGCCGTTTTTTAGATATTGGACTTTGAAATGAAAATGTCGGGGGTTTTTCAACTTTTCTAATATTTTGATTTGTTTGGATAGTTCATACAACGATTAAGCGTCCCAGTCCAAATTTGCGGTCTTATTAGCGTTTGTTTGTGGGTAAAAACCGCTTTTTCATGCATCCAATGATCTACGCCGCTAAACTGTGACTAGTTGTATGACCAATGTAATGCTTCTCCCCAGGTGGCTACCTATCACTCCTAGGGCTCGCCACTCGGCCGAACATCTTCCGCGTATGCGTGGCCGGGGCTCCGGTGACGTGCTGGCGGCTCTACGACACGGCGTACACGGAGCGCTACATGGGGCTCCCGGCGCGGGCGCCACACGCGTACACTAGGGCTTCGGTGCTCGCGCACGCGCCCTTCTTCCCGGACCAGTAAGTATAGGACCGTTCACTACGCTCTAAATCCTATATGAAGCCTCGTTACGCTCCAAAATCCGTGAGGGGCGCACGCCTACGCTCTAAATCCAATTGGAACCCTCGATACGCTCTGAATCCCATAAGGACCCTCGCTATGCTTTTAATCCCATTAAGACACTCGATGTGCTCTAAATCCTATTAGAATCCTCGCTACGCTTGAAATCCCATCAGAAACCTCGATACGCTCTAAATCCGATTAAGACGCTCGCTTTTTTCTTCACCCCATTGGAATCCTCACTACGCTTTAAATCCCGCGTAGTTCTATTATTTCCAGTGCATACCAACAAGAATGAGATCCTTGTTATCTTAATTCAATGAAATTAAATTGAATTTAATCCCATTAGGATCCTCGCTTCGCTTTACATCCCCTTGAAGCCCTCACTACGCTCTTCAAGGCCTCATTACGCTATACTTTCAATCTGATCCAATCCTTACCACGCTCCTTCCATATGATCCATTCCATGCGTCAGGTATGACCGACCGCGAAAACGCCGGAACCTGACTCCAAGTACCCTATACATGAAATTCATTAGAAGCACTAGTATTTATACAACTGGGCACAACACCTTACATACTCTACAACATAGGTATCACAGACAGCCCCTTGTGCAGAGCGTGCATGGAGGCGGAAGAAACGACCAAACATATTCTACTGGACTGCAAGCAGGTAGAAGTATACAGGGAGAAGCACCTAGGCCCTAGGCCCTAGACCCTAGGTCCTAAGGTCTCCAGACACACTACGGGAGGCTGTTAGCAACACCAAGGCACTCACAAACTTTCTGGAGGAGCTAGGATTGTTAGAGTAGCGCTACCCCACCGATTCACGCAAAATAGGCACACTGGATGTCGACTTGCGGAACTAACTATAAGTTTATCAATAATAAACTGTCTAAAGAGCGCAAAACCTGCGCAGTGACGAGAATCCTGACAGGACATTGCAAATTGAACAAGCACCTGTTCCAAATGGGTATGAAACAGGACGCAACTTGCAGGTTCTGCCAGGAGACAGAGGAAACAGCAATGCACATTCTCTGCTCCTGCGGACCACTCATGCACAAAAGAAGTACCTACCTAGGGCGACACATCGTGCAACCAGAAGAGGTACAGTCAAGGAATTTAATTTCCGACCTAGCTAAGGCTCAATATTGTATAGCAAACTGTCACCATAAGAGCTAGCTAGAGCACGACGTTCCTTTGACATATCGCATGCATTGTTATATGTTAGTAACTAGGCAACCAGATTAACTACGTTGACATGGTGAACTGAAATTTTAAACGTGTTATCTCCTCAATCCCCACTTCCTGGTGTAACTCTGCTATTTCTAGCTCTTAATAGATCAGGGTTAGCGGCAGTTATTTTATTTTTCAAATTAATAACGTAATTGAGAATTATTTTTCAGATTTCTCGATTGTCACTGACACATGTTTGTAATTAGAAAAGCAAATGATAACTTTTCGCAAAGAGGTTATCTGTAATGTGAAGTGACAAATAAATATGTATTGACAATTTGACATTTCAATACTATTACTGAAATAGAAGTTTCGACCTTAATGCATTGCGAATGTCTAACGACATTTCAACGAAATGGGTAGGTATTTAAATTCCTTGACTGTACAACATATCACCGCCCAAACAATTTGGAATTTCCTAGAAAAGAAAGGGCTGCCACAATAGATTACTTGCTGGTTGAAGCGGGGTATAATAGTACATTGTGATACAAGTGAGGTATGTTGACAATTACATCAGAGGCGGAATTATCACGCGAGCCGCAAGTGAGCGTGATAAGAGAGCCGAGGATGTAATTATCAAAGCTCACGCGTTTCATACGACGTTTTTCAACACATTTGCGAGGAAAAATCCTTTTCACTAGATGAAAATCTTATACGCCTGCCAAGTTATTTTCTTTACTTCATGTCAACAGGTTTTTACTCGCATGTTGTATCATCGCCAAGAATGTCCATTGGCGTCCATTCTATTTATCACTTTTCTAGTCACCACGAGTCAACTTTTTTGTTAACCCTAACCTAACCAAACACGCATATTACAACGTTTACAAATATCTGTGAAATAACCTATAATGGCGTGCAACAGTTTTTTTTTGTGAAGTTCGCGCAGTGCGCGCGCATTAGATGAAATCTGTAAACGGCCAATACAAAATAAAATAAATATTTTCGTTTTAAAATGTTATCTTTATTAATTCATGTAAAACATTATCAAAGGTGAAAAGTTTTACTAAATTAAACGTTTCTATATCATATCCAAAAAGAAATAGTCAATAAATAAACAAAAAGGATTTTATTTGTTTAGTTGAGTAAGAATCCATTTACCGAGAATTTAAAAAAAGCTGTACAATCTTTACAACCCGGTTACTTTAAGAATGCACCGTGTGCATGCGTACAGCTTGCTGCAAGGTGCCAACTTGACTTAATCGGGATATAACCATAACACACGAGTGTCGTAATGTTGTAAAACACGCGTGTTTAATATCCAGGATTATGAGCCTAAAAGCGACACAATAAGAGGTACGTTACGAGCAATTATGTTGAAAAGTAACTTTATCTACGCACATATCATTAGTACTCTAAAATGCGTTCAGAAACCGTAGGAAATGATCAGCATTATTACAACCAATTTTACTATGAGAACTTTCTAGTCTGTGGTAGTAGGTAAAATCTGTACTGTAATGTCATTACAGTACAGATTTTTGTAAGGTTATGAGTTTAAATTTGGAACAGCTGTCAAAACTCAAGTGGGTCTCTATTCTAGTATTAAAACAGCGGCGCTACCACGAACTTCGAAAGTCGAATTTCGGGTATTTCCATCTCTATCGCACTCCCTTACTCGAGTAACAGGGATGCATGTATTACGAACTTCGACTTTCGAAGTTCGTGGTAGCGCCGCAGTTATCGATGCGAAACGTCAATTCAGTATGTTTTTTAATATAAACCGCACGACATTTGATCAAGAGTGACATGAGAATAGGGACTTCATTCGTTTGTCTATGATTTAAAAAACATTCGTCTTGACGTAGGATTGAATTGCCGCCATTACTGTTGTCATTTCTTTGTTGGTTTTTGCTGTGACGAAAGTAGAATTGTGAAAAGTTATTTGTAATTCACATTTTAGTTGAAAATATGAGTAGTAGTGACTCCGAGAACGATATGAACACTCCGCCGGATATCGTAAATGCAGCAATGATTGCAACAAATATATTTTACAGGTAGCACTATAGTAGAAATGCAGGTCATTTTCCTACGGCTTCTGAACCCATCTTAGAGTACTTGTGATATGTGTTTAGATAAAGTAGTGTATGCAACTGTACATAATTTAGCCTTAAAACACTCGTGTGATCCTATTATGAAACTCGCTCACGCTCGTTTCATAAAACCACACTCATATTTTAAGGCCTCTGATTATGTATCAGTTGCATAAACTACCATAACTAACTAAAACTGGGCGTTACAACAAAATGGTTTCTTCCAGGGAGGGCCGGCTTCTAATCATCCACGGGCTGGCGGACGAAAACGTCCACTTCTGCCACACGGCCGCGCTTCTCTCCGAGCTTGTTCGGCTCGGCAAACCGCATCGGGTGCAGGTAAGCCACAAACATAAATTATAAATGTCCTTCAGCTTGAACATGCCGCTCCCCTAAAGGTCTTTGGTTACGGTGGCGTCGTCGATCGGGTCGCCGCCTTCCCTAACATATGGTTGAGGGAGGCGATGGCCGAGATGCGCGTCATACTCGTGAACAGGTGTCTGTGGAGTCCGGTCAGTTCATGTTTGCTAGGACATCTTTCACTCAAACTGACCAGTCTGAACAAAAAGTGAAACAAAATATGAAAGAAAAACCGGTCAAGTGCGAGTCGGACTCGCGCACGAAGGGTTCCGTACCATCCATACTAATCTGCGAAAATAAAATGCGAAAGTGTGTCTTTCTGTCTGTCTGTTACCTCTTCACGCTTAAACCGCTGAACCGATTTGGATGAAATTTTGTATAGAGATAGTTTGAGTCTTGGGGAAGGACATAGGATAGTTTTTATCCCGGAAATCATCCCCCAAGGGGATAAAGTGGGGGGTGAAAGTTTGTATGGAGCTACGATATAAATGAGTTCCACGCGGACGGAGTCGCGGGCAGAAGCTAGTTATCTATAAAACAGTAAAAAAAAAGTTTGTTGTATGGGAGGCCTCTTAATTATTTATTATATTTTGTTTTTAGTATTTTTTGTTATAGCGGCTACAGAAATACATAATCTGTGAAAATTTCAACTGTCTAGCTATCGCGGTTCTTGAGATACAGCCTGGTGACAGGCAGACGGACGGACAGCGAAGTCTTAGTAATAGGATCCCGTTTTTACCCTTTGGGTACGGAAGTCTAAAAATGAAGCATTCACTCGAGTGAACATTCATTCAAGTGAACCGTCTGATTCAACCTTTACTCCCCATACATATGTCATGTCTATTGGTAAGCATATACCGTGGCTTATGGACGCTGGCTAGCCACAAGTGCATTGAAGCGCGGTGGACTGTATTTTGGTGTTGGATGGGCTGGATATCCGTGGAAAACAAATAAAATCCGGAGTCGTGTTACTGCGTGTATTTGTACCGGGATCGCCGGCATGAGAGAGAGATACAAAATGGTTACTATAACTAAAAACGTTTTGTTGGTGTTGCCAACATGCATTGCCGACCCTTTAGTGATTTGAGGGTTCGTTGTGGCGACATCTAGAGACTGGTGCATATCCCTCACTCAACACCAACTCTGGTCTTGCTGCCCACCAGGAACACACCACATACAGCTGCAGCATGCAGATAAAGTAGTGATGTTGTTATGGCCGCGTCTGCTGTAAGGTGGAGGTACTTCCCCAGTTGGGCTTCTTTAAATATGAGTGAGATAACATTCCGCTCCTCTACCTCTTAAACAATTATAAGTTTATATCAAAAATTTCATTTTTGGTACAAGCTTTTATTGCCGACTGTACTTTTCTGTATACCATCACCAACTACTCATTGAGACGATTCTAACGAGCCCAAACTCAACGGGGTTACGTCGGTTAAGTACTGAATTCCCATGGCCACCTTCTGTCTCCATCATCAGATCAGCTCGATGGTACCATAATATTGAATTGTCATCCAAACTATACTTATACCCAAAATTTCAGCTCAATCGGTCACCGGGAAGTGGGTCAAATTTAACTCGCAAGATTTGTCTCATACATACATACTAACAGGGCAAGTTAACATAAAGCTTTTAAAACATTCTGAGTAATGGCTTATGTTTACTTATAAATAAATATGAGAGGAGGAGATTCCCGTGTGGTGTCGGGTTAAAATTTCAAATCAAATCAAATCAAATGTTTATTCTGTAAGTAGACCACATGATGGGCTCTTTCACAAGTCAACAATAAGCATGAATGTAACATAACAATTCTTAATGAGCAACAGCCTTACAAACCTGGGCACATACGCACCGGGAGATGTAAAGTCTCCAATGCCAGATTAATACAAATTATTACAAATAATATAACTAATACAGAGATGTAAACAGTCTCTATTGTCACTAATAAAAGAAAAATAATTAGGTACAGAGATGTATAGAGTCTCTAATGTCAGAGTAAAATTAAAAAGAAAAAAGAAAGAAAAAAAAAAAAAAAAAACGACCCCCTTTCTTCTCGTGGGTGCCATAAAAGTCGACAAAGGGAGCAGCGATGAAGTAGTAATAAAGGCGTGAATCAAAGTGTGTATGCACAAGAGGACCATCTTACTTAATCAAATTAGCCACATGATACGCTCAATAAGGCTTGTGTTATGGGTACTAGACGACGATATACTCGTAGATACCCAGGACCAACAGTTTCGTATGCAGGGTCACTAACCACTAGGTTAAGCGGTCATCGAAATGTTTTCTTACTTACTAAATGGCCTTAAAAAAAAGGTTGTTTTACCCAAGTCTGTATCTTTTTGTAATGTAATCTCTATTGAGTTTGGAACTTTTGTGTTAACAAAACACAAAATTTGTGTTACACGCAATACCAAATTTGTGTTACACGCTATACAAATTTTGTGTTACGCGTAATACAAAATGTAACACAAAAGCAGATATCGGTTCAAAAAAAGGCAATAGGGGCGTAGACACTAGATAAAATAATCAATAATGTCATATTTTCTCAAAAAGGGATAAAAAATGTAGTCAAATAGAGAAAAAAATCAACGCAAAAGGTTAAATAATCACGAAGTTATAAGTGTCCAAAGTTTTAAGAAGGAGTATGTTCTGTCCCTTTTTCGCAAAACGCAATTTCATATGAAACGATGACGCTGGAAGAATGTGACGTCACAGAAGACGGCGACGTGCCGCGCCGCATCGTGTTTGGCGCCGTAGTCGACGCGGCCCCCCGGCAACATCCTATAATGTGACGTCACACACCGTTTGCGTTTTCTCTCTCTAACAAGCAATATTAAAACGGTTGTAGCTTCGTAATTCTTTGAGATATCTGAATGGGTTTTTCGTCACTAGGCATATTTTTTTGCCTTCTTTCTTTTGGAGTAATACTAATTTTCGCCCGTATTTTGACGACCTTACTTAAATATGTCTTTGTTTGCAGGTATACCCAGGCGAACGCCATTCGCTCCGCGCGATGCACGCAGCGAAACATTACGAGGCAACCCTGCTTCACTTCTTACACGAGAACCTGTAAATTGTATTATACACCTTAGCTAAGTTAGTATAAGAGTCATTGTCGCTTAGACGCGTAGCGCCATCTAGCTGTAACAACATTGTAACGCCGTGGGCGACTGAAGTGGTGTGAAAACAAACTTTAATACGAACAAGTTAGATAAATGCTTGTAAAAACAACAGGGTAAATCGCCAATAACTGTCCATACTAAAAATGAATTCTATTCACCTATAGTAGAAATTTTTTTTAGTATAAGGCGTTAATTACTGCAATAACTGGCCACGTTATACTAAATTGAATTCTGTTTGTAAGTGAATTAATTTTTAGTATCAGGGGGCCAGTTATTGGCGATTTACCCTACAGTGTCTGTGTAAATTGTAAAGACTACTAGCGGTGGCTAGGGTTCGTAGGGATAATAATTTTGAGAAATAGCTCGATAATTATAGTTTGTCTCAGTTAAGATGACGAAAAGTAAACAACCAACGCAATACCCATACTATCCATACTAATATTATAAATGCGAAAGTGTGTCTGTCTGTTACCTCTTCACGCTTAAACCGCTAAACCGATTTGGATGAAATTTGGTATAGAGCTAGTTTGAGCCCTGGAGAAGGACATAGGATAGTTTTTATCCCGGAAATCATCCCCCTAGGGGACGAAGTGGGGGGTGAAAGTTTGTATGGAGCTACGATATTATTTATACGAGTACAGTCGACTACAAAGAGATGGATACGGCCAAAGTTACAAAAATATGTATACACGACTTTATTACCTTAACATTAAGGTCGTGTATACATATTTTTGTAACGTTGACCGTATCGATCTCTTTGTAGTCGACGTACCACGCGGTATATATATTTGAAATCACGTTCTCGAAAACGGCTCTCACGATTTCAATTAAATTTGGAATGTAGGGTTTTACGGGCGCCAAAAGTCGATCTAGCTGGGTCTCGTCTTGGAAAATTAGTTTTCTCCGTATTTTATCTATTTTCACCCGAGCAGAGCTCGGTGGCCCAGGGGCTAAATAAATTAATTAGAGGACAATTTTACACAAATTCGAACTAGCCCAATGGTAAGCTCAATAAGGCTTAAGTACTAGACGACGATATATTTAATAGATCATCATGATCATCATCATCATCATATCAGCCGAAAGACGTCCACTGCTGGACATAGGCCTCCCCCAAAGAGTGCCAAAGTGACCGGTCCTGCGCCACCCGCATCTTTACCAGGTCATCAGTCCACCTTGTCTGATATATATCTGTCTGTATATCTTGTCTGATAAACTGTCTTGTCTATTTAATAGATATAAATACATATACATAGAAAACGTTCAAGACCCAGAAACAAATGTTCATGCTCGTCACACAAATATTTGCCCTTGCCGGGATTCGAACCTAGGACCTTCAGCTACACAAACAACAGAACAAACATTAGCTACTCCAACACACGCGCCGCCCTTCGGTCGGTTTTATTACGTTTCTCTGTTATCTTTTCCTTTCATATTTAGCAACAAAAGTTGTAACAAGCTTCTGTCAAAAATTTCATTTTTGGTACAAGCTTTTATTGCCGACTGTACTTTTCTGTATACCATCATCAACTACTCATTGAGACGATTCTAACGAGCCCAAACTCAACGGGGTTACGTCGGTTAAGTACTGAATTTCCATGGCCACCTTCTGTCTCCATCATCAGATCAGCTCGATGGTACCCTAATATTGAATTGTCATCCAAACTATACTTATACCCAAAATTTCAGTTCCATCGGTCACCGGGAAGTGGGTCAAATTTAACTTGCAAGATTTGATGACAGACAGACAGACAACGGGACAGGTGAAACTAAATAAAAACTTGTCAAAATGTCATCATTTCGGTTCGGTTAGGCCAGTTTCATTCGGTTGAGGTTAACTGGTTCAAAATTCAGTTCCAAGATTTGTACCACACTAACAAACAAAATAACATGTCAAGTGAAATAAAAGCTTGTAATGTGAAGCTGTGACTTCTCTGTAGGTCTTTATAATTTACTAGTTATGTTAAACTTAAAAGAAGGAACTCGATTGATGAAATGGCGATAATAAGAATGAAATAGCGCACTGCTTATGTTAAATTAGGTATGAGCTTATTTTAATGTGGTAGGGTAAATGTGCCTATCATCGGCAACCTACAACTCTGTGTTTTGAGTGCCGATATGGGTGTTTTACCCTAATACCAGAGGGATATGTTGTAGACTGAAGTGAAAGAAAGAAACTTGAAACTCAAATAGCAAATTCTGATCAGTGTTCTTGCAATGTCAATTTAGTAACTGCATTCTAAAATTCATAGGTATTCATAACGATTATAATAAAGTGTGTCTCTATAAGAGTACTAATAACTAATTTAAGGGTTATTTTAAACCGAAATAGTGCACTCTTGTTGAAACACTCATACAGGCCGTTACGAAAATGGGGTGTAAACCCATCAAGGCCAGGTCCGGTAGCGTATTGCGATTCCAAAATTGCACTAGTTTATTTGCAAAAGTTTTGTTTACATTGATTTTTTGTTTATGTTTTCATTTAAGTATTTGTTTTTGTTTATAAACCGTCACCTGCGTATCAAAAACACATACACAAAACATTTGTATTCATAACATTTGTGTTTGTGTGCGCGCGGCGATTTCAAAATGATATAAACCCTCCCACCCTTCACCCTCGCGGAAAAGTTCTCATACACAAGCAATGTCAACGAACACAAAGACTTAAAATGTAAACAAATGCATGTTTGGATTCGCAATGCGCTATCGAATATGCCCTTGACCGGTTCACACCCCATGTTTGGTACACCCTGTATTTATAAGTGCATCCTGCTCTTACACATGTGTTTACACATAACTGCGAACGCCACGCACTGTGAAACAGATTTAATTTGTCTCACAATGCAAGTCTCGCCGTTCGTTTTGCGTTTCAGTGCGCGAGCTCGAAGTTTAGTGGAGATAGCCTGTCACACTAACGTCAATTTCTTTCACTTGAGCATTATTACAGCTACATTCCCTGGTTGTATGGTGTATCGTATAGATGAATGTAATATTACAAATATATCTAGCGCAAAATTTACTAGCTTAAATCTTAAATGTATTGTAAATATATAGCAACCAGTCGCGTCCAAAGGTACAGTCGCCATCAGATAAAAAAAAAACAATATCTGAGCACGTCTCTATTGTCGAGGCATTAGAGACGTGTTCAGATATTTGTGAGCACGTTGGCCGCTCCGATATATCTGATGGCGACTGCACATGGTATTCGCCAAATATGCTGCATTTTTCACACCAAGTGGGCAAATAAATAAATAACATAAATACTAGGGGGCTTCTTGCATCGAACTAGGCGTAGTAAGCTCAATAATGCTTGTGTTACGGGACGACGATATATTTACAGTACGATTACTGTTTGTTAACCACTGATAGATAGTTTGCCTTCATTTAATTTTCAACGTTAACCACTCACTTGCTTGTGGCAACCACAGTTGCCAATTTCGCGCAACATTAAACTGATGGTGGCAACTGTGGTTGCCAAGCGAAGTATGGGCTTCTTTGACAAAGAAAAATTTAAAGCAGTTTAGGCTACCTTATGAAAATCCGAAAGCAAGTGAGCGGTTAATGTCATACAAATAAAGCAATTTTCAGAATACTGTTACCTACGTCTACCGATTTAGAAATAACTACTTAATTTGTATGAGGTTAAATTTGAAAATTAAATGATGGCAAACTATCTGTCAGTGGTAAACCCCAAATACTGTACTGTAATAGGTATAGAAAATACTTAGAAAATAATCATGGTCATCACAAATATTTGCCCTTACCGGGAACTGAACCCGGGACTTTCAGCTTCGTAGGCAGCGTCACTGTTGCAACTCTGTGTCACATGTGCGTTGATGATTTTGATTTTGACTAGGGTAAATCGCCAATAACTGGCCACCCTTCAATAACTCGCTCCCTTATACTAAAAATCAACTCTGTTCCCCTACAAACAGAATTCAAAGCGTGGTGATTTATTGAAGGCCAGTAATTAACACCTTATTGTAAAAATTCATTCTATTTAGGGGAATAGAGTATTTTTTTTGTATGAAGTGGCCAGTTATTGAACGGTGGCCAGTTATTGGCGATTTACTTATGGTTTTTTTTTTGTTGTAGTAAAAAGAATGTAGCATATTTGGTGAACCCCTATGTAACATAACCTCAATGCAATCATGCAATTTTATGTACAAAATTGAACACTGAATAAGGATTTTATTCAATTATCGAATTATGCAATAGGAAAATGTCTGTTGGTTTCCAAAAAGTCCTTAAAACCGAGAACCGAGTTTAGCCAAAGCGGCATAAGCCAATTTATTTTTATTTTTTTGGCTACTGTGTTTCAAACACTGATTTTGTTTGACTTAAAATATTTTGATGTACAACACTAGTTCTCATCTATACAGACAACCTTTCAAAAATATCTATCATCATCATATCAGCCGAAAGACGTCCTCTGCTGGACATGGGCCTCCCCCAAAGAGTGCCACAGTGACCGGTCCTGCGCCGCGCATCCAGCGGACTCCCATGACCTTTACCAGGTCATCAGTCCACCTTGTAGGGTGTGATACTGCGATACAGGTGCCATCATCATATCAGCCGAAAGACCTACATAGGCCTCCCCCAAAGAGTGCCACAGTGACCACCTTTACCAGGTCATCAGTCCGCCTTGTGGGGGTCTACCCACGCCGCCCCTAAAAATCTATACACAGCCTTTATTGCTGACATAAGACGTGTAGATACTCTTGAAAGGTCTGTATAGATGTTGGAGAACTGTACAGTTGAATTCACAAGAGGCCGAACACTAGTACAGTCAGCATCAAAAGTAACTGGGCAAACGAAGACGTCAAAAGTCTTTATTAAAAGGGAATAAGAGCTTTTGAAGACGTCAATTGCGCAGTTACTTTTGATGCTGACTGCACCTTGTCGCATTAACGTCATATTAAAGAGTCCCAGGCCGATCGACAAAGAATAAGTCGACGCTCCATAGAAAAGACCGGCGTACAGAGTGGAGGAATCTCCAAAAAAGTATGTAAGAAAAAAAAAACCATACAAAAGCATATGAAGCCTGATGTGGTTCGATGAGAATGGAGTGAGCATAAGCTCGCCCATTAGAGGTGTGCCAAGGCTGAGAAACAAGTCTATAACACGATACAGAGGGCGCTAGTCTTAGCGGGAATGTAATGCAGAAATACACAGCGTAAGTCAATGTCCACGTAGCTCAGTCGGTAGAGCAGTCTAGCGTTAATAGAAAGGTCGCAGGTTCGAGTCCTGTCGGGGGCTACAGACGAAGATGGTTTATTTTTCCATTATATTCTTTCTCTGTATCATATCGATCATACAAAAGCAGTTTGGTTCTCATTTTAAAACGTCATACCTACTGGAATAACATGAAACTTTTTTACACAACTTGCTCTTGCCCGCGACTTAATTCGCGTTGACTTCCTTTTGTTGGACTTTTGCTGGGATAACAAATCCATACTAATATTATAAATGCGCAAAAAAAAAAAGTGTCTGTCTGTCTGCCTGTTACCTCTTAACGCTTAAACCGCTGAACCGATTTGGATGAAATCTGGTATACAGATAGTTTGACTCCTGGCGAAGGACATAGGATAGTTTTTATTCCGGAAATCATCCCCCAAGGGGATGAAGTGGGGGGTGAACGTTTGTATGGAGCTACGATATAAACGGGTTCCACGCGGACGGAGTCGCGGGCAGAAGCTAGTATTCTATATGTTAATCCTGGCTATACTCTATTTGTGGTACCGTTTAGGTATTCTACTTGTCCAAGATCTTTGTCTGTGTATTCGCGTCTCACCGTTTGCTTAAAAAGCGAGTGAGACGCAATGCACATTGGACAAAGATCTTGGACAAGTGGAGTGTCAACAGCAAAAGTTGATGATCATTTGACGACCGTTTAGTCTAGTGGGTAGTGACGCTGCTTACGAAGCTGAAGGTCCTGGGTTCGAATCCTGGTAAGGGCAAATATTTGTGTGATGAGCGTGAATATTTGTTTCTGAGTCATGGAAGTTTTTCTATGTATTTAAGTATTTATATCTATTGTACCCATAACACAAGCCTTACAGAGCTTACTGTGGGACTAGCTTGATTTGTGTAAGATTGTTCCTTAATATTTATTTATTTTATTTATATATTAGTTTTTTAACGATTTTTGACCCCCTCCCCCCTATTATCATCCTGTGAATTCCTTGAATGGATTCCCCGCCTAATAAAATTACTACCGTCATCCAATGGTCAGACCCCCCCCGTGTTTTGAAATGACTTAATATATGGACAGACCCTATGCCATGCTATGCTATGTTTTCTGTAGCTGGAGCTACGTTTCAAATGTATGAAAACATAGCATAGCACATCTCCGGTGGAAAGGCACCCTTAAGCTGCCATACGTAGTCCAATGGATGAAAGCGACAAGGTACAGTCAAGTACTTAAACATACATCGATGTAATCCACTCATAAATATACCGAAACCTTAAAGCGTGGGACATATTTACGAGCAAGTTGAATGCACCCATATTTTTACACTTGACTGTACCAAGGTGTACAGCTACTTATGAGTTCGACTGTACCTATCACCGTCGCATAATCTTACCAAACGTGCTCATTAATATCTAAACACGTTATATTCGTGGTGTAGATATTTTTGCGCTGGGTTATATGTTGATGGAAATGAAATTGGTGATATAAATATTGTAATATATTAAGTGAGGCATATACCTTCAAGGTATATTATAGTAGGTATAATTCCTAGATAGATAGCGACAAAAATATAATTTAGCCATCTTTCTCCGCAAGGCCACTAGCGTATGTTTAATTGTACAAGCGAGCGAAGCGAACAATGTTGTCCGTTTCAGATTAGGCGAAAATTCTCGTAAAATTTTGTGATCAGCTTCAATAATTATATGTAGGGTAAATCGCCAGTAACTGGCCACCCTTTAATAAGTGGCCCCCTCATACTAAAAATGAACGCTGTTACGCTACAAACAGAACTTAGTATAACGTGGCCAGTAATTAACCCCTTATACTAAAAATGAATTCTGTAATAGGTGAATAGATTTCATTTTTATGAGGTGGCCACTTACTGGCGATTTACCCTATTTTTTATCGATTATAGACTACTGGCTCTGTGAGCGGTAGAACTCGCGACCGTCTTTGTTTTTTTAATTCGAAAAACTGAAACGACAATAAAAAAACTATAATTATTGGACTTGCTCAGAGACTTTTAGGTACGAGAAAAGAGAAATGCGATCGTAGAGGAGGACAGCCGGAGATACGAAAGCATTTTCACGCAAGCTGAAACTTTGAAGTTCGTTCGCTTCGCTCGCTCGTACAAATATAATCTAAATTGCCAGTGTCTTCTATGAATGAAGACTGTGAATATAGTAGCACTGTGGTGTGAGCGAGATGGCGCAATTTTAACACGTTCGCAACCAAGAACCCGCCTGGTAGGCACTCGTAATGTTTGCTCAGATGCCGGCTAAGCCCGCTAGGTGGGCAGTAGTATGAACCTACAGATGTACCTAGTGCAACGTTTGTATTTGTCATGCTACTTCAGTCAACCTCAGTACTTTTTGTACCGAGACCGAGAGTGACTGAAAAGCAAGACACGTTCGTACGTTTCCGTGAAAATACGATGGGAAACCATTATGCACTACATCTGTACACGCCTAGCGAGTTCTGTCGGTTTCTGGTGTATTGTTCCATTTTTAGTCCGGTGGCGAAAGTGTTAAATTGTATTCTGTATTAGAGCGGCTTATACGTAAAAAGTGGCGTAATGCCAGAGCAAGAAGCTGGTTTTTTTATGGTTGAAATTATTTGAGGTGGCTGTCATTATAGAAAACTGTCATTCGAATTTGTATCTTCTATCTTGGACGGAAGCTATGGTAGCCTAGTGGTTCAGGCATGCGGCTGTCAAGCGACGGTCGTAGGTTCGAATCCCGGCTCGTACCAATGAGTTTCTCGGAACTTACGGAATATTTATCGTTAGCTTTCCGTTGAGAAAACCGGTCTGATCCCAATAAGGTCTAGTTTTCCCTCTAGGTTGGAAGGTCAGATGGCAGTCGCTTTCGTAAAACTAGTGGCTATGCCAAATCTTGGGATTAGGTGTCAAAGCGGACCCCGGGCTCCTTTAGGACACAACCGGGAATAACGCTAGGAGGATGGTGATGACCTTGGACGGTCGACTCGCTTTTTGAATGGACAGCTACTTTAAGGCGGTGCATTGGAAATTATCGCGTGCTCTGAAACGCCGTTCTGACTAGATTAAGAAACAATAAGGGCCCCCCACACTACCGGCGTCTTGTGAACGTTCTCGTACAATTTTGTATGAGAACGTTCACAAGACGCCGCCGGTAGTGTGGCGGGGCCCTAAGGTCTGATTTTCAGATATATGTTTCTTGACTATAATGATTGTTTATCTGATTTGATCGATATATGATTGCTTAAAATTTGGTCGATAGAAAAAAAAACCAACATTGGGTCTGTATTTTCCTTGTTTTACTCAGCCTGCTCAAACGAAACATTATTTTACGACACAATCAAGTTAATACTATAGTGTTTAATCTCATCTAAAATCTCACTTGATGAAATTTAAATAAAACTTCACTAAGTTAGGTATTTATCGATATTTGTCCAAAAAAGCCATTCCCGAAGAGTGTTACATGTCTTTTTCTCGCGCGCGGAAGGCATAAGCGTATCTCTGTCTAGGAGGCGTGTTCGACTCAAATCAAGGCATCCCATTAATGCAATTCGGCCAACTGAAATAATGTCAAGTTATTATTTATACAAAATATTGTCTAGTTATGGAAGTATTTTTACAAACAAATGTACTGATAGATAATTAAAGAATGTTCAACAGGAAAATGAATTGGAACAGTTCATTTTCCTGTTGTAAATTCTTATTTATTATATTTTTGTTACAATTGAATCGAATGTTGTTAATAATGTACCTATTTTTATATTTTTACACCAACAATTATCTCATGAATTAAACATTTGGTCCGTGTTAATGATAAGTTATTTTATGTCTTGAAGGTACATGTTTTCATAATGACTAGTATTGATTTGCTTATTAAATTAGGTGTTTGTAAAAAATATATGAGAAAATTAAAAAAATCCACTTCCTTGTTTCATTCCCATGCACTCGTATGCCAGCCGTTATGACCTGAGGCTCTAGTATAAGTTTTACCGAAACAAAACGTTACGACCGCGTTCGCATTTAGCTGTCAAATCCCATACAAATTGAGGGTAAAACGAAAACGCGATCGTAAAGTTTTGTATCGGTAAAACTTATACTAAATCTAAAAATTAAAAAAATCCACTTCCTTGTTTCATTCCCATGCACTCGTATGCCAGCCGTTATCACATAATAGGGCAGTTGCGTCGTGTTAAAATTGAAAACGTAGTGTTCCAATTATTGTAATAAAGTATAAATTGGGCATTTTCAGTAATTCGTGTACCCAATTAGCGTGAGTTGTTAAACAAAAATTAACTTGAGGTCAGTTTTGTGACGAAAATTAAGCATAAAAATGATGTGAAAATGAAGTTTTTTAACATTTAATTAATATGTATAAGCATATCCTTCATAAATTAAACAGAAAAAGTTTTATACAAACTAATTGCTTAATTGTTGTCACAAAACTGACACCGAGTTAATTTTTATTTAACAACTCACGCTAATTGGGTACACGAATTATTAAAAATGCCCATTTACAAAATATAATTAATATCATAAAACGATATGGACCTATTGAAAGTATAGAAAAATATGAATTTTTTTAATATTATCCAAGAGTAAATTGAAAGCTACTAATAGAATCCTCACGCTTTTATAGTAACACATTTGTATGACAACTATGGACCCAAACGCAGTATTTCGCGACCAAAACAGCAATTTACTTGATTTTCCATACAACGATTAGTACAAATGCAAAGTGTGCCGTCATACTTTTACGTCACTTAATTCAATTCAATTTATTTATTTTGTTTTACACAGGTTACAAGGTTGGCAGGTACAAAAATATAAAGCCTGCTGTACAGACTGGGCCAACGTTGGCACGTGAGCAGAAGGCAGCTATGCGTTAGAGGGAGAGGGCTATAATTCGATCTCTTTCGTTTACATAGCTGCCTCCTACTCGCGCGCCAACGTTGGCCCAATATCCCGGCTGTACAGATTGGGCCAACGTTGGCGCGTGAGCAGATGCAGCTACTTATGCGTTAGTGGAAGAGAGCTTTATATCGTTCTCATGCGTTTGCATAGCTACATCCAGCTCACGCGCCAACGTTGGCCCAATGTGTACAGCCGGCATAAGGCCTCCATGTTTTACCAACAGCGTAGGTGTACAAATTATTAATTAGTAATAAGCGTCTCGGCTGCCAGCGAGGTCCGTCTAACTCAAATTTTTGGGTATTTATGTTCTTTAATTGTAGTCTCCTGACCACAGACCAGACCATACAAACATTTTATCCTCTCCAAAAACTGGTTCGAATGGCATCGTAAATAAATCTTAGGTCACGCTTAAAAACTCAGCGCAGTGTAGGGTTTCCGTATTTGCCTGTCTATCTTAAGTTACATCGACACGCGCGCGCCAAGTAAATTGTTGCGTCGGCCGAATTTGTACGAAAGTTGTTTTTTGTACGTTAGCCGAAATAGTTTTCCTTTTAAATTCATTATATGTACTACTGCAACGATTTTATTCACAATCCCAGTAGTGCCTAGCCATTTAGCCAGCAGGGGGGAGACACTTGACTCCAGCAAAAATTAGGACTTTAAAGCCCAATATCTCGCAAACGGATCACCGAGTTGAAAAGTGGTTTTAAGAACCTCATAATATTTTTGAACAAGCTATCCAACGATGCTATCCTAACCAAACCCCACACTATGGCTTTAACGAGAAAAAAAAAACCACTTTAGGTACCATAAAAAAAATCAAGATTTTACTCTACTGTTTTGTCGGCGTGATTGATTTATATACCAATGCCGAATTCATTTTTTTCTAGTAGTAAGTGTTACTGAGCTAAGCCGAAGACGGACGGACGGACAGACAGACGGACATGGCGATACTATAAGGGTTCCTTGTTGACTACGGAAGCCTAAAAAGACGGATGGACTAATATTCTGTCTCGAAATTGTAAGTATTGTAACTATCATTTAACAAGAAAATTCGGTTAAAAACTAACTGTTAACACTGGCGACATGTTTCGGGCTCATCACGAGCCCTACACACGGTTGAGTGCTCTCGAGGCCGCGGCGCGCTTTTAGCGTTTTTTGCGGCTGCGAATGTGTTGACTACATATTTAAATACCTACTTCATTATCTATAACAAGTGTCTTCAACCTTTTTAAGTCAAGGACAAGTATTTTTTTTTTGTGTAGAGTGGTTCTTAAACTTTTGAAATAATATACATTGTGTTTTTTAAGTGTCTTAGAGCCGAAGCCCACTTAATGTATACATTACAAAGAACTTAAAAATGGTTTTTTTTTTTTAATGCATTAACATTGTTTTTTTTTATTAATATTAATTTTAATCATCCAGGCGAGTGACCACAGTGACCGCTAGCCGCCATCTTATGTAGACAGGTACTTACGAACTCTAACCGGGTGAATGAACATCGCGTCGGGCGGCATACTGGATTTATCAAACTTAGTTACGTTTTATTACTAAAAACTTGAGTTTCTTTTTTTCACGAATGATTAGTAGGTACGTTTTGGATACTTTAAGTGGGCTTCGGCTCTAAGACGGTTAAAAAAACACGTTGTATAAATGTTATTCTGCAAGTAGGCCGCAATGGCACTTTTACTCTACCAGCGTTTCTGAAATAGAAGACCACTGTCAAGAAGAAACGCCGAAACAAACTCAACAGTCAGTAAATTTTGCCGTAAATAAGCTTAATACAATACTACAACATACTCACACACATACATAAATACATACATACTCAGGTTGTGTCTCAGATCTCAGTATGTATATTGTAGTCTTTTAGAGTAAGTACCTACTTAACATAAGTTAACCTGAATATTAATACAGAGAAGAAGTAAGTACCCTTTTTCACGAAACAAATTATTTAATTAAATATTTTTGTTTCGTGTTATTTTTAACGAGGAAGTTACCCCGTTATCATATCGTTTACAGAAAAGAAGATAAACAACGGAGAAAAGTTGAAAAACCCCCGACATTTTCATTTCAAAGTCATTATATACATGTCATATTGATCTCAAAAACGGCTAAACAGATTTTCATGAAACATGGCTAAGAACACTCGGGATAAAATTATCTATGTCACGAAAAAAACCGCATTCAAATCGGTCCATTCGTTTGGGATCTACGATACCACAGACAGATACACAGATACACAGACACACAGATACACAGACAGACACGTTAAACTTATAACACCCCTCTCTTTGCGTCGGGGGTTAAAAATCATAATGCGTTGTTCTAAAATAAAAATGATCGAAACTGTGTTAAGATTACAAGGCAGGGAGATAAAAAAAATTGGTCAGCATGGACCACTTTCAGAATTTCAATAATACCGCAGACCCCTGTTCAAGGAAAAGTTGAAAAAGCAAACAACAGAATCACGATTTATCCGCCCGCGCAAACCAAACACACTTCTTTACTGATGTTGTCATACGTGTCTATACAATAACTGGTACTTAAGCAAAATAACTACGTATGCGAACGAAAAAACGACGGAATGCGAGCCCCTTGTTACCCGAACACGTGTTTAAAACCCGGTATGCGCATGTTTATTAAACGGCTGCCTGGCATCGTTTTGACACCCCGCTCCCATCCCCGCATAATGGCAATGGCACCCATTCTGAGGGGCCATTCTACGGCGCTACTTAGACTTCTATGGTTTTTTCGTTCGCTGCTAATTACTGCATATTTTTTAATAACAAGTGAAATTAAAAGATTTTTCAAAAAACCCAACGGCTTTTTTTCAAATTTTATAGCCTATGTCACTCCCACGATTAAGAGGAATCCAACGACCCCTCATATGTCGAAATCCGTCAAATGGTTTAGGCTGCAGGGCGTGCCAAAGAATAAGGTCACATACATACATACATACATACGCTCGAAAAACATAACCCTCCTCTCCTTCGGCAGTCGGGTAAAAACGAGTGAACGAAGTGGCCGTGGACTCATGTATCATGGCATGACACCCACTTTAACACGTTCGCAACCAAGAACCCGCCTGGTAGGCACACGTAATGTTTACTCAGATGCCGGCTCAGCAAGCTAGGCGGGCAGTAGTATAAACCTACACGCCTAGCGAGTTCTGTCGGTTTCTGGTGTATTGTTCCATTTTTAGTCCGGTTTCGAAAGTGTTAAGAAGGTTTACCATTGAATTGCCGACAAACATTTAATAGAATATTATTTCAAAGACAACGTTTCAAGTATTTTCATTTCATCGACAAGTCATTGCGTCGAGGACTCCATACTAGGTAATTTGAACCAGTCTTTTAATTGGTATAAAATTCATGTCATAGCTTTTAATCTCGGGTTTTTTTAATTATTGTTTTTTTACATGTAATAATATTTATTCGGCATAAAATTATTTCGGATCTATATCTGAATCCCTAACGTTTTTTAACCTATTTTTGCGAGCGAGTAGACGCCATCCCGCTGCGCGGGGTGTCTATTTCTGGTCTGAGGGACACAAGTGAACCTTAGCCTAACCGACCTAAAACAGAGTTCGCCAATTTGATCCGCCCTGATATTTTTTTGTAATAAACGATTTAAACCAATGATTCTTAGTTTTATTATACATACTTATATATTATAGGTACATATTTGTATGTCAAACATTTATATAAAGGTCGCAGGACTCGCAGGAGTCCGCTGGACGCGGGTGGCACAGGACCAGTCATTGTGGCACTCTTTGGGGGATGCCTATGTCCAGCAGTGGACGTTTTTCGGCTGATATCATGATGATGATGATGATTAACAAAAGGAATTTGTACAGTCCACAGTTATGGAAATATCGTTGCGCATATATCAAGAATTGTTATTTACGCTCCGGCAGTGGAATGCGCTCCCTGTCGAGGTTTTTCCGTGGGTCAACAGTATGGGGTTCTTCAAAAGGGAAATAACCCTGGGATTGCTAGCGTACATAGGCTACGGTGACAATCTGCGTTCAGGGCGTTAGCTAATTTGCCACCGACGTATTATAAAAAAAGCTATCTACAAATAAACTTTTAAGAAGGGACTTAATAACTGGTACCAATCAAGATTGAAGACACAGAAAACCATTCGGTTTCCTAAAGTCCACAATGATGTGACGCGGGTAAAACCAGGTTTTATAATCACTGATACACACATATTAATACTCGTCCGACCGGACGACAGTCACTAGTTCATCTTCAAGCCTGTTGGCGGTCACTCGACGTCGTACCTACATTAAAAACATATTCTACACCCATTTAGATAAAATAGGAGGTGAAGTGCATAAAGTGCTGTGATTTTAGTGTTTTAAAACCGTGCTAATAAGTGATGACTTTTTGAGTATTGAAAGAGGACTCTATTTTATTCGGTGAGTGGTTTCAGTTTTGTTTTTTTTTTCTCCTTTTGTTTGATTAGAGTTCATACCTATTAATGTACCTCCTTATTTCTTAAAACACATAAGAGATTTGCCTTTGAAGATCAAGTGTTGGGACTTTCCGACTAAAATGTCTTAGTCTTTAAAGAAAAGTGGCGCGCTGTCCATACAAAAACCTGAATTTCGAGCCGCGGCCGCGGCAGTCCGCTGTTCCTTCGACAAAATCAAACCTATATAAGAACATTTTCTAACATAGATTAACGAAGTTTGGGTAATAACTCGTTTTGGTAATAAAATGCACTCTAATAAAACGCTAAAAACACTAACTTTAATAACGTCATCGACGAAGGTCTTGTAAACAAAAAAAAATCAAAGGCAAAACATACACGTACAGTCAGCATCACATAGTTAGTAGCAGCCAAAGTAGCCAAATATATCGTAACACTTCCTTATTCCTATAGTAATAAAGACGTGTTCCGATATATTTGGCTACTTTGGCTGCTACTAACTATATGATGCTGACTGTACCTAATAAAACTTATTATTTTATGCAAAAAATATAGGTAGGTACTTACGTAGTATTTAGCGGGATAAATCTATCGACGCTCAATTTTTTTTTTTTTATGGATTGCGCATCGCGTGCCAGTTCGCATTTCCTCTACGACAAAATGGCTTAAAAGTGTTTGTGAAAATGTCATTTACCGATTTACCTGTATAAACAACTAGTAAACTAATCACATGTAGGATGCTTAGTGGGTGGCCCATAGTCCATAGGGAAATTACAAAGTCGAGATCCTGGGGGCCTAGACAAGGTTACAATCGACAAGCGCTAACGCCAATAGAAAACTAATAAAATGTATGGGAATGACAGATGTTAACGATTTCGTCGGCATCTGTCATTCCCATACATTTTATTAGTTTTCTATTGGCGTTAGCGCTTGTCGATTATAACCTTGTCTACGGCCCCTCTCGACTGTGCATCCAATATTCATCCTATGTACCACGGCGATTGGTCCAAGGAACACTTATTTTATTATCAGTGATCGTAACTTTCGTAGCATGTTTGGTGCAGCGTAGTGTTGTTAACGGAATTGGTATAGACAATATCAATCAATAATAAAGAATAATTAAGGTTAATATTAACGTTATTAACGCTAATGCATTAGGAATTAGGATTGAAATTCTTTATACCAACTCCGTTAACAACACTACGGTGCACCAAACATGCTACAAAACTTACGATCACTGCTTATTATACAGAACCTGACGCTGGCTACGAAGCTGAAGGTCCTGGGTTCGAATCCCGGTAAGGGCAAATATTTTTGTGATGAGCATATTTGTTTCTGAGTCATGGATGTTTTTATTTATCGGCATGTATATCGTCGTTTAGTACCCATAGTATAAGCTTTGCTTAGTTTGGGACTAGATTGATTTGTGTAAGATTGTCCCCTAATATTTATTTATGTATTTAGAACTATGATAACCTTGTCTTTTTGTCTGTTTTGTTTACCATTTTAATAATTATGTAGCAGAACAGTTTTTTATTTTGATATCATCCATAAAACGTTCTAACCTTGTTTTTTGCCGGCATTCGGTCGGCGTTCGGAATTGTAATTAGGTTCAAGTTCAGTCAACCGATCTCCGAGAGGTCATCTTAAAATGCTCTGGTGATAATTATGCTTGCATACATCATATGTATATATATATACTATTTATATAATTTACTTTAAAACCAAACTTTTAACCGACTTCAATTTAGTACTCCGCCAAGCCACGAGAACATTTCCACATTTCTTTTTCAATTTACGACATGAACTGATTTCCGAGAGCAAATGCGTTGATTATTAGAGAAAAACACCCAATCGCTGTATGTGGCCCGATAATATTTGAGGACTTCCGTCGATTCCACAAGTATCACCTTTGGCACTTCATTAGTTGCTATTTCAACGGAATCTTATCAGAATCTGTGACGTACTTTTGTACTTTTAAGTACATAATTGATTAATTCCATAAGTCATCTGTGGTCTTCATTATCAATTCCACTCCACCAAATTTATGATTTCCGGGTGTAAAAACACGAGATATAATAGAAAATACCAAAATCACTACCTACACGCGTGCCTAATATAATTGAGGAGTTCCCTCAATGCCTCAAGGATCCCATCATCCAACCAAATTAATTATTTTTTTAATTAATGGGACCCACCTGGAAACATATACTTACAAACAAAAAAAATATTACGAATCGGCTCATCAATGACGGAGTTCTAAGGTAACAAACATTGAAAAAAAAAAAATACAACCGAATTGAGAACCTCCTCCTTTTTTTTGAAGTCGGTCGATACTTTATTGTCGGTCGGAACGAACGACAATAAAGTATCGTCGACCAATCCATACCTACTAATATTGTAAATGCGAAAGTGTGTCCATCTGTCTGTTTTACCTCTTCACGCTTAGACCGTTAAACCGATTCAGATGAATTTTGTTATGAAGATAGTTTGAATCCCGGAGAAGGACATAGGGTAGTTTTTATCTCGGAAATCATACCCAAAGGGTGTGAAACGGGGGGTGTAAGTTTGTACGAAGCTACGATATAAACGAGTTCAACGCGGACTATACGCCTAATTACACAATCCTAAAGGAAAACTCAACATCATTAACTACTTTAGAACAGTTGATGATTCATGTACCAACCTATCTACCTAAAACTTTTCAATTATAGTTCATAAGCACAACTATATGGTCTAAAAGTAATCTCATGACATTTCAATCAATACAAATCTTGGATTAGTTTAGTACTTAGTGATTTTATGTTTTTATTTACATTAGCGTTATTATATTGGAGGTCTCCCGCACCATAAATAAAGTTCTAGTTCCTGCCCGCGTCTCCGTCCCCATGGAACGCGTTTATATCGAAGTTCCATACAATTTTCACCCCCCATTCACCTCCTTAGGGGATGATTTCCGGGATAGATAAAATCCTTCCTGTCCTTCCCCGGGACTCAAACTATATCTATACCAAATTTCATCTAAATCGGTTCAGCGGTTTAAGCATGAAGGAAGAGGTAACAGACAGACAGACAGACAGACACGCTCCCGTATTTATAATATTAGTAAGGATATTTTTTTTTGGTTACCTATCTGAATCACTAAACATTGTTTCCCAACTGTAAGTAATGTTTGTCTGAATTTTCAATTGTCCTACAAGCCGTTTATCTCTACTGCCATGCAATTTTCATTTTTTTTTTTTTTTCATTTTTTTTTTATTAGATATAAATCAAACTTAACCTAACCTAATGCGGTCCATACGATAATTGTATTAAAAAAAAAACAATAGCTTTGGGGTCTTCGAGAATAACATGGCTTTTAGCCGAAATGAATATTAGGATTCTAAATAGAGGTAGTTTAACAAGCATCAATTTGATAAACTACAGAAAACTACAACAATATAATACAATCTCACTCTTACTCACTCTCTATTGCACACCTCAAACAAACAAAGCAGTTACAAAGAGAAACAATAAAATAACATATAGGTAGAGGTACAACAGGCGATCTTACCGCTGATGAGCGATCTCTTCCAGACAACCTTTGGGTATCGGAGAAAGAGATAAAACTAGATTATGCAGTAGGTAAGTGGTGCAGAGATTATAATGAACCAAAAAACAAAAAAACTTACATACACGTAATATATGAATACCTAGCTCTTAAACTGGGTCATTGTCAGTCAGTAAAACAAAAATCGTCTTTTTAGTGGGCAATAGTTAAGGGCTTATGTTTATATATAAGTAATATGTTTTTATCGCATAGAATTATAGAAGAGGCGACGCCGTTTATGCGGATTCAGAGTTCAACAAAAAATTAGGCTTTAAAGCCCTTAACTTTGGCAATGTCCACCGAAGAGACGCGCACCTAAATCTGACAATGACCCACCTTCCTTTCGGCTCCGCCGTATTCGGGCACAAGATTGTCTCCCTGCGATCCCCGCTGAGCCTTTATTGTACGAGTATGTAATTCACACAAAGTAAGATGACATGTTTGTACATGCATCGTAAGGTCAAGTCATACGCGATTCGTTGTCGGTTAAGGAAAATGTCTCAATAAAACCCGATACGCAAGCGCTGACGAAACAAGTCGTACCTACAAGTCAATGCCAACCTTGTGTCATTATAGTGCCCACACTCGTCTTATGACACTACAGGTAATTAGTTAAGGCTCCTTCGGGGCCCAACTTGGAAAGTTAGGTAAGGAAAAAAAAAAAGAAGTATTATGACACATGCTGCCCGCGCGGCTTCGCCCGAGAAAAACGCTAACTTGCGGGATAAAATATGGGCCATGTCCATCCACAGAGTCCATTCTATACACAGGTGATTTTTTTTTGTAATCGCATAAGCGGTTCCGGAGATTACCCTCTAATACAAACATGTAATCTCAAAGAGTTCCTCTTTATAATATTAGTATAGAACACTTATAAATCTCACATGCTTTTTCTCTTTATTATACTAACCCGGAGTCACATTAAATTCAATTACTGTGTATTTAAAGTGAAAAATTCCATAAATAGTAAACTTACTCCTGGCGAAAATATCCATGAAGTAATTAATATTAGATACAACAACTAATTACTAGTCGTGTTGTGAAATGGTGGCCAGAGGCGAACGAGAACACCATAGAAAAAAGCGGCTAAGTGCGTGTCGGACCACGCACAACGAGGGTTCCGTGCCTATTAAAAAGGTCGTATCGTTACTGAAATCTTACGGCACTTACGTCCTTTTCTTTAAGGAAGGCAGTTTTTTAGAAATATCTCAAAAACCTGTGAACCGATCTTCTTCAAAATAATTTTCGCTGAGAGAATTTAATACGCCCTATGAGCAAGGTTTTTTTCATATTTTTAAAATACACGGTTCAAAAATTAGAGACACAATTTTAGTGACTTTCGAGGCGATTATCTCCGACTCTATTCACTTAATCAAAAAAATTGCTGAGAAACCTTATATTTATTTTGAAAGGCCTATCTATTGATGTGCCACACGTGGGCTTGCAATGAAAAAATAAATTATGACTTTCAGTTTTATGTATGGAGTGCACCCCTAAAAAAAAATTTTTTAGTAATTTAGTTACAAAACTATGTAGCGGTTAACAAAATACACCTATCCTCAAAATTTTATTCAAATACACCTTATAGTTTTCGAGTAAAATGCCTGTGACATACGGACGGACACAGAGACAGACAGACAGACATGACGAATCTATAAGGGTTCCGTTTTTTGCCATTTGGCTACGGAACCCTAAAAATGCCCCTACAGAATGGGTGCCATTGCTATTATGCGGGGATGGGGGCGGGGTGTCAAAACGATGCCAGGCAGCCGTTTAGTTCCAACATAACGTGTTTGGGTAGAAATGTGTAAGGAGCTCGCATTCTGGGGTTTTTTCGTTCGCTGGTGGCGGACATTTTTTCTCCTCACTTAATTTTCGGTATCCTACGTCGGTCTGGAGCAGAAGATTTTTTTCTTTAGAATTATTGAATTAATTTAACTATTAATAATTTGATAAATAAATGAAATATCAATGTATTTCCGTCAGTCCTACAATGTCAATTTAAATATTTCTTACTAGCTGTACTTCGTTCGCATGGTAATGTGTTGGGAATTAACGCATTTCTTCTCTTGCACATAGGACGCATGGCTGTCTAGGAATCTAGAATAATAATGTACTTGTAAAAAAGTTTAATGTATTTCCTTTCATGGGAAGCTGAGATCATTCGTGACAGAACAATGCTTAGTTTGATACAGGCTGATTCCTTCTTAATTCAGAGATTTATTATAAGTGTAGATTATCATCCTCGAGGGATAATATATGTCCATTCTATTCACAAGTTTTGACATGGATCGAACAAAAATCCAAATTGTATAGCCCGATATCTCGCAAACGCATCACTGAGATGAAAAATGGTTTTAAAAACCCATAATATATACAACAATACCGCACACTATGGGTTTAACGAGTAAAAAATATTACATCCCACTTTAGGTGTAGGGGAGCCAGGGGAGGTACCCTAAAAAAAACTAGTTGTAAGGGTTACTGAGCTAAGCCGAAGGACGCGACCTAAAGGGTTCCTTGTTGACTACGGAACGGTGAATCGGTAGGGTAACCTCTAACCACCCCAGCTCCTCTAGAAACTTGGTGAGTGCCTTGGTGTTGCTGGCTGCGTCCCGTAGTGTGTCTGTATACTTCTACCTGCTTGCAGTCCAGTAGAATGTGTTTAGTGGTTTCTTCTGCTATCATCGACATCGGCTATATTTTATTTATACCTCGAGTTCGCCGCCTGCTTTCTTTTCAAAACACGGGCGAAGCTGCGCGGGCACCTAATGCATTTATAAACTCACAAGATAGTATGAGCCGCGATTGTCGCATTAAATGATTTATCAGCGTAGGGTCAAGTATAAAACGATAAGGAAGCACATGGCCAATCCTTCGGGTCAAATCTGTTTATTGTTTGTGACCGACCGAGGTGCAGCTAGGGAGCAGTCTGAAAGCCAGGGGCCGCGTTGCCTAGCACATGCTGGAACCCATTGCCCACTAGTTCCATAAGTTATTTTTGTATATGGTATACTCGTTAATATACCTTAAAACGGGGTGAGTAGGGGCAAAACTGACATTCAAACCTCGATAACATTTTTTTTTACATAGGTAATGCAAACTGAATGGTGTATATAATAAGTGTTCCGGACGTTTGTATTTTAGTTTTTATTTTATTTTGGGTAGTCCTTCGTAATTGGGGTGAGATGGGATTTCATACAAAGTTGATTTTGGAAGATTGTTGGATCGAGTTTTTATTATTATGTTATGAGTTACTGTTTAGACTATTAGCTCCATTTTAAATTGGAATACATTATTTTTGTAGCAGTATCCTTAAAATCCCATCTCACCCCCCTTTCATCCCTTCTCTCCCCATTCATAACCCAACTCTCCCCGCGAATCCTACTTACCCCATTTTACGGTACTTATATATATTTTTTAGGTATTTTATGATCTCCACGTGTACTATAGTATCAGTATATTTATAAATAGTTAATGTTATATCCCTTATTACAGTTGTACTGTTGTTTTACCTTTAGTTCCGTGTATTTGCTTTTGTCAGGTGCGCAATAAGAAGTATATTTGTATTGTACTGTTTGAAGTTACTCAAAATCGTTTGAAAGGAAACAGCGTTCCCCCTTAATGATTGGATGGTACCTTTGCAGCGATGTACCTGTTGCTGTTGGCTTGTGTTGCGCTCGCGCACGCTCAGAACGACGAGAACGCGCTGCTGCTTGAGATCTTCGGCACCCCCCCGTCTACAGCCGTGCCCTCCTCGCTCCGGCCTGAGGACGTAAGAAACCTATTTCTCACCGATATGTGGACTACCGCCAGGGTAGCGCCACAGTTGATTAGATACAGCCGGTACGGGGTCGATGACTACGTGGTACTAGGATAGGATAGGTGGAGGGTGGATACTAGGATTGTATTTTAATACACTTTTCTTAACATAGATTTTATCCCAAGTATGATATAACGACTCAAACCAAGGATTGCAGTAGAGTAGAATGACAATACAACTTGTTTATCTGACAGCTTTCTCAATAAGAAATTTAAATGTATGGCCAGCCCGCTGTAACATCGGACCTCTACAGTAGCTTAATATAATATTATTAAATATTAAGAACACACATTACTATGGGCAAAACGCTTAGAACAAGGTATGAGGCATGTTGTTGTGGATCGATCTATACTTGCCATTAGAGGTGCAACAGGGAGCGCGACATACTGCATCATAACTATCATATAGGTTTCCTTTGGGCCGTTCAAGATTATACAGAGACGCAGTGTGAAGAAAAATTATACCCAAGCCCCACGTTGGGCGCCAGTTTTAGTTCCGCTCACTTGTTCGGTTCTTATGGTGCTATAGCTACGCGAAAGGGATAAAGTGGGAATTCTAATATGTCACCGTTCGTATAAACGGGTTTACTATTGGCACAATAACACGCGCCTAGTGGACTTAAATCCAGTCACAGTTTTAAAGAGTCTTCCAGAGCCGTAACCATGGCAACGAATAACAAAAAAATGTTGCCTTTTACAGTTCACTGTCCGGCCCACAGACGCGACGTCCATGTTCACAGACAACGCCGGGGCGGCGTGCCAGTGCGTCCCGTACTATCTGTGCGACGACAAGCTCAACGGAGTGGACGCCAATAACGTGTCGGTCACGGGATGGGGCTCTTTGGACATCAGGTTCGTGAGATTGAGTAGAGACTAGCCTGTACTTAGTTCTATACTAATATTATAAAGAGAAAGTGCCTGTGAGATTGAAACTTTGTAAGTTGGTTTGTTTGTATGTAATGGATAATTTCCGGAACCACTTATACGATTTCGAAAATTATTTCACCGGTGTCTAGATTGGACTGTCCATCCAGGGGTCAGAGACTATGTTTTATCTCGCGGCTTCGGTCGTTTTATGTAATACGCCTACGGAGCCAGACCGGGCAGCTCGTAAATTATACAAACTGCCAACGACTTGTTCCTTTAAAATAATGATCCTACTGTTGCCAGTTTCTCTTTAAAGAGGTTTTTACACCATATATTTCATGTTACAATTAAACTTCTGCTTAGAAGTCTAATTGCCTTATGAAATTAGGTACAGATACTTCTCTATAGTGAAACTAGCTAAAGCATTCAGTTCAAACGCGTCTGCTGGATGCGAGTAGAACGTAGACTCGTAGTCTCAGGTCAGCATTGACCTAAACGAAGAGCATGATTCCAGATTTGGCAAAGACGACTGCCAAGAGAGCGTGGAGCGCTGCTGCAAGGTGCCGCGCACGGACCCTGCGCCGGCGCCGACCCCCGCGCCCCGCCCCGCCGGCTGCGGCCGCCGGAACCGGAAGGGGATCGACTTCAACGTCGTCGGGGGCAGCGTGAGTTATTACTTACTGATTGATTACTTGTTGATTTACCATCTGTTCGGTAGCACCTCTTCAAGGATACGCTTTAGAAGGATACATTTCGGAGAGCGTGTCGCATGTTCATTCCGCCATCTAGGAACGAGGCACTACGTTGGTTTATTATTGCGTGCAACGCTTTGCTATAGCATCTTTAGGAGGACAGGTAAGAAACTAATCTTATATTATGAGGGGATAGACCTCCGTCGTCGGGGGAGCGTGAGCTGTTGCAATTCATCATCATCAATGGCTAAATTACAGACTCTATAGAAGCAGTTTCAAGAAGCGAGACAATGTCATGACTGTGTTAGCTAATGTGGCAGTGGCTAACACCACCTGCCCGTGCGAAAGGGACAAGTTGAGGTAGCTTGGCTTGATTATTGGGATGGGGGTCGTGGGCTTCGTGCTCGTCGAACAGCAGTTTGCGTCGTTTCTTCCTGCACTGATGGATATGACGCAAGACTAAGACAAGTGGCGACCACTCGTGTCTGAGGCCCAGACCCGCTTTGGGTCGGTGAACCAATGTAGTTTGGATTCACTTTGAACGAAAGTTCCGTTTGTTTTCAGGGGGCGGAAGCCCAGTTTGGTGAGTTCCCGTGGGTGGTGGCGCTGATGGGGCCGAATGGCTATGTGGGCGTGGGCTCACTTATACATCCACAAGTCGTCATCACAACAGCGCACGTTGTGGTCGGGTGAGTCGAAATATTTTTTAAATACTACGATGGTTTCAAACAGGCGTACTGCCCGAATGTAACAGAAATACTAGGGAATCAAGGGGCGGACCAAAGTTTTTACTAAAATCAACCTCAGCGGGCTAAAGCCCCCCCCCCCCCCCCCCCCCCCCAAACAGGGTCAAGCTAAAATCCTGGATAAGCCACCGACCGGAAACCTATGAACTGTTGAAACTCTACGTTAACTATCTCACGCTGTAGTATCTGAGCTATATCGCTAATAAATTGGAGGTTATGTTGTAGACACAGTGTGGGCTCGCTCCGTATCCGCGCTGGAGAATGGGACACGCAGACAGTAAAGGAGCGCCTGCCACATCAGGAGCGGGATGTGGCCGAGATCTACATACACTCAGGTAAACCACCGGATACATCCGGCCCGAAGGACTATTCCATTTGTTTAGACACCTAGGTTCATAGGGGTTTCCCGATATTTTTAAACGGTGGCGAAGAGAATATGTTAAACAGATATTAACCTCTCGTATGGCGATGTCAACAGAAAACAACCATATCATGACCTTGAAGTTTAAGTTAGGACCGTTGTGGACGGATCTGGAACAAGGCATTAGAATGGTTAAACAGATACCGTAGCCTATGGAAGCTTGAGACCCCTGAAGAACCGCAATGACCCTTTATTGATTTGAGGATTCGTTGTGTTGATAACTGGACACGAATGCGCGTCCCTCACTCGCAACAAAGCGCATCGTCGAGAGCTCCAGCGATCCCAGATCCACCACCAGGAACACAACACCGCATAGCTACAAAGCAAGTACCGTCGTGGTCTTCTGTAAGCTCCTCCCAGCTTAGGCTGTCCCAAATAGTAAGATGTTTCTCAAGACATTGACTATCTGGTATGTTCACTTTAGCTTATTGGTAGTTAAGTAATTAGATGCTTTTATGGGTGGGTTTGAGCCATTAGACCCCTTTCCCCTTTGTCACTGCGAGCTAAAGTAAATTGGTCGTCAATTTTTTCAGATTTCCACAGCAAGAGCTTGAGGAATGACCTGGCATTGCTGCGGCTCTCGCAGCCAGTGGAGTTGGCGGAGCACATCGGGCTGTTGTGTCTGCCTGACCAGGGAGAGAGCTTCGAACAGAGCCAGAACTGCGTGGCCAATGGGTGGGGCAAGGAGGTCTTTGGTAAGCATTCTTCATCTGTACTAATATTACTAGTGAGTCTTTGAGCTGTTGATCTCGCAACGCTGTCTTTAAAAACAAGGCGACGAGGCAACCTAGAGATCCCAGACTCCTCCGAATTTGGAGGACTAAAAACTCTAGTTAGCAAGTAATTACTTAGCGGAGATGGCGGCTGACGTGGAGTTTTTAGTGGGTACAGATACCACATGCCAGATTCCCCCCGAAAGCTAGGTACCTGGTTCGCAGGTTTTCTCCATAAAACGGGGTCAAGTTCCCTCAAATTCAAAGTCAAACCCCTTTCCCTAACTTTACCAGGGATAGGGAGCGGATTTTAGTCTTGTTTCCGCTACTGGCGCAAGTTATGAGTCGTTTTCCTCAGGTCAGCAAGGCCGGTACGCCGTGATCCTGAAACTGGTTGAGCTGAACATGGTTCCCCACGGGATATGCAACCAGCTGCTGCAGCACACACGGCTCGGGTGGAGGTTCCAGCTGCATGAGAGCTTCGTGTGCGCCGGGGGCGAGGAGGGACAGGATACCTGCAAGGTAACTGCTGCACGTATCATAATGCCGTGGTACTTCTGTCATAATCACACTAGCACAACTGGCTGCAAGGTCACGTTGCGTGTGGCTCAGCGACTCCTATCTCCATCGCACTTATATAAATAAGAAAGAGGAAGGTAGATTTTCTCGTCTCGCTTCGCGCACATTATGCTATAGCTTATGTACCCCGTATGCAGTCCGCCGCGCTCGGCCGTAGGACGCGATTTATGGCACCTGAGAGTAAGAATGCACAAGTTGCAGAACACCCCAAAAAACGTAGGAATATTCTGAGAAAATACTGATCTATTGATGATGATCATACATAACTTATTGCGAGTTTCCATTAAGAAGATCCCTGAAGGGAACATTTATTATTTTGCGATCGGCAAGTTTTACCACGGTAGGTCTTCCAAAGAATAAACCTTTTTGCTGTTTAAGTCTTACAGTAAGACGATATTATGCAGTTAATGACTTAATAGCGAGGACACAAAATCTAATCAGAGTTTATTAACCCAGAACGGTTAATAACCTCAACTGTTTAAGTTTCAGTGACCCAAGTGCTGTCTGACCAGCATTTACTTTTTGTGTGCCTTCCCGGATCCGGCCAGCACCGCCATTCTGTAACTTGTTTTAAGCTCACCGCAACCACCCACAAATATATCTGCACGCTGGGATTCATTGTAACTAAGCGAAATCAGACCCAGCCCGCGAATACCTGTAAAATATATGGTCACCAGTGCTCTTTTACGTGCATTGACTTAAGCGTCCGACCGACCGTGTTGGTCCGGACCAAGGTTGCTCGGTCGGAGGGGCTTGTTGGCGACCGTCTAGCAGACGTTTGATAAGAGTTATAAGTACGTCGTGCTTCATTACAGGGCGACGGCGGCGCTCCCCTGGCGTGTCCCGTCGGCGAAGACCGCTACAAGCTGACCGGGCTCGTCGCGTGGGGCATCGGCTGCGGCGGCAAGGACGTGCCCGCCGTGTACGCAGCCGCCGCCATGTTCCGGCGCTGGGTCGACGACAAGATGGCCGCCTGGGGCTTTGACACTTCAACTTATACTGCCTAAAGCCTGAAACAAACTGAAACAGATGGCGCGGCCGCCGCAGGCATTTTTTAAACACGTTCCGTCAGTTTCGGCAAACAAATATTGTTAGATAAACACGTTTGACGTTTAACCATGAACGCATGGCTTTAAGCCTTGCTCTGGCCCCGTATCATGGTCACATCCAATCCCATGGCCTTATCACGCAATAAGTGACAAGATAGAGCGTCCGTCTCGTTCTATCGAACGGTGACAGCCAGTGGCGGACGCTCTATCTTGTCACTTATCGTGTGATAAGGCCGACCATGATACGGGGTCTGCTAAGCTTAGATTGGTAAGGATGCAGATGCTCTTGGGGCTTGAGCCTTTGGCCATGTCAGGACCCGCTAGTATTTGAACCCTCGCTCTTATCTTATGGCTAGCAGGGTTGCCAGTGGCACGGGTCATCATCATCATCATCATATCAGCCGAAAGACGTCCACCGCTAGACATAGGCCTCCCCCAAAGAGTGCCAAAGTGACCGGTCCGCCACCCGCATCCATCGGACTCCCGCAACCTTTACCAGGTCATCAGTCCACCTTGTGAGGGGCCTACCCACGCCGCGCCTTCCGGTCCGTGGTCGCCACTCGAGAGCCATGGCACGGGTCATGAAGCTAGAAATTACAATCCTTTTTAAACAAGCAACACATGTTTGACCAATAAAGACCGGCCATTGACCGGTGTAGCCCGTTTGGTTTTGTAAAATTGTAGCTTCGTGAAGCGGGGAACTGGGAATGCGTAGATCTAAGCACTTCTTAAATAGGTAAGGTATAGCAAGGATTGAGCATTTATGGATTGTCAAAATGTCGCAACCAATGATGTATTTCTGAAATAATTTGTACCATTGTAACGTCATTGTAGGGTCAGCAGCAGAAGTAAGTTAACACTTTTGCACCTTATTCCATTGTAATAAGGTGAAAAACTGTTAAATTACTTCTGCTGCTGACTGCACATGACAAAGCGATTGTTTTTGAACCGTAATATTTGTCAACACCGAAATGTCAATTTAATTGGAAATGTGAGCATTAAATAATCGGCTCTGAATATTTTTATAATTTTATAAGAAATTAAATGATTTTATAGGAACATGACTTTTACTATGATAACAAGCATTAACAGTTTAAAAAACTGTAACCCGACTTCACAAACTCTAAAATCCGCTTTGCTAATATAAGTGTCAATATTATCATATTCATTAAAAAAAAAAACATGATTTGTTTATTTAGCCACCTACTTGTATCGTATCAATTTTTTCGCTACCCATAGGTTGTCTGGAAGAGATGGCTTCTTAGCGATAAGACCGCATGTTGTTTTTTTACCTACGATGGAACCGAGTTGGATATGTGTTTACGACCGAAGGCACGATGAATGTAATAGAGGGCGCTGCATGAAACTTCTCCTCTCCGACAAATATAAATATATAAATAGTAGTATTAATAGTATTAATAGTATGGAAAGTATGGAATGGATATTACAATCATTTGATGGTTTACTATCCATTTAGAAACACTACGTTATCAATGACACATGACGCAAGTACCCTATAAGCGTCAGCGCGGCGTAGTGTCATATCAGCTGAAATATGTCCACTGTTCACTGCACTGACATAGGCCTTCCCCAAAGAGTGCCAAAGTGATCGGTCCTGCACCAATCGCATCATATCTAACTACGGTGAACTAAATGTGTTTTTTTGATGGAATAATAAAATGAAGATAAATTAAAATGTCATCAAATCCCCTATATCTGACTTGACTCATCATATCAGCCGAAAGACGTCCACTGCTGGACATAGGCCTCCCCCAAAGAGTGCCACAATGACCGGTCCTGCGCCACTCGCATCCAGCGGACTCCCGCGACCCTGACTTGACTATGTAAAAGTAATACAGTGAACGTAATTGCTTTGGGTTTTGATAGGGTTTCGAGTTAATTTGAATTAAATCAAATGAACGGCGCGGCCATTTCAAGCCAAAATGAACTGAATAACTATGTCGATTAAGATACATTTAATTTACGCTCAGTCCGGAACCGCTTACCGCTAAAACCCTTAAACAGGGTTTTGATTGGGATTTGAGTTAACTTGAATTAACTCAAACGATCGGCTTAACCGTTCATGCAATTAACCCTTAATAAGCTTAACCGGAATGATATGGTTTCTCAAAACAAGCGTTAAGAAAACCCGCTTAAAAACCCGTGTAAGGGTAAGCGGTTCCGGTCCCTGCCCACGTGTGGCACATCAATCGATAGGCCTTTCAAAATAAATATAAGGTTTCTTAGCATTTTTTTTGATTAAGTGAATAGAGTCGGAGATAATTGCCCCGAAAGTCACTAAAATTGTGTCGTCCCCCCCCTCTAATTTTTGAACCGTGTATTTTAAAAATATGAAAAAAATCATGGATATAGGGCTCATTAAATTCTTTCAGCGAAAATTATTTTGAACAAGATCGGTTCAAAGGTTATCGAGATATTTCTAAAAAACTGCCTTCGTTAAACAAAAGGACGTAAGTGCCATTTGATTTCAGTAACGATACGACCTTTTTAATAGGCACGGAACCCTTCGTTGTACGTGGTCAGACACGCACTTGGCCGCTTTATATTAGAGTCGTGTAACCGGCCTTCTGCCGGCCATATGGTTAAATATGAAAAAGAATACTGCAGTAGTCAATATAATGAATTACTAAAACTCTCACGCATAAGTGGGCATATATCCAACCACCCCCACCCAAACCAACAAGACCAACTTAATAAATGTCTGCCGGCTGTACACATTGGGCCAACGTTGGCGCGTGAGCAGGATGCAGCTATGCAAACGCATGAGAACGAAATAAAGCCCTCTTCCTCTAACGCATAGTAATTCTGCTCCGCGCCAACGTTGGCCCAGTGTGTACAGCCGGCACAAGGTTTAGTTGGCGCGCGCGTGTCGATGTAACAAAGGTCAAGGTCAAAGTTACTTTTTCCGCATCAAGACGAGACGGTCGAGACACGATTACTATGTGCATCAGTTTGCTATTCGCAATGAAAGTAACGAACTTCATAGGTAAACAAACAAATTGCCGAAACAGGTGCAATATGTTCAGGCGATTATGGCATCTGTTCCTAAGGCAGCTTGTAATAAATTTGTGTGACGTAAAAATAGTAGCGGTGCCTTTTTAAAAGCTACAGACACCACCGCCGCCTGCGCAGTGAGGCGCGGCAGGTGGCTAGCTCGATTCGGCGATCCTCATTTAAAAATTGAATCGTATCTGTATAACGCTTAGGACCAATATCGATTACGTTTAATGCTCTATAAGTTAAAAACCCTGGAAAGGGTTTTGATAGGGTTCCGAGTTAATTTGAATTAATTCAAATGAACGGCGCGGCCATTTCAAGCCAAAATGAACTGAATAACTATGTCGATTAAGATACATTTAATTTACGCTCAGTCCGGAACCGCTTACCGCTAAAACCCTTAAACAGGGTTTTGATTGGGATTTGAGTTAACTTGAATTAACTCAAACGATCGGCTTAACCGTTCATGCAATTAACCCTTAATAAGCTTAACCGGAATGATATGGTTTCTCAAAACAAGCGTTAAGAAAACCCGCTTAAAAACCCGTGTAAGGGTAAGCGGTTCCGGTCCCTGATCTACGCTTAGTTACTACGCATCGCGGTGTCAAGATATATTTGTGGGTGAGCGTTGAGGTGAGGGTGAGCTTAAAACAAGTTAGAGGGGCTGCGTTCACCGACGGAGGAGAGGAAGAGACTAACGAGTGATCGGAAATGAAAAATCTTTAGTAAAATAAAAGCAGTTTAATGACATTAGTAGGCATCTAAAATTACATAAGAAAGCAAAACAATTTTCCGCCAAATTATGATTTGAATACAAAAAACTAGCCCAAAATACCAGCGCATAATGACCAGCGAGGTTGAATACAAAGACTTGTAAAAAGAAAAATAATAAATCTAGTTTACATCTAATATTACTTATGTAGGTACCTATCAGTGTCGGCACGTGAGAATTTTCACTGGACAACCCGAAGAAAAAACAGGGGCATTTTGATGATTTACAAGTTTGGTAATATGGAGCTACGTTAGCCTAGTGGTTCAGGCATGCGGTGTCAAGCGGCGGTCGTGGGTTCGAATCCCGGCTCGTACCAATGAGTTTTTCGGAACTTATGTACGAAATATTTAACGTTAGCTTTTCAGTGAAGGAAAACATCGTGAGGAAATCCGTCTAATCCCAATAAGGTCTAGTTCCCCCCTGGGTTGGAAGGTCAGATGGCAGTCGCTTTCGTAAAACTAGAGCCTATGCCAAATCTAGGGATTTAGGTGTCAAAGCGGACCCCGGGCTCCTCTAGGGCACAACCGGGAATAACGCTAGGAGGATGATGACATGTTTGGTAATACGAGTAAGTATATACGAGGGACGGCTGAAAAGAAATCTACCTAAGTATGAAACAAAAGACTGTCATGTATGTATTTTTTTTATTTTTCAATATAGTCCCCTGCTAGTGAAATACACTTATTACATTTGTCAAATATTGACATTAACCCATGAAAAAAAAAATCTTTCGGTTTCTCGTCAAAAAAGTCACTAACTGCAGCCTTCATTTCGTCATCGGTCAGAAATCGTCTTCCTCGGAGATCTTTTTTGAGGTGTCTAAATAAAAAATAGTCGCATGGGGCTAGGTCTGGACTGTAAGGTGGATGGTTAACGGCATCGAACCCTAATTCCTTCATGGTAAGCATTGTTGTGCGGGCGGTATGCACAGGTGCATTATCGTGTAAAATCAGGATCCCTTTGCTAAGTTTACCCCTCCTCTTTTCTTTTATCGCGTCTCGTAACTGATGCAGTAAGCTGGAATAATATTCAGCATTCATTGTCCTTTTTTTTGGTAAATAATCTATTAGTAAAATTCCTTCTGTATCCCAAAATACGGTAGCCATAAGTTTGCCTGCCGACGGCCTGACCTTAAACTTCCGAGGAGGCTTCTCATCCTTGAATTTCCACTGCAAAGACTCTTGTTTGCTTTCGGGGTCCCACTGTCGAATCCAGGTCTCATCACACGTCACCATTTTAGAAACAATTTCTTCCTCATTACCTCGACTCATTTCCAAAAACTCCTCACAACATTTGACACGTCGGTCCTTGTCAAACGCCGTTAACATTCTGGGGACCCAACGTGCACTCACCTTGGACATATTCAGATGCACATGAATTATCTCATTGACTCTTTCTTTACTGATGCCCACATCTCTAGCAATCTCCCACTGCTTCACTCGTCGGTCTTCTAAAATTATTTTTTTAACTTTGGCTACATTTTCGTTTGTAACGGCAGAAACCGGCCTTCCACTACGAGCGTCATCTTCCAAGCTCTCACGACCGAGTTTAAATTGTTTAGACCAAAACTTTATAGTAAATTCGGAAGGGCACGAACTACCGAACACACACATCATACGTTCTCGGATCTGTGAGGGAGTATTTCCTTCTTTTGTTAGAAATTTAATCACTGCACGATGTTCAATTTTAGCGATATTCATTTTTTCAACCGATATGTCGCAAACATTCGAGAATTGTAGAAAAATGGAACGGAAAAAACAAATGAACGTCAAATAATTCAAAAAAAGAATAACCAAAGAACAAGAATGCATTTCAGCCAGTATCATTTTCGCATATTTTTTTAACCAAGGAGATTACTTTTCAGCCGCCCCTCGTAGCAAGAAATTTTAAGGCAGGCCGATGGGAATCTTGCATGGGCGCTCCGCCGGTACAGTCAGCGTCATATAGTTAATTAGTACATATTTTAATAAAGACGTGTACCGAAATATTTGCCTACCTTGGCTGCTACTAAATATATGACGCTGACTGTACCTAACTGCCACGATTTTAAAGCCACGCCTATCACGCAAACGGACCACTCAGTTAAAAAAAAAACCGGCCAAGAGCGTGTCGGGCCACGCTCAGTGTAGGGTTCCGTAGTTTTTGTAATTTTTTTCAATAACTATTCAACCTATCAAGTTCAAAATAATTTTCCTAGAAAGTTTAAATAAAGTTCTACTTTTGAGATTTTTTTCATATCTTTAAAACTTATGGTTCAAAAGTTAGAGGGGGGGGACACATTTTTTTTTACTTCTGGAGCGATTATCTCTGAAAATTTTATCATTATCAAAAAATTATTTTAGCAAACCCCTATTCATTTTTAAATACCTATTCAACAATATATGACACGTTAGGGTTGAAATGAAAAAAAAAACACCCCGTTACGTATAGGGGAGGTACCCTAATAAATAAATAAAACACTTTATTTTACCACTGTCGGCGTGATTGATATACATATTAGTACCAGTTACTGAGATTATCCGCGGACGGACGGACAGACAAAGCGAAACTATAAGGGTTCCTAGTCGACTACGGAACCCTAAAAATGATTTGCAGAAACCTATAATATTTTTGAACAAGCTATCCAACGATACCCGATACCACCATGGGTTTAAGAGAAAACAAAATACATCCCCAGTTTACGTAAAGAGGAGGTACAGTCGACAGCAAAATAAACTAATGAAATAGGGCCCCAAAATATTACATATAATAAATTAAGTCATATGTTACTGCCTATTGTACTTTATCAGAAGAAAATTAACTCTAAATGTGTCATAAGTAAGTGGATATGCCGTACAAACAGTTCAAGTTATTATTGAGAGTGTGATACGGGCTTTTGGGGCTGAAGACAAACTCGGAAAATACAAGTCAGATCTTACCGCGTGTTCACACTGCGTCCGTTTCCGTGTCTGGGAGGCATCCCTCTTTTTCTCGCTTGCGATGTTTCGCCCGAGTGCGAAAGAGACGCCTCCCGGACACGGAAACGGACGCAGTGTGAACACGCGGTTAGGTTAATCTCGGTTATATATTCGTCAGACACACGCGGAGCAACTATTGCTACACCTTGATTTTTTTTGGAAATATATTAAATAAATCCTTCTTGAATACCTACCTAATTCTCTTTTAAAAAATTTTCAATTTATGAAGATAATTCACTTAGTTAAAAATAGTGTGTAATTAATTGAAGTTTCCAGGTGCAGTATAGAGATAATAATGACATCATGTATTATTATTTCGCTTTGATTTAATGTTCAGATAAAAATGACACTGGTATTAATTTTTTATATCTGGGGCGTCATGCTAGATCATGTTTTTAAATATTGATTTTGATCACTTACTTTTGACGTTGACAGTACAGTCGGGCGAAACATCGCAAGCGAGAAAAAGAGGGATGCCTCCCGGACACGGAAACGGACGCAGTGTTACGCAGTTTAACGGGTTCCTTGTTGACTACGGAATCCTAAAAATGACAACCTCAACAAACCTAGTTATAACTTAAAGTAAGCACCTAAATATAAAACTTAACGAAACCATAAGTACCTATACAGCATTACATATTTATGTTAGTAAAAAACTCCCGCTGTAAGTACATTAACATATTATGTTTTTTTTTTTTTTTTTTTTTAGATGTTGTTTTATATGGTGACATTGACAATTACTATATAATCATGTATATATAATCTCTAAGGCCCAGTTTAATAAAGATCCGTTAGAACATATTAAGTTATGTCAAAAAATATAAGTCCCGAGGTACGTTTGTAACCCTTTCAGACCCTCAAAACAACACCCTGTTAACGCAAAATGAAGTATATTGACATATGATTTTGATTTGACAATAAAATGTAATCAACCCGCACGATTGTATTGGCCGGGTCTGAAAGGGGTAATGATTTTTCTTTCTGTATTTATGAATTCTTGATAACTATAAGTAGCGTTATCAATGAAAAGGGACCTTGCTGTCGTTGGCGCTTATGCCATTATTAGCGACGTGCTAACATTAATGCGATGATTCACGGCGTAATAATGGCATCAGCGCCAACGACAATAACCCCCTTTACTCTGAGAACGGTTATAAAGTAGTAAGTTATTACTTTTCGTCGTTCTCTTTTATGCTAGCTATGTACTTACGTACATTAGCAAGCTTCTCCTGTAACGCGCGGACCGCTCGTCTCATCGGCTGTATCTCGGGAAGCATTTCTTTCCTCAGCTCTCGCACAATGTACCTCATCACTTCCTTCGTCTCTATTGGTTCCTGGCTACACGTGGGATCGTTATTAATTGCATTATCGCTTTCTCTGTCGGTGTAAAAAGTCACGGAGCTCGGAGCAGACATGAACTCTTCTGATGCTATATTAAGCTTGTGGGATATCCTAACTTCGTAGAGCTGGCCAGGACAAGGAAGATTTAGCTCAATTTTGCAGTACGAGTACGCGTCGTATTCACATGTAACCAGCGACGAATTGTCGTCCCGTGGGTCTATTCCAGGGTACCAGTACTGCACTATTTGATCCACGCCACCATAGTAGTCCGTTAAAATATTAAAGTCTGAATTGGCACCCAGTCTAAAGCTCCACGAAAGCACAGCGCCGCGTGATGTTGTTCTGAGCACTGTTAATTCCTCCGGAGGAGCTAGCTTCACGATGGATATGTGATCGAATTGGAAAGTTTGATTATTGCATGCGTCATAGCTGCACGAGTGTATTAGAAAGGTGAGCACTTTGGCCTGCTTGATTCCATAATCATACTCATACTCCCATGTACAGAATTTAGATAACCTTGATGTCCGTGGTAACACACACATTTGAGTAAGAATGCCGTCTGCAACGTAATATAAAGTGTTGTTGGCTGAATGGCTTATCCTTGTCCACGTGCAATTGACAAACTGCAGGTTGTACGACGCGCAGTGGAAATTGGTAACTGAAGGTAGTACGGCTACTTGAATTTGTGATAGCTCAAAATCACCTTTGTAACTTTCTGGATCGGAGCAGATTAACGGCATAAAGTCGTCCCATACTGGACTATTTATTATATATTTAATTGCACTTTTGTTCACCGCTTGTACTACACTATCTGTTATATCTTCCCATAACTCGCTTATTGTGAGTCGAGAGGCGTCAGCTCCGGAGCAAACAATCTCCAAGGGTTGACCATATGGTATTGTATACATTGGGACACCACTTTCAATCCCAACAAGGCGAGCACTTGGTGACACGACTTCCATCCGATTGAAAAGTAAGACCTTCACTCGTTGAACATAATCAGTAAATTCACTGTCAGCGCATGTAATATCTTCCGATATTCCTGATTTTGATATGTTTCTAAATATCGTAGTTTCATTAAAGTTTTTGCGTGGTAGAATTTCAATTTTACTTATTGGGTCCATGAATTTTACAGCTCGTGGCCCAGAACAAAATATTTCAATAGATCCACTGTATTGGAAATAGTACTCCTGAAGAAACGTACGACGGTCACAATTAGCATGCACATTGTATGGCGTAATCGTTTCGTTTTGCGATTGAACATAAATGTTAGGTACTACTTTAATATTCATACTAGTGCTGAGAGTGGTATCTACGTCACTGCAGGCGTACTCCGATATTTGTAGGTCTGGTCTCATTTCGGACGACTCAATTGTAGTACCATTCACGCGTTCTGTTGGTATAGTCTTTCTATTTTTCGTCATGACGAGCCGGGCTGCGTCGGCGCCGGAGCACAGCACTGACACGGAGTTGCCATATTGTACATAGTATGATAGGTTACAATTGCTGTAATAGCAAGTCTTGACGTTGGGTGATATTACTTCAAATCCTGGTGTGACAAAGATATTCACTGACCGTTCGCAGGTAGTGTCGATGTCAGTACATTTGAAAATGTATTGCGGTGGTTGAAGATCTAGTTTCTGTTTCAACGAGATTGTGTAAGCAGATTGCTCCGCCGGTATTATTTTCTTGCCATTTCTCGAAAAAGTAAGTTTTTCAGCGTCTGTGCCACGACAATCCACATTCACTTCGGTCCCATATGCAACTGAAACTTTATTTGGCCCGTTGTTAAAAACACCGTCGTAAAAATTACAGTCATTCTGTACACTTTTCACTTTTATATACATGAGTGTATATTCACACCGTGGTTTAGCTTGTTCGCTTTCAGTGGAAGTTTCATCGTACTGGACATCACTGAGTGGTTTTAACCACTGTAGGTGAGCGGGCAGGCTGGTCAGCACCAGCAGACACGACGCGAGGAGGTTCGCAGCAGCGCGCATCGCGGCCGGCCGGGGGCTCAACACTATTACCTGTCACCAATTGTCGACTTCCTGTTGGAGTCAACAGGAAGTCGTGTAGGCATTGCAAATTCGACAATTGGTATCTAATTAATTTAATTTAATATGCTGTTTTGAGTTGTTATTATCCTGTTCTTGTTTTGACAAAACCGCAGCCAACTTTGGGATAATGATATTTACAGCGAGGCTAACGTGTATACCTAAAAATAACTACGCCGTCAATAATCTCTCCTGCAAGCAGCTCCACTCTCTGTAAGCAGTTTTTCCAAAAACTGAATCGTCAAAAAAACTATAATAAGTACCACACCTGCTCACAAAAAATTACGAGAATCAGTTTAGAAATGCGACCTGTAGAGAAGAAACCTTGAACAGCCGGACATAGGAAAGCATTCGGCCCAAGTCGAAACAGAGCTCTACGTTCGCGTCGCTCGCTCGCTTAATAAAACTAACAACATACCTTAAGTTAATCAAAATTAATTTCTCTAAGACGCTGGTACTCACCTATTCCAATTCACAGTTATGAACTCTGTCATTTATGACTCGGTACTTTACCTCCCATTTTTATTTCCGGTAAACCTTTGGCGTGGGATATCGTTGGATAGCTCGTTTAAAAATAAGACGGGTCTTTGAAAGCATTTTTCAATTCAGGGATGCGTTTGCGTGATATTGGGCTGTGAAGCCCTAATTTTTATTAGAGTCGTGTCCGGCCCTCTGCCGGCTATTAAATGGTTAGTACTTTACTACTTACATTCCTTACCGTGTTCGGCTCGGACAAGAATAGGTCTACGGTCTCCCCCGCCTGTCGTAGAAGGCGACTAAGGGGGTCATCAGGGGTCGCAGTGTTCTGGCGGGGGCTGGGGCACTCGCTTAAGAACCCCAGGGAATGTGACAACATGTCTTTGCCCTAGGACGAGCCAAATGTGGCGAGGCGCGAGGGGGGCTCCAGTGCGTTCAGCTTAAGAGTCCTGGAGTCCCCTGCATGAGAGCGCAGATGCATGGCACCGTGGAGTTTCTAGTGTATAGAAATACCACATAACCCAGTCATCCCCCGGTGATTGGGTACCTACCTGGCTCGTAGGTCTTCACCACGAAAAAAAAACTACTTACTTTCGTACAAATTCGGGCGAAGCAACCGCAACGTGGAGTTGGCGCGCGCGTGTCGATGTAGCAAAAGATCAAAGACAGACAGGCAACTACGGAACCCTACACTGCGCGTGCTCCGACACGCACTTCCCCGGTTTTTTTAACTTAGTTTTAATTTAATTTGACAGATGGAAGGTATAAGCTGGACTGAGAGAGTAACAAATGACGTGTTGAGAAGGGTAAAAGAGACGAGATCGATCTTAAACACCATCAGCAATAGGAGTGGAAAATGATTGGTCATTTGATACGGCACGACAACTTCTTTAAAACCATAATGCAGAAGGAAAGATAGAAGGGAAGGAAGGTGCGGCAGGGGAAGACCACGGAGCAGTTATATAGACCAAATAAAGGAAAAAGCTGGGGTCGTGTCGTATCAGCAAATCAAAGGGCAGATACGACAGAGAGAAATGGAAAATACTCCACCGACAAAAGGATCTCTTAAATTAAAAAGAGATGTTAATTGTCATCTTGTACATAGGATTGAAAGGTTGAATTAAACAACGTCGCTCAAATAACATTATTTATCCTACTCCCTTGAGAAGAGGAATCTTCTGCCAACCGCACCATCTCCGAGGGGCAAATCGTACTTCAGCTGGCTGGCTCGTAAACTCCGGGGTTCCTCGTGGGTATCCTCGTCAGTCGACGGCAGGTCGTATCTTAGTTCTGGGTACTCGGCTTTCTCTGAAGCGAACGCTGGAAAGAGGTGTGAGGGTGGTAGAAGAGATTTCGTAGAAGTAGGCTGCGTACGTCGGGACGCAAACGAGCTAGGGGCTAAGCAAACATCGACAATTTTGTAGCATTTTTATCTAAGCGTAAAAGTCCCGACTAACTCACTCACTCACTTAAATCAACGCCCAGCCCAAACCGTTGAACCGAGACAGCTGATTTTTTCACAATAGGTAGTTTATATGACGTAAGTACCCACTAAGAAGAGATTTTAGAAAACTCTACCCTCAAGGGGGGATGGAATCAATTTTTTAGTCAGAGACTTGAAACTTTGTGTATGGACATGGACTCCTTATTACAATACAAGAAAAGTAATTTTAGGGTTTAAAAACCCACCCCTAAGCGGGTTAAATAGGGGTCCAAAGTTTGTATGGCGGAAACTCTGTACCGATTTAGATGAAATTTGGTATAGAGATAGTTTGAGTACCGGGGAAGGACAAAATATATTTTTTATCCCGGAAATCATCCCATAATACATGGGGGTGAAAGTTTGTATGACGCTGCGATATAAACGAGTTCCACGTGGACGGAGTCGCGGGCAGAAGCTAGTATTATATATATCAGCATAGCAGCTCCATACAAACTTTCACCACGGAGTCCCGGCCATAAGTAGGTGCATACATATAAAGCGATTTGTATACGTACTTTTTTTTTAAATACATTCTGTATAGTAACCCCTTTGTTCTTGGTAAGCAGTTTATTTACGTGGTGAAGTGGAAGCGACACATGCATAATATAAGTATATGTGGTATGTATAGCAAAGTACTGAATTACCTTCCTAGGTAGATATTTTTGTTATTTAACAAATTTTTATATTGGTATATTTATTTTCTCAAAAATAGTACGAAATGTTCCCATAACATCTGTGCAGATAGTATCCGAAAGTGATTCATCCTGGACAATTTTTAGAAGTGTCCAGTAAGTAAGTATGAAATCCCATTACATATCATAATATTTAAATATAGAACATTTATGAAGTGAACACTTCTTTAGCGGCGCTGAGCACTTTTTGGGATGGGGAAAAACTGTTAAACTCGCGACAGATTTTTGTGACGTCAGATGCGTAGGAGGTCACGTGACCGTAGGATGGTGAGAGATTCGGGACGAGGCTTGGGGGCGGGGGGGAAAATAGTTTGATGTAAGACGTTTTTTTTTTCTGTTTTTTGCAAGGTTAAAATTATTCAAGTTTTCACTTCTACTGCCTTTGTTATGGCAGATACTAATGCTGGTGACTGTACCTATATAATTTTTAGTCATACTTTTATCTAACTTTTATTCAAACAATTATTTAACTTTTATTCAAACATATTGTTTTATATTTGAGAAAAACACTATACACGCTTCGACCATAAGTGCCATCCTAGGCTCTTATTATAGCCGGACCTCGCCTTCGGCTCGGCCGGCTAAATCATACACGTCCAGGATGGCTTACTTACTGGTCTCTGCAGTAATGTACTATTACTTACACTGAACAAATATTAAGAGCACTATTAATTTCAATATCAAACTGCATCTGTACATTTTTGCCGAATTTAAGAAACGACGTTTTGTTCCTGCTCTTGTATTATTCGATTGTAAAATATAAATTCACAAATGCTTTCGACACGATGTCGTAAAACCTGAAATTTATTGATTTATATAAATGTAGGTACTAGGTACTAAGATATTTTACGAGCTTTATGACGTTATAGTAGTTGAGATTTACCTATATTTCAACTGGTTTACTGCAAGAAGGACTAATAAGTAAAGTATCTAGCTTCTGCCAGTGACTCTGTCGGCGTGGAGCTTCTTTATATCGTAGCTCCATACAAACTGACCCCTTTAGGGATGATTTCTGGAAAAAACTATCCTGTCCTTCTCACCAAATATATCTTCATACCTTTCATCTCAATCGGTTCAGCGGTTTAAGCGTGAAGAGGTAACAGACAGACAGACAGACACACTTTAGTATGGAAGTAAGGATTCATACAAAACTAAATATCTTTCTCAATTCACGATATATTTTCGGAACCTATTCCAAAATTGTGTTTAGGTAATGCCGCTGAATACATATACTCCAGGCAAAATACGGTTTTGAAAAACATTAATTTATAATAGCGTTTTTTTTGTTGATTTCATTTGAAAATGTTATTCTAAGATGATTTAGTCAAGAATCCGACAAACTTTCCACCCGGAAGTAATTATGTAGATTTAAATGAAGCATGCATTATCTTTTTTTGTACGATTTATCTTATATTATAGAGCAAATGTAAATGAACCAAAATAAAGACAAGAACATTTATTAATATTTTTACAGACTTTTCAGAAGCCAGTTAACTTATCATTTTTTCGATGTCTGAAATTTTGTCGGATTTTGTCGCTGGGTAACTATTTAATTGAAAATATATCCGTTACACATAAAAAATAAGCTATTATAAATTATTTCCAAAATTGACATTTTTTCCATACAAGTTGTCAGTTCATTGCCTGGACTAATACCCCCATAATAGTTATTTGCTATACAAAGGTGCAAAGTTTTATTTTAACCGCGACTGTGGAATTGAAACACGAGCATTCTAGGGTTGAAGTACGAGCTAGCGAACGGTTTCTATGGTTTGAAAATAGAATCCTAAGCGAAGCAAGTGGTTCAAAAATTGAACGCTGAGCGTAGCGAGTGTTGAAACACACAAGACGTAAAATAACTGCACCCGCGTGTAACACAAAACCTCACTAAAGCGAGGAAAATACTATATAAGAAAAAAATAAGTTTCTATGAAAATATTTCATTTTATATGGTACAAGCTTTTATTGCCGACTGTACTTTTCTGTATACCGTCATCAACTACTCGTTGAGACAATTCTAACGAGCCCAAACTCAACGGGGTTACGTCGGTTAAGTACTGACTTCCCATGGCCACCTTCCGTCTCCATCATCAGATCAGCTCGATGGTACCATAATATTGAACTGTCATCCAAACTATACCTTTACCCAACATTTCAGCTCAATCGGATAACGGCAAGTGACTGAAAAATGGATTGCAAATTTTGACTTAGTTTTTACCCGACTGCCGAAGGAGGGTTATGTTTTTCGAGCGTAGTATGTATGTGACCTTATTCTTTGGCACGCCCTGCAGGCTAAACCGTTTGACGGATTTCGACATATGAGGTGTCGTTGGATTCCTCTTAATTGTGGGTGACATAGGCTATAAAATTTGAAAAAAGTGTTGGTTTTTTTGAAAAATCTTTTAATTTCACTTGTTTCCTTTCCTCTGGATTGTATGGTCAGATGCACCGGTTCCGTAAAACTAGTGCCTAGCCAAATCTTACTATTCAGGAAAACCTAGCTCTTAGGAGGATAATGTAATTGGAACGAGGTATTGTAGTGTGGAATTGATTATTTTCTATAAAAAAAAAAACTACAAATTGTATATACAATAAATTTTATTAGAATTAAGTTATATTAAGTACTTGCAGATCTAAGGTGTCATTCATATAAGCACAGCCCGCATCCCGAAATCTTCTGTCATGTTGTCCCTGTTGGAAACATGGATAGTTCCCCGCATGCGGGATGCGGGTCATGCGGGCTCTAACAACCACTGTATATGACTTATATGATATGAGCCTTGATAAGCTTAAGTCTATAAATAGTGTTAACATGTTTAAACTTCAACTTAAAGAAGACCTGGTGAAATGTTACTATGACATCAACGAATTTACTTCTGACGGAAATGTGGTCTTTTTTTTGTATCGTGATATATTATTATAATTTATAATATAACTCCCGCCCCGGCTTCGCACGGGTACTAATAATATAAACCTTCCTCTTGAATCACTATCTATTAAAAAGAAACCGCATCAAAATCCGTTGCGTAGTTTTAAAGATCTAAGCATACATAGGGACAGACAGCGGGAAGCGACTTTGTTTTATACTATGTAGCGATGAATATTGTAATTAGTCTTATAATTAACGACACAGTTTATATTATTACGGAATTTGATTTGATTTGGTGTAAATATGGGGTTAAGATTTAATGAAAAAATTATTAACAGAAACATTAGATAATCTATAAATAGAATCATAAAAAAAAATGTGCCTCTAGTCCTTTCAGTTGCTTATAGATATTAATTATATCAAATAGGCAAAACAAAAAGTTGGGACGCGACAGGAATATATGCTACGCATGGACGAATTAACCGGGGGTCCATGCGTAGCATATATTCCTGTCGCGTTGTTCACTACTTGATTTTTGCCTATTTGATATCCATACTATTATCTAACTATTAGGTCCTTACCTATGTAATTGGCGTTTATTTCACAGATATTATTTTGTAAGTAATTTATTCATTTCTATTGCAACTTCCAAATATATATATATTTTTTTAATTTTAATATTAGACTGTAATTAAGGATTTAAATACAAATAATAGGTTTTAATTCCTTATTTGTTGTTTATGTAATTCCAAATTAAAGCTTGAAAACCACCCTTTTCATGTGCCGCCGGTTCAAGTGTTTCAATTAGGTATAGTTTTATGATGAGAACTATTTTTAAGCAATTAAGATATGTGTAACGTAGCTTAAAAGTTTTATATATTCCTACCAAAATTTTGTTTGGTTTGAATTTGACATTGCTTAATCCGCAAAATTCAATGTCCGTTCATAAAATTCTCCATACAAAACGTCAATTTCATAAGGTAAGGACCTAATTTACAATATTATAAATGCGAAAGTTTGGATGTTTAGATGTTTGTTACTCAATCACGCTTAAACGGCTCAACCGATTAGGATGAAATTTAGCAAGAAGTTAGTTTATAGCCTGGAAAGGGTAGTTTTTATCCCGGGTCTACGCAGACGAAGACTAGGCAGAAGCTAGTAATTAATATAATCAACTGAGAGAACTACAACACCTGTTTAAGTGACGTCAATATCATATTCAGAGGTATAAGTTTTACCGAAACAAAACGTTACGACCGCGTTCGCGTTTAGCTGTCAAATCCCATACAAATTGAGGGAAAAACGCAAACGCGACCGTAAAGTTTTGTTTCGGTAAAACTTATACTGAAGAGCCTCAGAAGTATGCTTGACATTATTTCAGTTGGCCGAACTGCATCAAACCAGGGATCGAAACCGATTTTTTTGCAAAATCCTCGAAATAACCACATATCTCGAACTACTTTATACTTCATATGTAGGACTCAGTTGTGTTTTGAGGTAACGACTGCGTATTATTAGATTGCCCAATTAGAAATGAAATAATTAACAAAGAACAAAAAAAGAACGTTTTGGTTCCCATACAAAAAATACCGGTACCATTCAAATAGCAACTCTACCGTCCAATTCCAATTCAAATGACAATTTTATAAAAAGTCGACGATTTTAAATAATCTCAACCATAACTTTTGTTACTAGATTTATGGAACTTTTAGTTGGCGGTGATAGCAACTTTCACCTTTTAACCACCGAACTTCAGATAAATTCTGATATATTCAGATAAATTAGCGAATATATCAGACGACGGCGATTAAAGGTTACCAAGACTCGTGACAATCCAGTTGAATTGCCAGCTTTGAAATCATATTCGAAGACACGCTATATAATATACGGTAGATTTTACGTTCTTATCGATTTTTATTTTTCGTCAGTATAAAAGTTCGCATTTTAGTTAGATTTTTAGTAATACCTGTTAGGGAACTACAAAGAGATCGATACGACCGAAGTTACAAAAACATGTATACACGACCATGTTATTATTATTATTCTGGTAGTGGCTTCCGGGCTGTGAGAGCCCTTATATCGCTGCGAGCATTGCTGATCAATTGTGATGTTAAGTCAATAAAGTCGCGTACATATACATATTTTTATAACTTTGGTCGTATAATCTCTTTGTGGCGACTATACATATTATATTAGGATATTGCACAGAATCATGAGCTTAGAACCTATCCAATTTTATCTATGAATCATCAAATCTTGTGTAATAACCTAAGTTACAAAAAAAATAATTTTGATTTTTTTTGCATCTAATCCTCAAGACAAATAACAAGTGTTCAATTGGGCCGATGTGCAGAAATCGACAAGAAATTATTGCGCCTCCCATTATGTTCTATTAATTTATATGTATGTATTATACAGAGTGTACCAAAAATGATATGTGATCCGATCAAGGGCATAACAGGTATCGTGTTCTGATAAGAAAAAATTAAAAGATTTTTTTTTTTTACGCGATTTTTTTATTTTTGTTACACTCTGTATAGTTAGTGGACGCCAGCTAGACTAGAGCGCTAGCCGCAGCCCCCGCCCGAGCACGCGGAGCGCTTCGGCGCGCGGTAGGTGGAGGTGCTGCCGCCTCCGCTCAGCGGCAAGAACCCTGACAGACAAACATACATTTTATATTAGACATGTGCCGACTAGTCGGGAAAGCCTGTCCGGCCACATTTATAGTGAAACCTGAAGTAAATATTGCTAATTTTAGCGATTTTGGTATTTTCTATTATAACTCCTACCTATATTTACACCCGGACATCATAAATTTGGTGGAGTGGAATTGATGAGAGATGAGATGACTTATAGAATTCCTCAATTATGTTATGTACTTAAAAGTACAAAAGTATATCACAGATTCTGATAAGATTCCGTTGAAATAGTAACTAATGAAGTGCCAAAGGTGATCCTTGTGGAATCGACGGAAGTCCTCAAATATTATCGGGCCACATACAGCGATTGGGTTTTTTTCTCTAATAATCAACGCATTTGCTCTCGGAAATCAGTTCATGTGGTAAATTGGAAAATAAATGTGGAAATGTTCTCGTGGCTTGGCGGAGTACTAAATTGAAGTCGGTTAAAACTTTGTTTTTAAAGTAAATTATTATGTTTTGTTTTTTACTATTTCATTTGCGACAAATACTTTTGGGTTAATATTTTTTACAAACCTTCCGAGACTAGTAGCTTTATTAACTTTTTTTACTAGTGTTTTTCTTTTAATTTTTATTCATGAATCCAAAACCCAATGGACTCAAATAATATTAGCTAATATTTATTAGTTGGTAACTAATAAAATAACTAATATTTTATTATTGTAGCTTAGAGAAACGCAGACTAGTAAACTTGTAAAAAATATTAGTCTAATAAGTTTCGAGAAATAGGCCCCAGCTGACGGGTTTTCCATCACTGTACAGCCAGCTGACGATTTTGTTTCGTCATAATATTGGATTAACTATAATTTAATAATAAAATGAATGAGGGGTAAATGGCCAAAATTTTTTTTTTTTACGTGTTTGGGCTGCTGTTGGTGAACTCGCCAACGGAACCGCAGCTGACGGCCACGAGGCTTCGTGATACAACATTCTTAGTCTTTTTTATCTTTTTTCTCTAAGTGACTGACAAAAAAAAGCTCCTAGCTCGCGGTCTAGTATATGCAAAGTTTCGTCACAATCGAACACGTAGTTTTAAAATGAGAACGAAACTCCGTTTGTATGGGAAGGTGAAATTCGGCCGAGCTTACTGCGGACTCTTACCGCCGTATTCATAAACGTCCTACAAGCCTATTTTTACTAAAATGGCGTTAAAATTCGTTTGTCCTTATCTGTCATTTGTGTTCGTAAGAAAGGGACAAAGCACATTTTATTTAGCAGAGGCATTTTAAGTTTTATGAATAAGTGCGGGTTAATGTCCCGTCACAATAACAGTTGGGATAGACTCACCATCATTGTTGCCGTCACCGAGGCGCCTGCCGGTGGCGACGTAGCCATACTTCTCCAGCAACTCCGCTGCTTCGCGCCTTTTATTCTCTTCTTTCTAAAATACAAACATGTTTTTTTTAATGCTCGGTAAAGTTGACTTTATTGGTTAAAAATCGGCCAAGTGCATGTCGGGCCACGCGCACTGTAGGGTTCCGTAGTTGCCTGTCTTTCTTAGTTACATCGACACGCGCGCGCCAACTAAATGCTTGCGTCGGCCGATTTTGTACGAAAGTTGGCCTTGCTAAGTACATTTTAAGTTGGTCGACTATTACTCGGTAACTAGTATTCCTTTTAAATTCATTATATGTAGGTACTACTGCCACGATTTTTATCACATTCCCAGTAGCAGCCATTTAGCCGGCAGAGATAACAGATAACAGAAGAATATAATCTTTGAAAAACAAAAAAAAAATTGGGTACCTCCCCGACCTACCTTTTTCAAATTGGTGATTCGTTCGCGAGATATTGGGCTTTAAAGCCCAAATTTTTGTTGGAGTCATGTGTCAACGCCCATTGGCCGAAATTTACCGCGCGACGCCGGCAGCTCCGGCGCCCGCCATTCTGTCTGGCGCCATGAGCGGGAAAGCGCGAGTTCACCTGTCATTGCATATTGTACCTTACGTATATTGCGACAAGGTCTTTATTGCAATGGTCATTCTTTCGATTTCATTCGGTACTTGTCAGCACTCGTCGGCGTGGACGAAGATTGACGATGTAACTTATATTTGTGGTACCTACTACTGTATGCCGTAGGGAGCCTTGCGCGCCTCACGGCAAATTCAACAAAATGGACTATTGTCTGCCAGAGTTCGCCGACTGGGAAGCTAATAAAAAGAAAAAGATAAGTACTCAGTGAGTTCCTGTCGTTCCTTACTTCTTTCTGCAGCTCGGCCTGCCGCGCGGACTCGGCCTGCAGCCGCCGCGCCTGCGCCTCGCGAGCCTTCATCACCGCCTGCTCACGAGCTAGCACACGGTCCGGGTCTGCGGACAAACATACAAACAATAATCATCATATCAGCCGAAAGACGTCCACTGCTGGACATAGGCCTCCCCCTTAGAGAATACCCCCCTGAATATCTCAAATCTTTCTTTCACTTTCATGGTGCTTCTCGTGACCGTCAATTTCGCTCTTCTGGCAATCTTTCTCTATCTATCCCTCTTCACCGTACTGGCTTTATGTCCAATTCTTTCACTGTGCAGGTGGTTCGTCTTTGGAACGCGATTCCCCTCGCGATCAGGAAAGCCCCGAGCAAATTCGTCTTTAAGAAATCTGTGCGTAATTTATTTGCTGGCAGATCCGAGTAGACTAAAGGTTACAGGTTTTAAAATTTCGCTTGTAAGTATGTATGTAACTATGTAGTGTATATTTATGTATATATATTTATTTGTGTATGTAAGTATTTATTTTATTTATGTACCTGTATGTATTTGTGTAAATATGTTGTATATAGGAATACCGTAATGTTATTTTTTTTAGTTGTTATTTGCACTGCCCCACAATCTTTTCCGCTTTGCCTTAAGGTTTGACTGGTAGAGAATGCCATATGGCATTAAGTCCGCCTTTTGTACGATAAGTTTTCTTTTTTGCAATAAAGTTTAAATAAATAAATAAATAGAGTGCCACAATGACCGGTCCTGCGCCACCCGCATCCAGCGGATTCCCGCGACCTTTACCAGGTCATCAGTCCACCTTGTGGGGGGGGAGAGGGGCCACCCACGCTGCGCCTTCCGGTACGTGGCGAAACAATCATTGTACTGTAATAGTACATTACTTACCAAGGACTGTAAATTACTTTTTAATGCCCGTCGTACATTAATTTCGTGTTTACACCCCTACTGTTATATCTGTACTGTAACAACATGAATGCAATAAAATAATTGAATTGTGGTCTTACCATTGTGGTAGGCGGCATCTTCCTGGGCGCGCCGCCACGCTTCCAATTTTGGCTGCAACCAGTTCCAGAGGAACACCGATATAATCAGCCCACCCAGGCAACGCCAGCCGTAATATACGAGAAATTCCGTTTCTGTAAAATTGAGAATTCATTTGCATTTACTTATTTATCTATTTACTAGCGACCCGCCCCGGCTTCGCACGGGTACTTACTAAGTATATTGTACATATAAACCTTCCTCTTGAACCACTCTATCTATTAAAAAAACCGCATCAAAATCCGTTGCGTAGTTTTAAAGATCTAAGCATACATTGGGACAGACAGCGGGAAGCGACTTTGTTTTATACTATTTAGTGATGAACAGCCCCCCTAGAACACTAGGTTTTATGTCCGACATAAAGCATTTGTCCCTCTTGCACTCGCATATTGGCCAGAATGGGACGAATGCTTTATGTCCGACATAAAACCTAGTGTGCTAAGGGGGCAGGTTACATATATAAAAAGACATATAAATAAGGCATAATAAATAGATCTGGACTATATCTCTTTTAACTAAGTGTTTCGTAACATTCGCCTCGGCCGGATTCCTATTGAAAAGGTTCAACAATCCTAACTAAAATGACGTTAAAATTAGTTTGTCTTTATCTGTCACTCTGACATTCGTGTTCGTAAGAAAGGGACGGAGCACATTTTATTTAAAAAACAGTCATTTAAAGTTTTATGACTAAGGGGACAATACAAGGTGCTAAGAAGATAACAAAAATTGTAACAGGTTGCTTTTTCATATTGGTTTACTTATCCTAAGTTTGGTAAGTTATATAATTGGAATAATTTTAAGTTTGTAAAGAAATTACTGATTGAGAAATTTATGTCAAACGTTCTTGTCAGTGGCCAATTTTTATTCATTGTAAAAGTGCCAAAGCGTTCTGGCAGAATAAAGCTCGCTGATTCAGTTATATTTTACACTTTGGATATTTTAATTCGGCAACATACACTTTAGCTTGGTAACATTTACAGTTGTTGTGCATAATTACGTCCTTTACATGCCCTTTCGATATGATCCATACTTTCTGGGTCTGGGTCAATCAACAATTTCTTGCTATGCAATACAATACAACCCGGTCACAATATCTGTGCACCTGACCTCGTGACGAAAATGGCGAAAATATCAAATCTCATCTCAAATCAAATATCAAAATTATCGGGACGTGTAGCGGTAACCAAGATGCTAACCGTACTGTCGCACCGGGGAGTGCGCGGAGAGGTGACAGGGGAAGCGGGAGAGGCGCCACATTCCAGCGAGGTGCACAGATATTGTGACCGGGTTGTACAATACAAAAAACATGAATCAAATACAGGAAATAAAAACTTAACAAGTGAAATCAAAAGATTTTTCTAAAAACGCTTTTTTACATCTCTATCACTACACAGTATAAAACAAAGTCGCTTCCCGCTGTTTGTCCCTATGTATGCTTAGATCTTTAAAACTACGCAACGGATTTTGATGCGGTTATTTTTTAATAGATAGTGTAATAGATTTTTTAATGATTCAAGAGGAAGGTTTATATGTATAATACAGTAGCCGTGCGAAGCCGGGGCGGGTCGCTAGTATATTATATTCTAAGTCACTCCTATGATTAAGAGGAATCCAACGACACCTTATACGAGGGACGGCTGAAAAGAAATCTACCTAAGTATGAAACAAAAGACTGTCATGTATGTATTTTTTTTATTTTTCAATATAGTCCCCTGCTAGTGAAATACACTTATTACATTTGTCAAATATTGACATTAACCCATGAAAAAAAAATCTTTCGGTTTCTCGTCAAAAAAGTCACTAACTGCAGCCTTCATTTTGTCATCGGTCAGAAATCGTCTTCCTCGGAGATCTTTTTTGAGGTGTCTAAATAAAAAATAGTCGCATGGGGCTAGGTCTGGACTGTAAGGTGGATGGTTAACGGCATCGAACCCTAATTCCTTCATGGTAAGCATTGTTGTGCGGGCGGTATGCACAGGTGCATTATCGTGTAAAATCAGGATCCCTTTGCTAAGTTTACCCCTCCTCTTTTCTTTTATCGCGTCTCGTAACTGATGCAGTAAGCTGGAATAATATTCAGCATTCATTGTCCTTTTTTTTGGTAAATAATCTATTAGTAAAATTCCTTCTGTATCCCAAAATACGGTAGCCATAAGTTTGCCTGCCGACGGCCTGACCTTAAACTTCCGAGGAGGCTTCTCATCCTTGAATTTCCACTGCAAAGACTCTTGTTTGCTTTCGGGGTCCCACTGTCGAATCCAGGTCTCATCACACGTCACCATTTTAGAAACAATTTCTTCCTCATTACCTCGACTCATTTCCAAAAACTCCTCACAACATTTGACACGTCGGTCCTTGTCAAACGCCGTTAACATTCTGGGGACCCAACGTGCACTCACCTTGGACATATTCAGATGCACATGAATTATCTCATTGACTCTTTCTTTACTGATGCCCACATCTCTAGCAATCTCCCACTGCTTCACTCGTCGGTCTTCTAAAATTATTTTTTTAACTTTGGCTACATTTTCGTTTGTAACGGCAGAAACCGGCCTTCCACTACGAGCGTCATCTTCCAAGCTCTCACGACCGAGTTTAAATTGTTTAGACCAAAACTTTATAGTAAATTCGGAAGGGCACGAACTACCGAACACACACATCATACGTTCTCGGATCTGTGAGGGAGTATTTCCTTCTTTTGTTAGAAATTTAATCACTGCACGATGTTCAATTTTAGCGATATTCATTTTTTCAACCGATATGTCGCAAACATTCGAGAATTGTAGAAAAATGGAACGGAAAAAACAAATGAACGTCAAATAATTCAAAAAAAGAATAACCAAAGAACAAGAATGCATTTCAGCCAGTATCATTTTCGCATATTTTTTTAACCAAGGAGATTACTTTTCAGCCGCCCCTCGTACGTCGAAATCCTTCAAACGGTTTAGGCTGTATGGCGTGCCAAAGAATAAGACACACACATACATAACCCTCCTCTCCTTCGTCAGACGGGTAAAAATAGAGGTTAACAACAGGCGGTCTTATCACCAAAGAGCGAAGTCTTCCGTACAACATTTGGGTAGCCGAGAAATTGCAACAAATAATTACAAGGCGGCAAAATTAGAAGTGAAGTAACTTACAACATACACAATTACATTAATAATAAGCATACACATATAAAGCATACAGATAAACATACATAAATACTTAATACAAATAGGGTTAACAAGAGAGATGAAGAAAAACTATTGAAACCATGAAGAATCATGGCAGAGACAAGATAGTGCCTTTGAAAGTAGCGACAGATTTAGCACGCCAAAAGTCCACGGGCAGAGAATTCCAAAGTCGAAAGGCTTGGAACAAACAAGCAATTATAGAATTTTGGAGAGAGAGAAGCTGATTTATATCATCATCATCATATCAGCCGAAACACGTCCACTGCTGGACATAGGCCTCCCCCAAAGAGTGCCAAAGTGACCGGTCCTGCGCCACCCGCATCCAGTGGACTCCAGCAACCTTTACCAGGTCATCAGTCCACCTTGCGGGGGGCCTACCCACGCCGTGCCTTCCAGTATTTAATTTATATGACTTTCCTTAAAAAGATTGTTACTACATCGACTTCTAACATGCTTAGATGATAGTCCATAACAGTGGAACAATAAAAAAAATGATAGGGAAGATACCCACAAAATTGCAGTGTTAAAAAGTGACCAAAGAGATTTCACCATGCCAATTAGTGATTAAATGCTGAGTCACCCAAGTCAAAAACTTTCTTACGGAATGTGAACCAGTCATTTATCATCCGGAAGAACCAGGAGCTCTTCTGCTCTCGCACAACCTCCTCGCCGTCATCCAGCCATGCTGCAGATCTTGAGTCCATGTTGTAGCTGCGAAAGATGATGTATTTTAATGATATATATTAGAACGTAATATATAAATCACTCTTGTACAGTCACCATCAGACTCAAATATCTGAACATGTCTCTAATGCGTCGACAATAGAGTTGTGTTCAAATATTTGTGAGCATTGGCCGCTCCAATATATCTGATGGCGACTGCACATATTGCACATAATATTAAATGTATGAAAATTAGTTGAGGTGTCATTATTCATTATTTATATTTCTATCTAAATTTAAAGTTCATCAAATACATACACGATACATACTTTTATTAACATATTAACTTAAGATTATAAAAATATTAATAAATCGACTTTTTCTACGCTGTCCATATGCATGTTTGGTTTTCAAACTCGTTATTTTACTGGGTGCTGTAACACAGGGAATCCTAGCTCAGGGCACATCAACTTGTATCTGTATATAACATGTTTTTGTCAATAAATATTTCATTTCAATCAGCCTATATCCGTCCCACTGCTGGGCACAGGATTAATTCCTCTCAAGGATGAGAGGAAATGGCAGTAGGCCCCTGCTGGCCTTTGAATTTCTTCACAGATGTATGCAGGTAACTTAATGCTATCATACAATACTTATTTGACCATAAAGTCTCCTGTGTTTAAAGGTGACCCAAAATGTCACAACTATCTCACTCATTTTCTAAAAGTCTGTGTCCAGGACAACTTATTGAACCACCTCCTATAACAGAGTCGTTTTGGAGGTGTAAGTAAAACAATTTAGATTAAATTAAACTAAAATGAGCAGAGCCTATAATTATTGTAAATACATAGTCATAAATGCCAACATGAACAATTATGAAACCAATATACTTTACTGATGCCAATTGTGACCATAATATTGTGTGTATCTCTTATCTTATCCGGCGTTTCCCATTGTGAAATAGCAAGTCCAAATAAAATATATGTATCTTAGCATTACCAATTAGGTAAATTGAACGTAATAAAAACCTTTTGAATAGCAACCAAAATAGGAAAATCGAATACTTTAGCACCTGTAAATTCAGTGTCACTGTTTTTCAGGTCAATTAATTAATATTTATATTATTTTTGCAAATGTGAGCAAATTTTGTGCAATACAATAGCTTTTTTCATGGAAAATATGACATTGACGTCATTGACATGAACGTGACACGAAGATCAGTCTATGTCAATAGAAAAGTACTTTGTGGTCCGAATTAATAACAAAGTTGACAAACTACAAAACTACATTGAATCAAATTAGAAGTTTTATATAACAAAAAGCTTGTCGTTCGTTCACATTGAATTGAAACCACATTATTTATATTAAATAATGTAAAGGTTAAAGATACGAATTAAATTGTAAAAGGGTATTTATTTATACACTTTACGAACCTAAATAAAACTTTTTTCAATTACAATTAGGAATTTTTAACATTACAGCGATTAGACCAATTAGAAAGCAGTGCGTCAACATCACATCTTATTTTAGACGATTCGATTGGCCGTTACAGAATGGAGTTGAGGTCTGTGGTATACGCGTCGTGAGATTGTCTTGGACTACTCTTGGACCAGGACAGGCTATATGTGACGCCACAGCGAGGGACGAAAAGGCTCCTATGCAGCTAAATTGAGAACTGGTCTTAAAATGGCTGATGACTTGCCATAAACAACCTACTTCATTTGGACGGGTAACGGTTTATGTGCCACAACTTCATACTAAATCAGTCGTGGCAAATAAAAAAAAGTGGAACTATGACAAGGACAATGAATTATATTTCTCTTTCGGTCACACTTATCGACATTTGTATGCTACCAGCTCGCTCGCACGTGGTATTGTTATTACCATAGCTTGTCCTGAGTATCATAGGTCCATGTCTTGGACCGAATTCCCAGCCGATAGAAAAAAAAACAAATGTCAAACTTCAAATAGTATAATGCTTTTTGTTTTTGGTTTGGTCAAACTTAGCAAATGTCAAACCGCAGATGCCGCGTATTTGCCGAATTTATTTTGGTTATTGTCGCGAATAGGGTCGCGAGAACTAGCCCTATAACAATTACACGGCAACATTATACCGGATGTAGAGAAACACAATTTTATCTATGGTAAGCTTGCATTTTTCTTCAACGTTCTTTTGTCTTCAAATCTGCTTACGGGAACCTGAAGCTGCATTTGTAGATGCATTTATTGTGTTAATTGTGAATATCTTTCAGCTTGTCCTGCCACCAGTCAAAAGCTAAGTATCTAGAATAAGTACCAATAATATTATCAACAATTTCTTTATGTTTAAAAGAGAGAGATTGGAAGATGGATTGCTCGGCGAAACTCCATGAGCTGATCAGGGCAATCTGTTTCCATCTCGCTAATCTGATACGCTTATACGCGAATTATAATGCTATGCTATTTACTGGTCTCAAGGCTTGCGAGCCAAAACATCCATTTATATTAAATGAACAACCGGTGCGTGTAGTCTTGGCCAATTCTATTAGCAAGGTGTGTAAAAGGGCCCAGCAGGGACAGTCCTCGTTCTCTGAGACAGGGTTCGCGGGTTTTAGATCCGGCCCTCGGGTCTTGGAACAAAAGGGCCCAGCTGGGACAGACCTGGTTCTGTGGAACGAGGTATATAAAGGAAGTACTCGCGGAGTACGTAAGATAAGAGAAAGGTCGTACTCGTGGAGTACGACAAATGAAAGTGCCCTTAGGGGACAAAAGGTTGATGACATTAAATAGCATACCAAAAGGTTCTAAATATGTTGATGTGTTACTTATGTGTAAAGAGTATGGTAGGATATTTAGAGAGTCAAAGCAGTTGATTCATAAATACATTAAAACCCTTAGGAGGAGCATTCGACTCCATCGAGGCGACAAGGTGCATGGACAGCCAGGCAGAAAGACTCACTATTATTAAGGTAAGATAGTTGACATCATACTCACACACAGTCTTAGATACTTAAATTATCAGCTCTGGGTCACTTGAGTTGATAACTCTATAATCAGCAAGTAAGCCTAGCGAAGCAGAACTATTCTTATTAACAAGATATCTAATCAAACTTTAAAGACACTCTATTGAACCCAAGAGTGTGGATGTTCCTTTGAGATTATTCAGTTAGAATGATTTCTTAGTGACATCATATACTTTGTCCGTATTAATGGGCTTATAATGCGGTACAAATTTGGTGGAGGTGCTGGGATATAATATTGACCAACAAGAGCATAATGAGAGTGTGTTTTGTGTGTGTCAACTATCTTATAATTTATATGTTGACGACATCTGTGGTTGAATAGGGAAACTGCGCAGTAAAAATAAACATGCTCATAAAAAAAAATTCATAATAAAATAAGGTAATGTTCACTTATTTGTGTAACCCTTAAATATAAGAAATGGTAAAGGTGTTGTTAAAATGAGCACTGGTTTGTGTGTGGAATGCAATTTCACTAGACTAAGAGTAAAATTATCAACCTTCAAATAGTTCAGCTACTCAATACAAAATGTAGCAGAGATAAGTTTAACCGTTCGATCATAGATGGCGTTAGCGTACCTATTGGGAACAATATTTGTTTTAACAAAGAATTTTTATTCTTATAATGAATCGTTAATTATACACTTTGAGAATTATAGTGAATGACAAAATAATATTTCCTTTCTTCTTATTGAAATGAAGAAAACATAAATGATTGGAATTGTTTACCGATTGTCACAATCGGAAACCAATTCAGTGCTTGTTTGTTACCTATTAGGTTTTCACTTTTGTATGATTTGGTTGCTAGTCGGAAAATTCATTTCATGAATTAATTTAGATATTTTTACTTAAAATTCAACGTTCAAGCATTCCGAATACAATTTGCGTTATTTCTACAGTCAGGCACGACATGACGAAAGAAAATAAGAGCAACTAAGATGGCGTCTGTTGACATTCAATGACATCGGTGTAATACGTTAAAAGTTTCTGCAAGAAATTCCATAAAGTATCAAAGGACGAATTGAAATAAGGAAATTTAATTTAGATCACCAGGTGAGAGAGTGATCATGTTATTTATGCTGTGTTTAGAACGTAATTGCATGAAATTCAACGATAACGACAAATTATTTTACCGGCAAAATAAGACTTTTTACGAAATAATGTGTAAATACTGTGTTGAATTAGTCATACTATTAGAGTAGTATACGTAATACGATAACCCTTAATGATTTTGAGTAACATTACACGTAATTTTCTGTAAAAACCGTAATTATAAAGTGACAAGTATCACTTAGACATACATTACTATTTCCAATTGGAAAATTAACCATAATCATTATTTATTAATAGAATCATCAACAAATAAACAAGGAAAGTGGTATTCAGTGAATGCCAGTACCAGAAATTACTTAAGGGGTATGTAGCAATGTAATTATCCATTTATGCCATGATATATAGGGAAGCAAAATCTTATTGAAGTGTTATTCTTTTAATGCATTCACAATGCATCAGAATGCTATTAACCGCATAAAATTAATCAAATTTTCAAGTAGTGATATTACTTACAATTGATTTGTTTATAAATTTATGTTTGTTCATCGCGGTTTAAATGAAATTTATACTGGAAATAGATTATTTACATTGGCTTCAAAGTATTAGTTTAACAATATAATTTACAAAGGGCATAACATTCTTTCTTTGTATATTAATGCGAAAGGAGGAATAGTTAAGGGGCAGTAACTTTGATTTTCATATTTCCTTACGGAAGGAATAATATTTTACATATTTTACATACATGCAAGACAATATAATAAGGAAGTATTCCACATTTGCATACCATATTAAGGTGAAGCCGACGGTCATTAAGGGCAAGTCATACCACCACTATATTTAGTAACAAATATTGACATCAGATATGTTTTGATTTAATCAACTTTTCGATAGTACCTACTTACTGTGTGACATTAAGAGTGATAAATCAAGTAATCTTTCTTGTGGTTCTATACAAGTAAATAAAATGAAAAGGGTGCATGGCAGTGCCATGGCCAAGTCAAGTAAATGGAAAGGGTGCATGGCAGTGCCATGGCCAAGTCAAGTAAATGAGAAAGGTGCATGGCAGTGCCATGGCCAAGCCAAGTAAATGAGAAATGTGCATAGCAGTGCTATGGCCACGTCCAGTAAATGAGAGTCATGATGACTAGTCCGTTTGGGCAATGTACAAGACTTATTTAAGTTGTTTATCGTATGATTTGTTGGAACAAGAGATCACTTGATGATAAATTTAATGCTTTATAACAAGACAGACTAGTATTGTCCGAAATGTGTCACAATGTTTACTGTAAAGTAGTAAGGATATTGTTTGAGTGTATTCTGGAAGTGAACGTGATTCATCCAGAGTGAACTTAAATAGTACTTACTATGATGAAAATGAATGATAAAAGCGGAACTACAGAGTACTTATACCAATTTTAGGTTTATACCTATACATACCTACAATGGAAGATATATATTTGGATAGACTCGCTAAGTTTATAGCAAATATTAAAAGCTTGTCAAGCAGCTCTCGTGTTCTTTGCGCTTCAAAGTTGTGGTCTTCTGAAGATGAAGGACAAGCGAAGATTTTGGCTTCAAAACTTCAAGCGATACTTAAGGGGCTCCCATACGCCAATGACCTTCGATCTGAATCCCTTAGTTTTCTAATGATTTTTGTAGCTTATTATATTAACAACAACGGCTTTAAGCAATATAGTATCCCATATTTACTTCAAAGTTCATTGTTTTCGAGATATTTGGCATCAAAGTTGACCAATTTTAGGTCAAAAAACTGGTTTTCTGGCCATAACTTTTGTGTTAATTAATAAGATTATAAAAACGCATATCAAATTTATAGGTAAGTTCAGTATGTATGAGTAGGTATGAGTTTCGGGTGTATAAAAGTTTTAATGACGATGAAGTGTCGGGTTTTGTATTTTTACAGGCCTCTCTTTAAAAATGGATAATTAATTCTGTATTAACATTTTTCAAGTTATTCGATATCAAAAATGTTAAACAGGAATCAAACTTTCCCATATCTGCTCTTGGAAAGCTAGCTTCAATAAACCGAGGACGAGTGTCGAAATGAAAACTACTAAATTTCGTTGATTTTTGACGGGAGCCCCTTAAACGATTCAGTAACGAGTTGTATCAATATTTCAACATTTCCGATAATCCTAATGCGGATGAGATCTCCGATATGACAACAGAGCAGCTAGAAGGAGATGAGATGTTAGCTGAATTGAACGCTCGCATACAGCTAAACCAGGATAAAGCGGTTCCTTCTTCTTCTTCAGGCTCTGGCCGATTAATGAATAGAGGAAAGTTACCTGACTTAGTTCTACCTACCTTCTCCGGAAATGTGCTTCAATGGACGCAATTTTGGGATCAATTTTGTTCCATCATTGATCAAAGAGAATTAAGAGATGTTGATAAATTACAATATTTAAAGGCTTCTTTGAGAGGAGAGGCTATAACGATCCTGGAAGTTCTTGAGACCACCAACAACAATTATAAAATTGCCGTAACCACTCTGACAGATCGATATGGTAAACGGATGCAGATAATCGATGCGCATTACTCGACGCTTTTTAAACTTAAAAGAGCAGAAAGGCAAGAAGAGTGTAGAAAAACATTAGACGAAATTGAAAGACATCTTCGTGTATTAAGTTCACTTGGAGAAAATATTGAAAATAATCACCTTAGATTCGTAATCATGGAAAATTTCCCAGAGGAAATCATATATGAGTTGAAATTAAAAATGGGCAATGAAACAGTTGATGAAATCAGAAAACAACTTCATGTCGTACTGTCAGCTAGGGAAGATGCAAAAAGAACTTTTGATAAGTCGATTAAGGAAGACCCTAGTTACACTACTGAGACACTTCACTTAAAGGAAGAACGAACTAAAAGGAGACTGAGAACTCAAAATCCAAGAACTATGAATACTACGAAGACACCCAATAAACGATTCAAACCAAATGTAACCGCCTTCAACAATACTCAAAGTACTAAGAGATTTCATAACTTCAGGGAAGAACAGAACGGACTAGGACCCAGCCAGAAAAGAAGAAGAATCTGCTGTATATTTTGCCAAGGCAATCATTTCAACGACAAGTGCACAGATAGCAAAACTGTGGCGCAAAGGAAGGCAAAATTGTGGAACCGTTGTTTTAATTGCCTTCAGATAGGTCACACAGTGAATGTCTGTAAGTATAAAGGAAAAGCATGTTACCATTGTGGTGCAAGGGGTTTGCATGACAGTGCACTTTGTCCTAAAAGGGTGCCCTATACTCCACACGCTCCCAAGAAGGAGTCTACCAGTACCTTACACGCTCACGGGAAAGAATCTACGATACTACAAACGGCTGTTGTCAATATCAGAGGATTTAATAACACTACAATGAAATGTCGTGTACTGTTAGATTCCGGTAGCATGAGAAGCTATGTTACACAAGAGGTTGCCAAACACCTTGAATTGGAGACAGAAGAAAACAGTCATCTCACGGTATTCACGTTTGGATCTGAAAAGCCTCAAGAGATAGATAGTTCGATAGTGAAGCTCCACATTCGGTCGAGGCTCAATAAGCAAAAGGTCATATATGCAAACGTTGTACCTACCATTACAAACGGAATTCCGTCTCACAATAGGGAACTTGATGAGTGGGAATCTCGGCAAGACTATTTATTGGCTGATGATGGATCTCTTTCGGACCGAGTAGATATTCTGATTGGCAACGATTACTACCATTCAATTATGGTAGAAGAAAAGGTGGAGATAAGAGAGAATTTATATCTGGTAAATTCCGACTTAGGATGGATTCTTTCTGGCAGGACTAAGAATGACTATATAGAGAAATTGTCAGCACTCACTTACTTTCAAGCGTCATATGAGACCAAATTGAATGAACCTGACTTGCCGTTAGATAAATCTTCTATGAAAATCCTATGGGATCTAGAATCCATTGGAATTACGGACTCTCCGAATACCAAAAGAGAAGAAGAAGCCGTTACCCACTTTAATGAAAACACCTCATTCAAGGAAGGGCGATATCATGTTAGTTGGCCTTGGAGAGAGTATCCACCCGATTTACCTACCAACTATGGTTTAGCGTACGGACGTTTAGTTGGACTGATGAAGAGATTAAATTTGGAAACTTTGTCAACCTATGACCAGACACTGAAGGATCAACTTCAAAAGGGGGTCATTGAAGTGGTACCTGAAGGTATCAAGAAGGATCATCCTATACATTTCCTTGCTCATCATCCAGTCATAACACCAGGCAAATCTCTCAGAATTGTTTATGATGCATCAGCATGTACAAAAGATACCAAAAGCTTAAATGAATGTTTATACTGTGGTCCAATGATGTTGGAAGATTTGACAGGATCACTCATAAAATTCAGATGTCATGCCATAGGAATAACAGCGGACGTGGAAAAGGCATTTTTACAGATTGCTCTGAATGAAAACGACAGAGACGTTACAAGATTTATTTGGTTAAAAGATACAAGTAAACCTATAACCGATGATAATCTGTTGCAGTATAGATTTACACGTGTTCCGTTCGGTATAATATGCAGTCCGTTTCTTTTGAATGCTACGGTTAGACACCACCTGCAAAAGTCAAATGGAATCTATGCTAAACAACTAGCTAATGACATATACGTAGATAACGTTCTCACAGGAGTAGAATCTGCTCAAGAAGCCTTAAATCTATATACAGAAGGAAAAAATGTTTTCGCTGAAATTTCAATGAACCTAAGAGAATGGAGCTCTAAAGGATGACTCACGCTAGAACGGGCCGTGACGGGCCCGGGCCGTAATCGTGACGAGCCGTCAACGAGTTTATTTGGTTGTCACATTTCGCCAACGGGCCGTGTCCGAGCCTGCAACGAGCCGAGCCTCGTCCGCAGCTCGGCCACCGGGCCGGGACATTATGCAAACGACATGTCACCGAGCTCGCACCGGGCCGCGACGACACCGGGCCGACACCGTGCCGCGGCCGGGCCGCTCACGAGCGTTGCGTAAACGTAGTGGTTATATTCTCTTTGCGTTGCGTGTCAATCACAACGGGCAGCGACCGGGCCGCGACCGGGCCGCTTCCGCAATTTAATGTCATTAACAAAGACATTGACATTGTCATTGCAATTTATTCGAGTACTGCAACATAATCCCTTTGCATCATAATTATATTATGTTATAAATACGTAGTCTTAAATACGTATCTAATAAAAATAATAAAATGTCGCGAGTGTCTGATTTCGATGTAATGTTGGCTGTTGCAACAATTCAAGACGAAGAAGAAGATTTGGCACCATGTTCTTCAAGATAATTTGGCGTGCATCCGCTTTGGCGTTCCCGTGAAGAAAGAGGAGAATCCGAAATTTGGTGTAAAGATCTTTGGACCTATGATGACAAATTTTATGATTACTTTCACATGACACAAGATTCTTTCCGTGCTATCCATGATAAAGTTAAACACTGTTTGGAAAAGAAAATTACAAGGTTCCAGAAACCTATATCCTCCGAACATCGACTAGCTCTTTGTTTAAGGTAAGCAATATCGAATAAATAATCCAATAACATCTGAGTAGGTATGTGTTATGAGAGTGTGAGTGTGCATTTTTCTCCAGCCCCGCTATTCTGTTTCTTATTTTAAGCTCACTCACAAATATATCCTGACGCGCGATTCGACTAAGCATAATCAGAAGTCTGTTACAGCCGTTACAGGATTGGTACGGAACCCTCCGTATGCGAATCCTTGTCCGCTATCGTGTATCTACTATCTACGTATCTGTCTGTCGATATGTCTTTATCGTGTTTCCCAATTGTAATGTTTTTGTTTCATATGGATTTTGAGATACTTACGAAAGTTGTTGGACCCTGAAACAAGATGATTTCAAGACCCACACCCAACACCAGCTTAAGATTGACTGCTAAAAATAAGTACGTACTAATCAATACATATAATAAAAACGTAACTGATCGCTGTCTGTATATGGCAAATATATTAAAAAAACTTTTATGGGGGGCCTTCATAAACGCAATAGAGCCCAAAGAAATGATGTCTGTTTGTCGGTTTGTCTGTTTATCTGTTTGTGCGTTTGTGCACGCTAATCTCAGAAGGGGCTTAACCTATTTAGATGCGGTTTTCAGTAATATCTTATGCTAGTTCAATTTCAATCAGTAAGAGCAGAACGTCGCACGTGGTCGCACTAAACTGCACTCGATCGTGCCCCCTAAATGACGCCCATCTGCGAGGTGACCGACTTCGGCGAGGGGCGGTTCGTGTCCGCTCTGTATGTAATACTGTAGTGTGCCCCAGGAGCTATGCACTATAGTATCGTATAATGGTAGGTTAGGTAATAAAATAGATAGTAGGCACAGAAAAAGTAGCAGTATCGTGGTGAATGCGTTATCAGTGATGTTTTCAGGGTTCCGTACCCAAAGGGTAAAACGGCACCCTATTAAAATCTGCCGAATCCTACACCGGAGATGACGATGCAACGGGGCCACGCCGTTTCGTCGCCTAAATAGTATTATTTGTTGTTTTTAGTTTGGTGACGCATTGGTTTTTACTGTAATGTCACGTAAATGTATTTGTCAATAAATATATCAATAAATAAATAAATATTAGTAAATAAATATTAAATTACTAAGACTTCTGTCAGTCCGTCTGTCTGTCTGTCTGTATGTCTGTCTGTCTGTCTGTCTGTCTGTCTGTATGTATGTCTGTCTGTATGTCTGTCTGTCTGTCTGTATGTCTGTCTGTCTGTATGTCTATCCGTCTGTCGCCAGGCTGTATCTCATGAACCGTGATAGTTAGACATTTGATATTTTCACAGATGATGTATTTCTGTTGCCGCTATAACTGTAAATACTAAAAAACAGAATAAAATTAATATTTAAGGGGGCTCCGGATACAACAAACGGGATTTTTTTGCCGTTTTTATAGATAATGGCACGGAACCCTTCGTGCGCGAGGCCGACTCGCAGTTGGCCGGTTTTTTAATACTATGACAGTGGAAAACAATAATCGGCCTGCCTGATGAGTGATGATAAGCAGATACCGTGGTCTGTGGATGTTTAGGAGTCCAGAAGACTCGCTGCCGACCCTTTATAGATTTGAGGATTCGTTGTGTTGACAGCTGGAGACAAACGCGCTCTCACTCTCACAACAACACTCCTCGGGAGCTCTAGCTACCTTACTCGCCACCAGGAACACACACCACATACCTACTGAGCAAGTAATGGAGTCATTATAGCTGTAGTCTTCTGTAGGTACTTCTGGACTTTATGCTACATAAATATTTTATCATCATCATCATCATCATATCAGCCGAAAGACGTCCACTGCTGGACATAGGCCTCCCCCAAAGAGTGCCACAATGACCGGTCCTGCACCACCCGCATCCAGCGGACTCCCGCATCCAGCGGACTCCCGCGACCTTTACCAGGCCATCAATCCACCTTGTGGGTCTACCCACGCTGCGGTACTGGGTCCGGTGCTACGGATAGCCTCATTTCTGATGCGAAATTTTACTAATACATAGGTACCTAGATATAATTGCAAACAATAGGTTTAGCTCTACTCTGTCCGGATGTAGCGTTATAACTTATATCTATTGTATTTCTCTATTGTATATAGCTGATAGTCGGGTATAGCTGATATTGTAAGATATTCATTCACTTACGGGTATTTAAATCTTGCAGTTTTTTTTTATAGCGTATCGCGTAGTCCTGCTATATGGAGTTATGATTGTGAAAAGCATCTACTTACTAAAAATTAAAATCAAATAACCGTGCAATTATTTAATTCATCAAATAAACTTTGTAACTGTATTTACTGATAGCTTGTGGTAATTTTCTTTCTCCTGTAGTTGGACGTTTTATTTCTTGTTACATGTACGAGCGAGGTGAGCCGGTCTAGATGATACTATACTGCAGCAACAACAGGCTACTAGCTGGAGCAGCACACGTGGCATGGCGGGAAGAAGATGTCCAATCAGATGCCATCACTTCTCTGTCAGCCTACGGACCCAACTGCTTCAACATAGCACGGCGGAAAGAAAAAAACTTCTCCGTCAGCGGGCGGCAAATTGCAGCCAATCATCTACTCAATAAGTTTAATACCTACTATACTTATATACTTCATTATTCAATGTTATAAATAAAAATACCTATTGGTGTTTTTTTATTCCAACGGCAAATTGGATTACAGCTGTCAAAGTCAGGTGCAATCGATTCATGACATTTGACTTTGACATCTTGTCATGGGTATGGGTCACAAGACTTAGTGTAGGCGCGCACGAGCAACTTTGTCGCCAGCAACAGTACATCTCTCTTTTTCTCACTTCTAGCGTGCGAAAGAGAAAGATGTACTGTCGCCGGCGACAAAGTTGCTCGTGCGCGCATACCCTTAGCTGCCGTTTTTATAAATCTGTGGGTTAGGCTACGAGGCTTTAGGTTGGTTACCATTTCGAAGTAATGGTATTCGGTAACCGAGGTTAAGGTTAGTTCACATGCATGATAATCAGGCTAGCAAAAGCGGAAATCGAAAATCATGTATTTTTCTGAACGCACCGTAAGAATTTCATAAACTATATACTTATCTGCATTTACGTCGTCTACGTAGCATATCAGCACGTCTATCATGGGACGGCCGCGACATACCTACTCTCGATTTTTCTCGCACTATACCTCTTGTTCTAAGTTTTCTAATAGGAGAGAGACGGATATTGCGAGAAAAATCGAGAGAGCTCGCGCGCCGTCGCGTGATAGCCGTGCAGTCATTATTTTTGTGGTGCGTCTTTAATTTTGACAGCTATGCGGTTACTCCGATCTGATGTTCATTCTATAGGGTAACAGATCGGAATAACCACAGTTATGAAGTAATAATAAATCGTATCTGATCATTCTACGAAGATGGAAATCTATATTTTCACACATCTCGTATGAAGCCCATTACTTAAATCTGCTTAATCTTAGGCACGCTATGAAAAAATCACTATGAAAACTGTAATGTAACAATATGGGCACGTTGTTAAAAAACTATTAGTTGTGTGTTTATACATAACCATGTAAACCCATGTGATTTTGCAAGATTAGTACTAATAAAAAAACTTTATGCCTTGTCCTGTTTTATTATTGTATTTTGTACATACAGTTAGACAACCAGTAGCTACTTCTGCATATTTAGTTAGAACATATTAAGTTTAAAGTCTTTACTAATATTATAAATGCGAAAGCTCAGTCAATATGTCTGTCTGTGTGTTACCATTTCACGCTTAAATCGCTGGAACGATTAAGATGAAAGTTGGTATGGTGGTAGATTGAATCCTTGTGAAGGAAAAAGCTACTAAGCTTTTTCTTTTTACAAGAACAGAAATAAGGGACGAAAGTTTGTATGTAGCTACGTTATAAACGAGTTTCAAACGGACGAAGTAAGACAGACTAATTAAATAATATCCAACCCTGACTGTTGTTTGCAAAAAAAATACATAAATATCCTATACTATTTACGAGCAATTTTGTATGTATGTATATATTTGCAATCACGTTCTCGGAAACGGCTCTACCGATTTGGAATATGGGGTTTACGGGGGCGAGAAATCGATTTAACTAGCTAGGTCTGTCTGAGAAAGTTCGTTTTCGCCATATTTTCACCCGAGCTGAGCTCGGTCGCCCAGGCACTATCTATTTTAAGTAGGTAGGTACCTATTAGAACAAACAGAGATTATGTTTCGTCTTAATAAGATGATTCGTAAGAAAATATCGTATAATGTACAATAGCCCTTAAAAATATAATGTACAATAGCCCATAAAAATATAATGTACAATAGCCCTTATTAATAAACCTTTGCGCTAAACTATTTTTTTATGAGCTCAACATCAAATAATGTAAACCGACTAAGTGCAAGGTTAGTTGGACTCCCATATTTCACATATTCATATCTCTATCACCTTACAACCTTCGTATTTTTGTCGTATGTGTCCGAGCCGCCCGGGCCGAGCACGAGCCGGGACCGGGCTGCTGAACAGCGGAGCGTTGTTGTAGGTCAACGGGCCGTGTGCGGGCCGGGCCGGGACCGAGCGTCGTCCGAGCCTCGGTGGTAGGTAGACCGGCCGTCAAACGTTGGTGTTACATTGTAACGTTATGCGTACATTTTTAGTAATTTAACATAATATCATTACAATAACAACAACTTAAATATAATGTTTACACTTTTAAAATCATCTATTTACAATAAAAATACATTATTAATATAAATTAAAACTATTTTCAACAAAATGAACACAACTATTAAAAAATGCAATATAAATTCATCAGCGCAATCTTAGTGGCCCAGCGGTGTTTTGCGGATGCAACATTTTAGCGCTCCTCGTACCAGTCCTTGTTGTTATCTCGTTGCGCGGCGCAGGCGCATCATTCATTCCCGCTGAGAACACTCCTGGTGATCGATCGAATTCGGACGCACGTCACATTTAGTCTGCGGTCCTTAATACGTAGTTATTTTGAAAAAGTATTTAAATAGTACGTAACCGAGACGTTATTTGTGTTCGTCACTAAGCGTTCCTCAAGTCGACATGTAAATGTGATTGTACAAGTGCTGTTAACCCCAGATATTGGGTAAGTGGTATATTTTATGTTGCACAGGGCTTTGCTATAGTTTAAGTAATGTTTGGATTTCGATTCTTATCCATTGCCATTTATTTGAATGTTAAATAAAGCATTACATTTGTAATTTAGCACAATTAGTTTCATGCAAGTTTAGTTCCACCCTCATTTTTCATTTTATGTTAATAACGTAATTACTTCGGCTAATTAAAAGAAATATTGTGATCTCCGCTTCTGATTGTGACATCCACGGCAACATCACTACACATAGGTGCTTTCCTTTTTACCGCCGTTGCGTGGATGGCCACAAAATAAGAGTACTGGACTATTTCTAATGCTCTCGGATGACGCGTTACAGGGTCCAAAGTCCGGGCAGGTGACCCGGCTGTTTTTATGAGCCCGATTTATACGTGGCAAGCACACCACCTTCGGCCTGTCGCTGATCTCCAGCTCCTGAGCGCGCGCACCACCAACGGCCCACTGTCCAGGAGAGTACCGGACTGTCGAAAACCGTTAGGTCTACCTAGTGCGAGTAAAACAATGAACCACGCCCTTTTGCTCGTAATCCGACCCTAAATAAATATTTTTATGCACGGATTCCTGCCTTCTTTATTTATCTCTTTTAATACCAAGATAGGAGTGCAGGGATTTACCCCGTGACAACATATGAGCGACCGACACCGGGCCGACACCGAGCCGCTTCCGAGCCTCGGCCGTGGCCCGGCCGGGCTTGGGCCGCGCAAAAACGCCGTTGTTTTTCTGAGAAAACGGCCCGGGCCGGACACGTCCCGTTCTAGCGTGAGTCATCCTTAACTCTAAAGAGTTTATAGAACAAGTACCTGACAGGGTTAAAGAACCAATTGTGAAAACACTTGGGCTAAATTGGAATGTACAAACTGATGTCTTACAGCTTCGAAGTAAAATTAACGAGAACAATGCTAATACTAAGAGAGGAGTTCTAAGAACCATAGCAGCGATATACGATCCTTGTGGATTTAGCGCACCTATCGTACTACCAGCAAAATTGTTACCTACTACAACAACTATGGAAAGAACAACTCAAATGGGACACTGTGTTACCTGAACATTTACTTCAAAGGTGGCAGACTATCCTAAAAGAACTAAGACTAGTAGAGACCATATGTTTGCCAAGAAACATTACTGTACCCAATGAAAAGGAAATACAAATACATTGTTTCACCGATTCGTCGACAGTTTCTTACTCAGCTGTGGTTTACCTGGTACAGAGAGACTCAGTCAACTTCTTAATGGGTAAATCGCGTTTGGTTCCTGTATCGAGTTTGATATATATTTGTAAATGAAACCACTTTGTAATAATAGTGTGTTTTTATTTTACTCGCTTCACTCTCTAGTTGACAATTAGATCTGATGCAATCGGTCACGTGACACGCCGTCATTCCTGAGAGCGTGTTCCAAAACATACTTAATAAATCTATGTATGATACATCTTCCCTCTTATAATCTTAAAACACTGTCTCATAATCTTTAAGATAACCTGGAGGTATAATAGTCCTTTTTGGTCTACCTTGAGGATTTTCACAGTTACTCAAACTACTCAAAGATTGTTCAGGTTGTTCAATCTGTCCAGAATCTCCAGGTGAGTCCTGGGAGGATTGAACAACTACTTCTGAATCCCCAGATGAATCTCTAAATTTTCTATTCTCATTTGTTAGCGGAGTAATCCTTTGTCTAGATAATTTGATTGGTTTAAATGAAGGCTTTAGCTGTGAAGAGTTCCTTCTTAATATAGTCCCAAATTCATCCTTGATTAAGTAGGACCTTGGGGAACTGTGAAGATCAACAATTTTAGCTGGTAGCCACATATTATCTCTGCGATACACCACATCTTGCCCTTTTTCTAACAAATAGTTATACCGTTTTGCAGTCTTATCATAATTAGTTTTATTTATTACATCTCTTTTGCTTTGGAACTTCTGAAAATCCTTTACAACTTTTGGAGAAAGCAGTTCAGCATGTATAGGCAAAGTAGATCTAGTTAAGCGGCTTAGTAACAATTGCGAAGGAGTATACGGTGAGCTTAACACTGGGCTATTCCTGTACTCTAATAACATTAAATCTATGTCCAAATTCTCATCCTTACATTTTTTAAGCATATTTTTTGCAATGCCCACACACTTTTCGATAAAACCATTTGATTTTGGATACAATGGGCTGGATGTGATTACAGAAAATTTATATAATTTTGCAAAGTTTTTGAACTCAATAGAATTAAATGGCATATTGTCTGCTCTGACAATGTTCGGAATACCATGAGTAGCAAATAGTTGTTTCAATATTTTAATTACTGATCCAGCAGTCATGGAATTAACCTTAATTAAATCGAACCATTTAGAATTATAGTCTGCCACAATTAAATAATTTTCATTAGCATAGCTGAGAAAATCACATCCTACTTTCATATAAGGAAGTCCTGACTTAGTTTCATCTAATAGCATGAGCTCCTTTGTTTTATTAGCACTATATTTTTCACATAAACGGCATTTACTGATAAAGTCTGTGACTTCAGTTTTCATATTATGCCAATAGAACAGTGATTTGGCTCTACCTAATGTTTTGGTAATACCAAAATGTGAAGAGTGCACTTTTTGGATGACAGCTTTCTGTAAAGAGAGAGGAACTATGATTCTATGATTTAAATATACTATACTGTTTTCAACTACAATGTTATTTTTTAACTTCCAGTAGGGTTTTACTATGTCTGAGACATAATTAATGTTTTTAGGCCAACCCTGATTATAGTACTCTATTAATTTAGACAGTAATAAGTCCTTTGTTGTGGCTTGAATTATCTCAGACAGAAAACTGTCACATACATTGACAGTGTGTACAACCCGATCCAATGATTGTTCTATGGTACCAGCATCAGCTTTGGAGGATGCTCTGCTGATTGCATCTGCTATTAGCATCTGTGAACCTTTAACATATTGCACGTCAATGTCATATGTAAGGGCAAAGTCTACCATAGGTCGAACCGTAATAGGAACTCAATAGTTAATAGCCCAGTTAGCATGACAGAGAGAGAAACATTAAGACAATGTATATGTATGAGCGAGAAGGAGAACATTAAAATAAACACTTCCCAAGATGTCGTTGTTTGATTAACAATCCCTATCATGGCGCTCGGCCAAATTAATAAAATATATAGTTAAAAAGTGAGATAAACGAAAAATCAAGTAAATTTTATTCATTTCTGAAGTCCAAAAACGTAATGAAATTAAAGTTTTGAGTAAATATCGAGAATTGAAACGGATCCACACGGATTGCATCGTTGCGCATACGATTTATGCGAAGAGCACGCGATACGTATAATCGCGAGTATCACGTTTAGATACTATCCAACGGATAATTTCAGGTTTTTCAGGTTGAATAATCAATATAATGGACGGAACAGAAGACGAAAGCTTTCAAAATCACACGGTAACGCAATTAAGGGAAGAACTAGCATTTCGATATTTGCCAACGAGTGGAATAAAACAAGACCTAATCACAAGGATTATACAGGATAACAGGGCTAAAATATCGGATGGAACGATGGAAGCACTACAACAGGAAAAGGTACGTCGAGCATCTCAAATTTTGGAAATAGAAACCATGAGGCACCAAATTCGCGAACTTCAAACACAAAGAATTCCAAATCCACATATTCCAAATACAGGTACGTCTGCGCCTAATGATTACAACGATCATAATAGTGATAATGCAACCTTGACAGACGTTTTAACTCAGTTAGCTCAGACACAAGAAATAATAGCTCACAAGATGTCACCAACTTTTCAAGTCTTTTCGACTAGTGACACCAGCAACGCTATACCGCTTTTTGGAGGGAACCGCTCTGAAAATGCGTCGGAATGGGTTAGACAAGTTGAACGTATTGCTGCTTTAGCTAATTGGTCTGATAACTTAACGATGGTAAATGCATCTATGCGACTAAGAGGTCCTGCTTATAATTGGAATACTGTTAGTGGAAAAAAAATGGAAACATGGGCTGAATGGAAAAACCAGATAGTTGATAGATTTAAAATTAGGATGTCATTTGCTGAATTCATACAATATCAAAGTAAACGAACACTTCGTTTAACTGAAACCATAACTGAATATATTTATGTCAAAAATGCCATGCTTGAAAAGTCACCCAGTGTCATTCCAGAACCAGATCGAGTATCCCTAATCTTGGAAGGAGTACAGGACATACGGTGGTCAACGCCTTTAGCAACGCATTGCTGTAAGAATGTCGAGGAACTCATCACACATGCAACAGCGATTGACAGCATCAGGAAGGTACAAAGTAAGGTTTCTGAGCATCGGGACACTGTGAGTAAACAAAATTTTGACAAGAATAGAAGCACTTTCATATCAAAATATAATCCAGGCACAGACAAAATTGAAGAACAAACATGTTTTCGTTGCAAACAAAAGGGACACATTTCATACAATTGCACAATGCAACCACAGACATACAAATCAAATGACCCCAAAGAAAAAAATATGAGACCACAGCATAACTATCATGAGACCCCAAGTACATCAACAAATACAAAAAGTTCAACATTTAGAGAGAAACCAGTAAATAAACAAGTAAATTGTATACAATGTAATGAACCCAGTGTGACATTGATTCCAGTTACAGTGAATGGCAGCATACAAGTAAATGCACTCCCAGATTCTGGTTCGGTGATCACATTAGTGGACAAGAAAGTACTACCCAGTGACCTACAGGTGTACCCATGGCAGAAAGGATCATACAAAGTAGCAGGAAACATGTTCACGCCTATTGGATGGATGTCAGCGCGAGTACAAGTGGGAAAAATAGATTATGTTATGCCACAAGTAGCAATTTGTGACAATTTACCCGTAGAAATGATAATTGGAAAGGATTGGCAACATGCAGTTTATGCCAGAATAATACATGAACCAGATGGCAAAATATGTATAATTACACCCTCACATACAGAATATTTCCCAAATACGGTACAAAATGACACTGCCATAGCTTGTTGTATAACTACAGGGCCGAACAATGAACAAGAAATAGTAATCACAAATGAAGACAATGACAAGGTTTTGAAACTAGTAGAACAGTATTCAGACATTTTTAAAAGCAGTAACAATGACATCGGTGAATTTCAAGACATAGAATTGGAAATAAAACTACAACATAAAAAACCAATTAAATGTAAACCATATAGACTTCCAGAGCCAGAACGTGACTTCCTTAGAAAAACGATTGAACAATGGATAGAACAAAAAGTATGTAGACATTCGAATTCGCCTTATGCAGCTCCAATGTTCGTTGTAGAACAGCCATTCCATAGCACAACGCCTTTCAGACCTGTTGTGGACTACTCTAGAACTATAAATCCAATAACAGAAACCAATGTCCAACCTATAGACAGAATGGAAGATATTATAAACGTGATTTCGAAATTTATGTACAAATTCAAACTCGATATCTATCACGCATACCATAATATTAAAATCAAGGAAGAGGATATTTATAAAACAGCTGTTATCACACAAGACCATCATATAGAATTTATGAGAGTAATGTATGGTTTGGTCGGAGGTCCAGCTGTTATGTCCAGGGTCATTAACCTCACATATGGCCACTTATACGACCAAGGTGTAAGGTTATATTATGATGACATTTCCGGAGGTGCCAATTCAATTGATCAAGTGCTCCATATACTAGAACAAATCTTTATTGCGACACGAGAAAAAAAGTTAAAATTAAACAAAGAAAAGTGTATATTTTTGACAACCGAATTGCCATTATTTGGTAGAATTGTTGGTTACAAACAAGAGAAACCAGATCCAAAACGTACTGCTGCAGTAGAAAAATACGAAACATTATCATCAATGACGGAAATAAGATCATTTCTAGGATTCGCCAACACATTCAGAAAATACATAAATAACTATGCAATAATCGCCAAACCCTTGAACGAACTTCTAAAAAAAAATAATGACTTGACCATAGAGCAAAAACAACAAAACAAGAAAAACAAATTGACTTTGACAGATAACCAACAAAACGCGTTTGTATCACTGAAGACATTGATAACATCGTCCCCTATATTGGCTTATTTTCAGCGAGATTCAGAAACAATAGTGGAAACTGACAGTTCATATCAAGGAATCGGTGCTTGTCTCATTCAAATACAAAACGGAGAGAAAAAAGTAATTGAATATGCCAGTCGAGGTTTGAAGGACGCAGAAACGAGATACCACATAAATGAATTAGAAGTTACGGCCGTACATTGGGCAATTGTGCAAAAATTTAGAATATATTTGCTTGGAGTGAAGTTCACATTAATAACAGACAGTTATACGACCGCATATGTAGTAAACAAATCGAAATTAAACCGAAAATTTGCAAGATACGTCGTAGACTTGGCACCATTCGATTTCACACCAATTCATCGACCTGGAAAGCAAAATTGTATCGCAGATCATCTATCTCGATACCCTATAGAAGACATATGTATGATGATAATTACAACTAACGAAGACAAGTTGAAGCAAGCTCAAAGTAAAGACGACTACATCAAGTTAATAACCTCAAAATTGCAACAAAATCCAATTACTCACCATTTGAAACAAATAAGACAAAAATACAAATTAGAAGATGGTATTTTATTGTATGTCAACAATGAAGATCTATACAACAAAGACAAAATTGTTGTGCCACAAAACTTAAGATCAACAATACTAAAATTGACACATGATGACAGTGGACATTTGGATTTTAAAACAACATTATCAAGAATAAAACTGAAGTACTGGTGGAAAACGATGCACAAAGATGTCAAAAGTTACACAAAATCATGTCTAGTTTGTGCAACCACCAATAGAAGAACAACATTAGCATACGGGCTCATGGGTAACAGACCGATACCAAGCTCACCGATGGATATAATATCAGCAGATCACATTGTAAATCTGCCTCAAACCGGATCAGGAAACATTTACATGCTAGTACACATTGATCATGCGACAAGATATGTCATGGCAAAGCCTACATGTTCATTATCCGCAGAAGATGTAATGAATACTATAGAAAATGATTTAATATACATGTATGGCCCACCACTTACTTATATATCAGACAAAGCCCCTTGCTTTATGAGCAAAGCAACACAAAATTTCTTCGGCAAGTATGGAATTGAACATCTACCGACAACTCCTTATACAGCACAATCCAACGGTTTAGTCGAAAGGGCTAATGCAACCATAATATCAACATTGACTAAGATGGCATTAGAACAAGAAAAAGAATGGGATCAGCTATTACCCAACACACTATTAGCTATCAACACAGCCAAACAGAAGACCACTGGATTTTCACCATTTTATTTGTTACATGGTTATCACCCCCGAATACCACCAAATGAAATACACATAGGTACAGTACAGAATGATACAGAACGGACACATCAGTTGGAATATTTAGCAGAAGCCAGAGAAATAGCAATTCAAAATATACAGGAAAAGAATTACAAAAACAAATCAAAATTTGACCTCAGAAGATTAGAACACAACTTTCAAGAAAATGACTATGTTTTATATGAATGGGCACAACCCCAAGATAACAAACTTACACCTAAGTATAAAGGTCCATATCAGATAATCAGAAAAGTCGGTTCAGTTTGTTACGAAATACAAAATGTCAAACAACCGTCAAAGAAAAGAATAGTACATGTACAAGCATTAAAATCATTATCCAAACCACCATCTTTAGATTCCTTTTCAGCTTTTTCAGTAAATAATAGCCATTGTGATGACCAGCCAGATGATGACAACCAACTCAACCATAGTGATGACAGCCCCGAGGATGACGCCATGGAAACTCACACCCAAAGTACATATGTGACGGGTAGAGGCCGCATCACAAGGAAGCCAACCAAGTATGATGTTTAACCGGATTTGACACCCTTTTAATTACCAGATTTGACATTTTTTTTAAGCCATGTTAATTTACAATCTATGTACTGAAATGTCTTAGATATCAATTTTGCATTAAACCTTTATTCACTAATACTAGCAAAAGTTAATTGTATTTTAAATAATTATTTTCACTCAGTTTTCTCTTAAAGTAAATCAGCATAAAGAATGTAAAAAAAAAAAAAAAATAGAAAGTAAAGAACAGAATTATTGCGAAGCGCCAGAAAGTGTATATACAGAGATTTTGCTATAAATATGTACATACCTAGATATAAGTGTACAAAGAAGTGTATAGTAGGTTTAGGATGAAATGAAATAACAAAAAAATATATATATTGCATGAACTTTATTTACAAAATATGTAACTAGTGCCGACATAAAGTAGTAAAATAAAATATTTAGATTAGGATGACTTAGTACTAAGATTTGCATGATTTTTTTTCACAAACAGTAGTTATAACTATGAACAGCGCCGACATGAGACATAAAATAAAAACTGACAGTAGATAACTAAGCTGTAAATATGTCTTTTATGCATAACAAATGTAAATAAAACTAAGTAAGCTGTAAATATTGCTTTAACAAAGAACAAAAAATAAAAATACAAAAAAAAGAAGTGCTGTACATTAATATTGCTTTTAGATTTAAGGATAAGATAAGGTTATAGAATCACACAGGTATAAATTTTAAAATAAGATAAATACCTACAGTAAGGAGTGTAATGTTCAGATTAACTACACATAGCAATTTTTGAATTGTATAATCAGTAAAATAGTTTCAGTTTCAGGCCTGCCCTATAATGTAATAATAATAATAATAAAGTAAATAGTAGTCAAGGTAACTCAATAAAATTGTTAGTTTTGAAATAATAGCATGTAAGGGAAATGTGAAATTAAAAAGTAAATCAATATAATATTAATTTAAATTTAAATTTCAAAGGGCATGTAAGGGCAAAGTCTACCATAGGTCGAACCGTAATAGGAACTCAATAGTTAATAGCCCAGTTAGCATGACAGAGAGAGAAACATTAAGACAATGTATATGTATGAGCGAGAAGGAGAACATTAAAATAAACACTTCCCAAGATGTCGTTGTTTGATTAACAATCCCTATCAATATATATTTAATTTTATTCTAATTTTTCGCAATCTTTGGGATGCAATAGAATAAATTTCTTTCTGCATCAATGCAACCAAAGGTTGATGATCTGTTTGAACTACAGCATGCCTACCATATATATAGTAATGAAATTTTTTACAAGCAAACAGTATTGCAAGAAATTCTTTATCGACCTGCCCATATTCACATTCAGTTTTACTCAAACTTTTTGATGCAAAAGCAACTGGCTGCTTATTTTGCATTAATACACAACCAATTGCATTCTTTGAACTGTCTGTTTGGATAGTCAATGGTTGCTTAGGGTCAAAGTTTCTTAACACTGGTGGACTGACTAGAATGTTTTTTATTTCTCCAATACATTTTTCATAAGCCATGCCCCATTGAAACTCAACATTCTTCTTTAAAAGTTGCCTCAATGGGCTAGATACTTCAGATAAGTTCGGGATATAGTCTCTCATGTAGTTCACCATTCCTAAGAACCTTTGTAGGCTTTGCTTGTCGGACGGTGAATCATAATCTAAAATGGCTTTAATTTTTTCTTTATCAGGCATCAAGCAACCATTGATTATCTCATGACCAAAATATTTCACTATGTCAGGCAGATACTGAAATTTCTTCAAATTAAATTTAATCTTTAATTCTCTTGCTCTAATTAACACTTTTTCCAAAGCCACATCATGTTCCTCTTTTGTTTTGCCATATATTAAAAAATCATCAATATAAATAAATGTATTTTCTATATCTTTGAAACATTTTTCACAATTTTCTTGGAATATTTCAGCGGATATGTCCAAACCAAATGGTAAAACATTAAAATTATATGTACCGAAAGCCGTTGAAAATGTACATATCTTCTTACTAGATTCAGAAAGACCAATTTGCCAAAAAGACTCTTTCAAATCCAAGACCGAGAAAAATTTTGCATCACAAATTTTAGACTTAATGTCGTTTATAGTAGGTATCTCAAAATACTTTTTTAAAATACACTTATTCAGATCCCTTGGATCTAGACAAACACGAATTGCATTTTGGTCCTTCTCAACTATCACAATTCTATTAACCCATTCTGTGGCTTGATTCATTTTTGAAATAACACCTTTTTCACACAAACGGTCTAGCTCAGATTTCAGCCTTTCTTTCAATTTTAGAGGAACACGATGAGGTGGTTTTGAGACAGGAATAGATCCTTCCTTCAACAAAATTTGGTATTCACCAGGAAACCTTCCAGTACCAGTAAACACATCATGGTATTTAGAAATTAATTCACTCTTTCTTCGATCTGTAACAATATTATTTTGCATTAAGTCTATTTTATTTACACATTTTCTCTCAATCAAATCTAACATCAAACAAGCATCTTTGCCAAGAGTTGGCTGGAACTGGGAGTCTGTCACAATAAATTCTACATAGTAACATTTATTCTTCATTTTGACTTCCAACAATACAGTGCCAAATATTTTGATACTTGTATTGTTGTATGCCTGAAGCTTGAATTTACAAGACTCTAACTGAAGGTTTTTTCTTTGTTTAAGTATTTGATAGATGCTTAACGGAATCAAGTTAACATCTGAACCAGTGTCTAGTTTAAATTTGAAGCTCTTTGTGTCCTCTAGTAATAACAATTGAGTCCATTCTGTAGCACATACCTTCTTCTGAACACTTCCGCAGTAGTATTCATTATCACTTAAATCTTCCTGGCTGGATGGATTGTTGGCTACCGCTTGTACAAATCTGCTTTGGCATACTGTAGCAAAATGGTTATATTTGTTACACTTGGTACAAAGTTTGCCTCTGGCCGGACATACTTCACGCTTCCTCTCATGCTGTTGGCCACACCATTTACACTTCATAACCATATTAGGTTTAATTTGTGTTGTTTTTGAGTGAACTTTGTCAACTTTCATAGCCTTGCCCTGCACTTCTGCAGCTTGCTGCCTGCCAATCTCTGCAAGTCTCAATTTTGTGATGACTTCCTGAAGCTCTGCATCACCCGCTACGACCAACTGTCTCTGCGTATCCAAATCGCTGGTGCCTAACACGAGGCGGTCTCGAACAGCTTCATCTTCTGACTTAAACTTGCAGTCTTGCACTAATTTCCGAACATCAGTAAGAAAGCTGTCGAAAGGCTCTTCTTCCTGTTTTCGACTATAGAACAGAAATCTTGAATGGAAAATGTTCTTTTTTGGCTCACAATGCTCCCGAAATTTCGCCACGACATTCTCGAATTTTTTCTTATCGTCTTCATCCAAAGTAAAATTATTATATAGCCGCATACCATCTTCTCCAACGACATTGAGCAGGATTGCAATTTTTCTTTCCTCACATGCATCATTTAGCCCCGTAGCAGTTAGAAAAACTCTGAGGTTTTGCTCGAAAGTTCGCCAATTGTTTGATAAATTGCCCGACGACACATTTAACTTTTCCGGCACATTAAACGACGTCATTCTTTAATTGATTGAGCATTTGTTCTTTCATTCGACTGCGCCATGTATCGAGTTTGATATATATTTGTAAATGAAACCACTTTGTAATAATAGTGTGTTTTTATTTTACCTACTCGCTTCACTCTCTAGTTGACAATTAGATCTGATGCAATCGGTCACGTGACACGCCGTCATTCCTGAGAGCGTGTTCCAAAACATACTTAATAAATCTATGTATGATACAGTTCCTATTAAGGATCAAGAGAACCTAAAGATACCGCGTTTGGAGTTATTAGGAGTGCTGATTGGAAGTCGTCTTATTAAATACGTACTCAAATATTTACAACTGGATGTAACATCAATGATACTGTGGACGGACAGTCAAATACTTAGTCATTGATTGGTATCATTCTGAGAAATTGCTTGAACCATTTGTATCCAAAAGACTGGAAGAGATAAAACGGAACAAGAATCTGGTTGTGAGACACGTGCCGTCTGGTCTTAATCCTGCAGATGTAGCCACACGTCCGACTACCTCAGAAGAGGAGAGAAATAGGTGGTTGACTGGACCCGATTTCTTAAGGCAAGATCCGAAACATTGGCCTAAGGGTCCATCAAGAGTTGTTTCTCTTCTGACGGGGGAGGGTGTGTCAAACACAGAATTATCGACAGTAACACCACCAGATTCACAATCACTGGAAATAAAAGAACTACAGAAAATATCATTTCCAGAGGAATACAAAGGAAAGATACTTAACGCATTTATCTAAGAACTTAAGCTTATTCCTTGATACAAATGGAATGTTAAGATGTGAAGGAAGACTTAAAAATTCAGATCTACCGTACGACGCCAAATATCCTATACTCTTACCCAGGAACAGTGAACTGACTGAGAAGATCGTCAAAGAAATACATGAGAAAAATTTTCACGTAGGAGTACCTCACACTTTAAGTCTCGTGCGACAGAAGTTTTGGATTCCTCAAGGAAGAGCACAAATACAGAGAATCCTGAGCAAATGTGCAAGATGTGTGAAACATGGAGGAGGTAGAGAGAGTAAGGTATACTGCAGCTTTTACGTACGTAGGGGCAGATTACTTCGGTCCAATGACAATAAGAACTGAAAACGGGTTGAAAAAGAGATGGATTTGTCTTTTCACATGCCTTGTAGTACGAGCTATACATCTGGAAGTAGTCAAAGATCTGACCACGGACGAATGCCTCATGGCGTTTAGACGCTTCATTGCCACTAGAGGAACTCCATCACTTGTACTCACTGACAATGCACCTCAGTTTAGACTACTGGCTGAAGTGACATCAGAAGAAGGAGCGTTGACAGAGAAGATAAAGTGGAAGTTTATACCTCAATTAGCACCCTGGCATGGGGGTGTATATGAACGACTTATTGCCGTCGTGAAACACTGTTTAAAAAGAACACTTCAAAAACACATGTTAGGTGAGAATCAGCTTTCAACCATCATCAAGGAAGTCGAGGCTGTAGTTAACACTCGTCCACTCACATATGAGGGAGTGGAGATAGACCACGTACTGAAACCAGCCGATTTTTTGACACCAGGAAGATGCTTGAACGTCCAAGTACTCATGGACTACCTACCAATTTCTGGTTCAACGATTAAGGAGCAACTTATTAAAGGATGGAAGAAAGGAAACCATATTATGAATGAATATAAAGAGATGTTCATTAACCAGTACCTGCTCAGTCTAAGAGAAAGGTATAGAAACTCACCTAAGCAAGCTAGGGTGAGAATTCATGAAGTTCCTGAAATCGGTGATGTAGTACAAATAAAAGGAGAGACAAAGAACCGTGAGGGTTGGAAGGTAGGAAAAATAGTAGAACTAATAATGGGACGTGACAACTTATGTAGAGTAGCCAAAGTAAAGGTTGGTGACAATATATTTACACGTTCCATTTCACACCTCTACCCGATGGAGGTGGAAACCAAAAATTTAAATGAAGAGACGTTCTGTCGAAATGAAGTCGAGGACACGTACTTAAAGGATAGTAGTTTGGATCAAACACCATCCATATAAGTTATGGATTTAGGAACAAACAATTCGTTAGAGCCAAATCATAGTCAAATAAATGAAGACGATAATAATGTGAATGAAAAATACGACTTAACGCAAGACACGAGAGAGAAGCTAGACAATACAAGCATAATAAACGATCTGTATGATTCCGAAAATGATGTACCAAGCAATGAAGAATTGCGCAGTCCATCCATTAACGAAAAACAACATCGAGCCGCTGCAGTCCGAGCTCTGGAAAAAATCCATGAATGGACTCGCGACTTGATGACCAATATCAACTAACATCCGCGAGGCGGGTGTGTCGCGAATAGGGTCGCGAGAACTAGCCCTATAACAATTACACGGCAACATTATACCGGATGTAGAGAAACACAATTTTATCTATGGTAAGCTTGCATTTTTCTTCAACGTTCTTTTGTCTTCAAATCTGCTTACGGGAACCTGAAGCTGCATTTGTAGATGCATTTATTGTGTTAATTGTGAATATCTTTCAGCTTGTCCTGCCACCAGTCAAAAGCTAAGTATCTAGAATAAGTACCAATAATATTATCAACAATTTCTTTATGTTTAAAAGAGAGAGATTGGAAGATGGATTGCTCGGCGAAACTCCATGAGCTGATCAGGGCAATCTGTTTCCATCTCGCTAATCTGATACGCTTATACGCGAATTATAATGCTATGCTATTTACTGGTCTCAAGGCTTGCGAGCCAAAACATCCATTTATATTAAATGAACAACCGGTGCGTGTAGTCTTGGCCAATTCTATTAGCAAGGTGTGTAAAAGGGCCCAGCAGGGACAGTCCTCGTTCTCTGAGACAGGGTTCGCGGGTTTTAGATCCGGCCCTCGGGTCTTGGAACAAAAGGGCCCAGCTTGGACAGACCTGGTTCTGTGGAACGAGGTATATAAAGGAAGTACTCGCGGAGTACGTAAGATAAGAGAAAGGTCGTACTCGTGGAGTACGACAAATGAAAGTGCCCTTAGGGGACAAAAGGTTGATGACATTAAATAGCATACCAAAAGGTTCTAAATATACCCTTTTCACGAAACAAATTATTTAATTAAATATTTTTGTTTCGTGTTATTTTTAACGAGGAAGTTACCCCGATCATTTTATAAACGATATGATACAGAGACAGAATATAATGGAAAAAATAAACCATCTTCGTCTGTAGCCCCCGACAGGATTCGAACCTGCGACCTTTCTATTAACGCTAGACTGCTCTACCAACTGAGCTACGAGGACAGTGACGCAAGTTGTATATTTTTCCACTATATTCCCGCTAAGACTAGCGCCCTCTCTGTATCGAATTATAGACTTGTTTCACAGTCTTGGCACCACTCTAATGGGCGAGCTATGCGCTCGCTCCATTCTAATCGAACCACATCAGGTAGTTTCGGACTTAGCGAGAGAGATGGCGCTGGTGTACATTATACCCTTTTCACGAAACAAATTATTTAATTAAATATTTTTGTTTCGTGTTATTTTTAACGAGGAAGTTACCCCGATCATTTTATAAACGATATGATACAGAGACAGAATATAATGGAAAAATAAACCATCTTCGTCTGTAGCCCCCGACAGGATTCGAACCTCTGTATCATATCGTTTATAAAATGATCGGGGTAACTTCCTCGTTAAAAATAACACGAAACAAAAATATTTAATTAAATAATTTGTTTCGTGAAAAGGGTATAATTTACACCAGCGCCATCTCTCTCGCTAAGTCCGAAACTACCTGATGTGGTTCGATTAGAATGGAGCGAGCGCATAGCTCGCCCATTAGAGTGGTGCCAAGACTGTGAAACAAGTCTATAATTCGATACAGAGAGGGCGCTAGTCTTAGCGGGAATATAGTGGAAAAATATACAACTTGCGTCACTGTCCTCGTAGCTCAGTTGGTAGAGCAGTCTAGCGTTAATAGAAAGGTCGCAGGTTCGAATCCTGTCGGGGGCTACAGACGAAGATGGTTTATTTTTCCATTATATTCTGTCTCTGTATCATATCGTTTAGGTTCTAAATATGTTGATGTGTTACTTATGTGTAAAGAGTATGGTAGGATACTTAGAGAGTCAAAGCAGTTGATTCATAAATACATTAAAACCCTTAGGAGGAGCATTCGACTCCATCGAGGCGACAAGGTGCATGGACAGCCAGGCAGAAAGACTCACTATTATTAAGGTAAGATAGTTGACATCATACTCACACACAGTCTTAGATACTTAAATTATCAGCTCTGGGTCACTTGAGTTGATAACTCTATAATCAGCAAGTAAGCCTAGCGAAGCAGAACTATTCTTATTAACAAGATATCTAATCAAACTTTAAAGACACTCTATTGAACCCAAGAGTGTGGATGTTCCTTTGAGATTATTCAGTTAGAATGATTTCTTAGTGACATCATATACTTTGTCCGTATTAATGGGCTTATAATGCGGTACAGTTATTTCGTTGATTCTTTTTAGTGCATAATTGGTGTAAGTGTACCATACTGGGCACTAAAAAGAATCAACGAAATAACCAAAATAAATTCGGCAAATACGCGGCATCTGCGGTTTGACATTTGCTAAGTTTGACCAAAACTACATTGAATCAAATTAGAAGTTTTATATAACAAAAAGCTTGTCGTTCGTTCACATTGAATTGAAACCACATTATTTATATTAAATAATGTAAAGGTTAAAGATACGAATTAAATTGTAAAAGGGTATTTATTTATACACTTTACGAACCTAAATAAAACTTTTTTTCAATTACAATTAGGAATTTTTAACATTACAGCGATTAGACCAATTAGAAAGCAGTGCGTCAACATCACATCTTATTTTAGACGATTCGATTGGCCGTTACAGAATGAAGTTGAGGTCTGTGGTATACGCGTCGTGAGATTGTCTTGGACTACTCTTGGACCAGGACAGGCTATATGTGACGCCACAGCGAGGGACGAAAAGGCTCCTATGCAGCTAAATTGAGAACTGGTCTTAAAATGGCTGATGACTTGCCATAAACAACCTACTTCATTTGGACGGGTAACGGTTTATGTGCCACAACTTCATACTAAATCAGTCGTGGCAAATAAAAAAAAGTGGAACTATGACAAGGACAATGAATTATATTTCTCTTTCGGTCACACTTATCGACATTTGTATGCTACCAGCTCGCTCGCACGTGGTATTGTTATTACCATAGCTTGTCCTGAGTATCATAGGTCCATGTCTTGGACCGAATTCCCAGCCGATAGAAAAAAAAACAAATGTCAAACTTCAAATAGTATAATGCTTTTTGTTTTTGGTTTGGTCAAACTTAGCAAATGTCAAACCGCAGATGCCGCGTATTTGCCGAATTTATTTTGGTTATTTCGTTGATTCTTTTTAGTGCATAATTGGTGTAAGTGTACCATACTGGGCACGATGCCGGCGAAGTATTATATTTACGCCGGCGGGCGCTGGTGCGAGGTGGACACGAGACGCGGTCGCGTGGCGGGCTTTCGGAAACGCGCGACTTTTTGCTTCTTCCGAGGGGGAACGCTTGAAGTGACGCGCTCTGCGGCTGTCCTGAGGGCGCTGCGGGCGCTGGCAGCAGGCGCCGGTCGCGCTGCGAGGGACTCCGCGCCTCTGCTGGGTCGGCGGCCTCATAGGTAGCTAATGTTACATTTCTCCGTTATTTGCTTTGCTACGCCAATAAGCGGTGCTTCAAATGAAGCGATTTTTTGTCATAACCAATTGTACATATGTTCCAGTTGTCACTACTACCAGTGTTGTTTTCTTGGTTTTGGTATGTGTGTTAGCCCTTAGTCCTATATAAAAAAAAGCTATGGAGATGCTATACTTGGTATGACATAATAACAACATTTTAGTGCAATTTACACAGTTGATAATTCTCAGTTCAGTTTTCATCTTGTATACCTAAATTTTGTCTTTTTTTTTGTGTGTTTATATGCATTATTAGTAGAGATGCGCCTCATATGGGTTTGGCCAAATAATCGGTTCAGCTTTTGCTCATTTGACCAAATTATTCATTTCAACATGATGCCTTCATCTGCCGTTCCAAAACAGACTCACTAAGTGGTAAAAATCTTATTTATTTAAATAATGTAAATTATTTAAATAGTAGTTGAATTGTAATGAGGATCCGTTTTAGAATAAAAATTGCACAAGACAATGATTAATGACCAGGGCTCGGATTTTACATCGCACGGTAAGACGAAAGAAAACTATGGAGTCGATATTAACATTACAACTTTACTCATATTCATACTCACTCATTTTCCTAGTCCCGTAATTATTATATATTTATCATGCTGTCAAAATGTCAACTTAGTTGCATACCTAGCAGATATCGGAAATTCGGGAGCTTTTATACCTAAACCTAGCAAAATCCCGGAAAAAGCGAAGCAAGTATGGAGTCGGCTTCTTAAAAATAATATTTTAATTATTTAAGTTCCGGGTATAAAGTTGTATAAAGCTTCATGAAAAGCCTACCTTTTTTTTTAGGTTATGATTATTTTCAGCGATTTTTGTCAACATACACGTTGGTAAACAGTTTTAACGACATACATTAGACAAGGACGGAAATGCAAAAATACCACGTGTGTCGCTGTAGGTTGATTACCTATTCACTTTTGTGTGGCTATGTACATTTGTTTTAATTTATTGATTTAACAGAGATACTTACGTTTGTACCATTATTTCTAATAAAAGTTACAAAACAATTTTGGTTTGATGTTATCTAACTGTTAGTTAAATGAATATGTGAATTAAACAATATTTTGTAAATAGGAACAACTAAAATAGTTTATTTAAATACTTTAATACGTATGTGTTCATGTTATCTTAATTTTCGGTATTCCGGGAAATCCCTGGAAATTTATTAGTAAAATTAAATTGAGTCCGCCTCCATGCTACTCAACAACAACGCGGTGTAGGTACTGGGGCCAAAGTTTAGGTATAAAAGCTCCCGAATTTCCGATCTCTAATACCTAGTTATCCAGACCATATCGTTGCAATAGACTTAACGGTGGGTACTGGCCGCTTTATTTAATTGCCTCATGTTTCAATCATTGACGGCTTAAGACGTGTCATTTATTTAAGTTTGCAATTAGTGCATACATTAATTAACTTAATTATTACGTGAACATTTTATTCTATTGCTTATAATGTAATAAACATGATGTGGCGGTTAAGATTTGTATTTACAATATAATAAACTTTTGGTATTAATTAAATGAATGAGTATGAGTATGAATATGAGTAAAGTTATAATGTAGATATCGACTCCATAGTTTTCTTTCGTCTTATCGTGCGATGAAAAATCCGAGCCCTGTTAATGACTATATTGCATTATTGTAACTTGCAGACAAACACATCTAAAATTATGAATATTTGGCACTTGAACAGAATAATTTGGCTGAATAACGAACATTGAGAAATATACCGAATATTCGGCGCATCCCTAATTAATAGTATTCAGCCAATTGCCGGTATGCAATTGAGCTGAAATTCGGCATACTTAAGTAAAAATGGTGGCAAAAAGCTCGTTTTCACGAAAAGCTCAAAAGTTTTTTTTTTAATACTTATTGTGTAGACCCCATTAGGTTACATTAATTTTGTATCAAACAGTAATTTAATGCTCCGAGCTGGATTTGAACCGGCAACCACAGGCATTCATGGCCTGTAGCTACTAACCAACTGAGCTATCGGAACAATCTGTCTCGGTCACTAAATCTCTCAATCAGTTCCTTCTTACAACGCCTTAGGGAGGCGTGTAGCGACATCTACCAGAAGACTTAGGCTTCTTAATAGCACCAACGTCTCAAATCATATTGAGAAATTGTTCCGAAAGCTCAGTTGGTTAGTAGCGATGGGTCACCTTTAATAGTCCGTGTTGTGTTTTTGTTGTGATGTGTGTGTGTGTGTGTGTGCAGGTCGCGACGCGAGAGCGCGTGTGCTCACCACTGCTGCTCTCAGCATCTCCATCATTCCAGGTACATTATACTCACTCACAAGCAATATGTACCATATCCCCACATTTTTTTGTTTTAATTTATTTAGAACTAGCTTCTGCCCGCGACTCCGTCCGCGTGGAACTCGTTTATATCGCAGCTCCATACAAACTTTTACCCCCCCCCCCATTTCACCCCCTTAGGGGATGATTACGGGGATAAAAACTATCCTATGCTACTCTCCATCCCTTCAACTATCTCCACTTAAAAAATCACGTCAATTCGTCGCTCCGTTTTGCCGTGAAAGACGGACAAAGAAACAAACAAACACATACACTTTCGCATTTATAATATTAGTATGGATATAAACAGTTGCATAAACAAATATACTGGGTGGAACAGATCGATGGACTTTTAAGCAAATGGGATATAGATCAGGTTTAGTGCTTTACTTCTCACCTAGTAACCATATTAATATTTCTAACAGTTACCGAGATACAACTTGTTAAACTTTGGTGATAAAAACTGTATGTTTCAACCCTATCCAGCAGATTCAATGAAGTCAGCAAGATTCTTGTGACTTGTGACATGTGTCAATTTCAAATGAAAATAATAACTATGTATAGTATTAGGGTTGTCACTAAGATAAAATATTTCGATTTTTATGTTTTTTTTTTTTCTTTTAAATCCAGCTTAACATTTATAATAGATCGTTTGTACGTCACTTATATAACACTGTCCTTTCAGCTTAGTCCAAGGAAATGTTCCTCCCTGTATATAGGATACACAACAGAGCACCAACAGACGTAATGCTAAAGACCTGGAGGTTCATTAATATTATGATAATTATGTTAACAAAACAACTTAATCATGCAACAGAAATAAAAGCCTAAAATAAAAATAAAATATGAATACTGCTCTTCGACACTGTATCAGTGTATGACACTAGCACAAGTAAATGTAATAAGTGCATATTTAAATATATTTTTTAAATATGTCTATATTGTACTAGCTTCTGCCCGCGACTTCGTACGCGTATAAATTATGCTTTACATGATATTCTTATGTTTAACCATAATACTACACAAACTTGAATATAAAGATTTCATTTCCCTAGACTGTGCATGTAACAGTTCAAATTCTCTTCGAATCTAAATAAACACCCTCATTATAATATTATATCATCATAATCATAATAGCCTTTATTGCCGAAACTAAAACGGTTTTACATAATATTTCTAATTTTACTTAAAAACTAACACATCGGATTGTCCGGATTAGTGGTCAGCGTGTCTTGTGACACATAGGCCTCTCCCAGCTGTTTCCATTCCTTTCTATTAATGGCTTTCCTGGTCCAGGTGGCACCCCCTATAGACTTGATGTCATCCATCCACCTTTTAATTGGTCTACCTCTTTTTCTGTTACCGTCTCGCGGTTGCCATTCTGTAATTATTTTGGTCCATTTTTCCTTGCTATCCCGTGTCATATGTCCTGTCCATTGCCATTTTAACTTTCTTACTTTCTCAATTACGTCTTCTACTTTTGTTTTTGATCTTATTTCTTCTGCTCTTTTACGATCTTTTAAAGTGATGTTCATCATACTTCTCTCTATTCCTCTTTGACAGGTTCTAAGCTTTTGGAGATGTTTCTGGGTCAGTGCCCAAGTTTGGCAACCATAGGTTATACATGGGAGGATACACAAATTAAAAACTTTCTTCTTGGCTGACATTGGAAAGTGCTTACTCTTAAGAATCTCCGTAAGCGACCAGAATCTCTTCCAAGCACTTGATACTCTTCTCTCTACTTCTAGAGTCGTCTGGTCTCTGAATGATATAATTTGTCCTAGGTAAGTATAGTTCTGCACATATTCAATATTTTCATTATCTACCACTATGGTCTTTTCTTCTCTATTTGTCATTATGTTCGTTTTTGATTTATTTATGGTAAGTCCGACTATTCTGCTTGCCTCTGTCAGCTGTTGTAGCATGTGTTGGAGTGTCTGAGCGTTGTCGGTTACCAGGACTAAATCGTCAGCAAACCTCAAGTGGTTAAGTGTCCAGCCGTTAATATTTACGCCGAGTGTATCCCATTGAAGGTTTCTGAATATGTCCTCCAGCAAGGCAGAAAATAGTTTAGGTGACAATGGGTCTCCTTGTCTTACCCCCCTAGCTATAGGAAACTCTTCGCCGACTGTTTCCAATTTTATTTGTGCTGTGCTATTCGAATAAATGTTTTTAATTAAGCGTATGTATTTTTTGGCACTCCTCATAATATTATATAGATACTGTTATATATGGAAAATGTGGGTAGTGTTGACATTTATGTATGAAGTGAGGTAGATGAAGAAAACCAGTCTGTCATCGCGATCCAGGCTGGCACATGTGCTAGGACCCCTAAACCGTGAGTTATAATAGATACCCAAAGTATCCTTTTAGAGAGCGCTCCCGAAGTCCCTAAGGCGAGCCCGACGGACACTATATCCTCAGGTGTCGCAAGTGAGATCTGAGGCCAAAGTGCCGAATGTTCGCGGTGAGGCAAGCGAGTCCGAAGGCCGAGCTTTTCATTGGAATTAAAGCCCTAAAGCAATCCTTCAGAGAGCGGACTCAATGCGAGCCCAAGGGCCCGAGGCCGAGCCCCCACGAGATACTCGTTATCTCCGAGTAACATGCAAGCGAAACCTGAGGGCCGAAGTCCTGAAGGTAAACGGGGAGGCATGCGGAGCCGAAGGCTGAGCTTTTCGTAGGAATGAAAGGCCCTAAACATGCTTCTAGAGAGCGGTCGCCATGCGGGGGCTGAAGGCCCGTGGGTGAGCCCCCACGGAAACTTACTATCCCCAGGTGTCTTGCAAGCGAAACCGGAGACCTAAGTCCCGAAGGCGAGCGGCAAGGCAAGCGAGGCCAAAAGTCGAGCTTTTCGTAACAATGAAAGGTCCAAATCAAACCTTAAGAAAGCGCTTGGGAACTGGAGGCTACTTACTATCCCCAGGTGGCAGCGAGGCCAAAGGCCGAGCTTTACGTTGGAATAAAAGGCCCACAGCATCCCTTTAGAGAGCGCTCTCCATGCGAGCGTAACCTTGGGCCCGAATTCCCGAAGGTAAAAGGGGAGGCAAGCGAAGCCGATGGCTGAGCTTTTCGTAGGAATTAAAGGCTTATAGCATGCTTTTAGAGACCGCTCCCTAGGCGAGCTCGAGGGCCGAAGACCCGAAGGTAAGCCCCCATGGACACTACTTATGCCTACCTAGCCATGATAGTTTTTATTTTAAATTCATTATACGTACTACTGCCACGATTTTTTTGTCATATCCAGTAATAGTAATTTAACCGGCAGGGGGGGCATGTCTCGATTTATATACCCATGCGGAATTACAGCTTTCTAGTAGGAAGTAAGGGTTACTGAGCTAAGCCGCACACGGACAGACAGACAGACGGACATGGCGAAACTATAAGGGTTCCCTAAAAAATATAGATATTTTTCTTAGATAAGATTTCTTAGATCAGTAAATGTTTACTATGCAAGAAATTAAAATTTAAAGCCTGCCTAAGGTGTAATTAAAAGAGTGAAGGGATTGAAATATTCGTCGCCATTAGCGGACCCACGGTAGCTCAGTTGGATAAGAGCGATGGACGGAATCCAGAACCCGCGACGGGTTCAAAACCCGCTGAGAGAGGATCATTTTTAAATTTTCCACTTAGATCAGAAGTAAATTTTAGGTAGCCTATGTCTACCGCAGCATAGTTAATCAATAATCATGAATCGATTGACTCCTCATATATCAATAAAAAAACCGGCCAAGTGCGAGTCGGACTCGCGCACGAAGAGTTCCGTACCATTACCTAACGGCAAAAAATCAGGTTTGTTGTATGGGAGCCCCCTTAAATATTTATTTTATTCTGTTTTTTAGTATTTATTGTTATAGCGGCAACCGAAATACATCATCTGTGAAAACGTCAACTGTCTAACTATCACGGTTCATGAGATACGGCCTGGTTACAGACGGACAGACAGACAGACGGACAGCGGAGTCTTAATAATGGGGTCCCGTTTCACCCCCCTAAAAACGGTTCAGTATCTTAAACGCCGTAGCGTTTGGAACACACGTAAATACAAACTTGGACAGCTGAATTAATATCCCTTCCTTTCGGCTCCGTAGTCGGGCAAAAACTAACCAATGTATTTTTTCTAGATGTGACTTGAATGCGAACGAGTTGAGCAATAAGGTCCCTTCTGCGACAGCGCGCAAGAGAAAGAGATCCCGCAGCGAAGAATCCCACAAACCGAAACAGGCAAGGAAGGAAAACCACAGTCAGACGTCCCCACTTAAGACCAAACGGGGGGAAAAAGAGCAGATACAAAGTCTGGTGAGCTCTTCGGAAGACAATGTGAGAGAAAAACAGCAAAAGTCACCACAGAAGAAAAAGACAGGTAAAGTTTGGACAATATCTTCTTGAATGTCAGAAACTCAACAACTCTTTGCGGGCACTCGTAACATTTGCTCAGATGCCGGCTGAGCCCGCTAGGCGGGCAGTAATATGAACTTACACGCCTAGCGAATTCTGTCGGTTTCTGGTGAATTGTTCCATTTTTAGTCCGGTTGCGAAAGTGTTAATATTATAATCAGGAAAAGTCTCTGAGATTCTAGCTTTGTAAGTTTGTATGTAGTCTCTGGATCTACTCATCGATCATCATGCTCCTAGCGTCATTCCCGGTTGTGCCCTAGACGAGCCCGGGGTCCGCTTTGACACCTAATCTCAAGATTTGGCAGTGATTAGCGGCCGTATTAATAAACGTCCTATAAGCCTGTTTTAACTAAAATGGCGTTAAAACTCGTTTGTCCTTATTCCCTTCCCCACTTTGACGTTTGTGTTCGTAAGAGAGGGACAAATCAAATTTTATTTAGCAGAGGCATTTTAAGTTTTACGACGGGGTAGGTCGCTTAGACTTTGGTGGCTAGGTGTCCTAGAGTGAATGGGAGAAGCCCCAGATATTGGTGGGTTGATGTGTCGGATGCGGATCTTCGCTGGCTCCAAGTTGGCGTTTGGCGAGAAACCACAAAAAATCGGGATCAGTGGCGTGCACTCTTATTGGAGGCTAATACACATTCCAGATCGTTGTGCCAGAGGAGTATATAGGTAAGTATGTGGAATAGGCTATATTTCAACCGCGGCTCATCCAGCGTCATTTGTTATTAGCTAGTTTAGATCAAGCAAGGCAAAGCTGATTCTGGTATGATCTGTCAAGAATGTTTGGCGAAAAATCTAACGCAACTTTGATTAATTTGTCCCTGGTAGTATAAGTACACTTTATTTCAATTTATTTCATACATTTGCTATAATTTGATCGTTTTCCAAACAAGGTGTAATAGAACGAGGTAAAGAAGAAGAAATACTGGTACAAAGTCTTCTAAAAAGTAGTTCAGAGGACAACAAAGAACTACCGAAACAGTCTTCTCAAAGAACAAAACCCGGCCCTAGAGTATGGGGCAAAGATGAAAAGGTACAAAGTGTACAGATTAGTTCAGAGGACAACAAAGAACTACCAAAACAATCTTCTCAAAGAGCAAAACCCGGCCCTAGAGTACGGGGCAATGAAGAAAAGGTACAAAGTCTACAGAGTAGTTCAGATGACAACAAAGAACTACCAAAACAGTCTTCTCAAAGAACAAAACCCGGCCCTAGAGTACGGGGCAAAGAAGAGAAGCTACAAAGTGTACAGAGTAGTTCAGAGGACAACGAAGAACTGAAGAAATCACCACAGAAGAAACCCGGTCCAAGGTTAAGAGGGAAAGAGAGGGTGCAGAGATGGTCTGACAGTGAAAAGTCTCCTAAGACAAAGTCACCACAGAAGAAGGTTGTTAAAGGGAAAGATGAAGAGAAGTTAGTGCAATCTCTGTTGGAGAGTTCTTCAGAAGATAATGAGGAGGTAAGGTTTCTAGAAATACGTTAATTATAGTAGAACACTGCTCTGACGGATAATCACCCATACGCACGGTGGATTTGTGTGATGACAAACTACCGCAAGTTTAAAGTTCGAAACGCACTGACAGCGGTGGCGGAGCGGCGCGGTGCGGCGCGGAGGCGGTACCGGTTGTAATGTTCGAGCTAATATGAAAAGGTCCGCATAGAAAACCGGCCGGGAAAAAAGCGTGGCGGAGGCGTCGCGGAGGCGGTAGCGGCGCGGAGGCGGCGAAACGCGTGCACAGATAGGCGGCGCGGCGCGGAAGCGGCGCGGGGCGGTTTTGCGGCGGGGAGTTGTATTACGCAGTTGTCAATGCACCGGCGCGCACCGGCGGTGGCGGCGCGGCGCGGCGCGGAGGCGTGCTGAGAGCGGTGCAACCAGTTGTATTTTTTTACAACTTCCGTTCAGATTTTATTAACTTTAACAATGAGTACAACTGTAAAATTTATTTCCCTGGTGAAACTTAGTACCCTGCTTAACAATCCTTGGTTTTACGATGTGTAATTCTTCAAAACTGTTTATACTCATATGAAAATAAGAGTAAATACGATCTTCATAAGAAGTTAGCTCTTGGCATAAAATGGAAATCTCTAAATATTCCTCTTTTTTTATTTATTTCATGGACCCGGATGTCCGTTTAGATTTCTTCTTTTTGTTTTGCCATAAGGCAAGTAAGAGCAAAATCTCGTCATCGCTATCTGAATCAGAGGATAACATTTTTGATCTTTCAGAATCTGTCAACTGTCGATTACCGCTTGATATGTCACACACGCCGCCTCCGCGCCGCTATCCCGCGCGAATACCGGGCGGGATTTTGGTGCGACGTCCTCCGCCCCGCATTCGCTTTACCGCAAAACCGCCTCCGCACCGCACCGCGCCGCGCCGCTCTCTGTGCGTTTGCTGCTTAAATGGCTTGGTAAAACAAGTTTCTGACAAAAACAAACATTTTTAGTACATGTTTTTATTGCCGACTGTACTTTTCTGTACACCATCATCAACCACTCATTGAGACGATTCTAACGAGCCCAAACTCGATGGGGTTATGTGGTTTTATTGGGGAGTTCCTATGGCCACCTTCCAGCTCCATCATCAGATCAGCGCCACGTCATCATAATATTGCATTGTCACGCGATTTGCATATTCGTGCAAAATTTCAACTCAATCGGAAACCGGGAAGTGGATCAAATTTAACTTGCAAGATTTGATTACAGAAAACGGGACTTACGGGACAGGTGAAAGTAAAAAAATAACCGTAGGCACAAAATTGTTTCGGCTTTTAAAACCTACTCCCCAACCCTTCAAAAGAAGCTTAGGCTTGTCTATTACGCCATTACAGGACATACATTTCTAACATCCATAATAGGGTTGTAGACTCAACATTTATCGACTCGACGCAACCGTCCATAAACGACTGTCTTACCAGGCAGGTATGCTTGTTTACCAGAGTCGTAGCATAAAAAATACTCTCTTTCAGAGTTCAACTAAAGCCCGTCCTAAACCGGGCAAGCCGTCCAAAAAGACCACGGAGACCGAGAGCAGCTCCTCGGATAGCTCGGAGCAGAGACCGGAGTGTAAGGAGCTGGTGATAGACAACAGCGATGTCAAGGTGCTGCGGGGGTTCCTGGCCAGGGGTGCGGGGGGCGAGGCGCTTAAGAGGTAAGGACATAAGATACTGATAATGCTGTGTTGCACCGAACTGCCTGTAATTAAGCGGTGTTCGTTAAAATCTGAGTGTTTGGAAAGTTTGATAAGTTTCTATGGACTGCCGGCGCCATATTTAAAATTGATCGGTCTGTGTGTGTTACGCCGTAGAATCACCGGATGGTTCCATCGGAAGACCAGCGCTGGCCACCAGGCCAGCACAACGCTTTCGTGGCAATGTTGTTTTCACTTTTGTATGTCGGTTTATGTGCATGTATGTGTTGTTGTCATGAATAAATGTTATTTTATTCTATTCTATTCCACCTTGTGGGGGGGGCCTACCCATGACCTAATGACCTGGTAAAGGTTGCGGGAGTCCGCTGGATGCGGGTGGCGCAGGACCGGTCACTTTGGCACTCTTTGGGGGAGGCCTATGTCCAGCAGTGGACGTCTTTCGGCTGATATGATGATGATGATTCTATTATATCATATTAAATGTTTAGTGCCTCAGAGATAGAGATCATACAAAGTGCGGCAGAGATAGATATACACGAACGAACTAAATGGTGTTTCATAGTAACCGCTATGGTTCGCAAATTTGTTTGTTTTTTTGTCCAGGTTCGACAAGGATGAGGAGTACAAGACCAGAGTGTTCTACAAACTGCACCCTCTGGTGGTCCTCAAGCGGTGCGGACCGCTGGAAAAGCTGCTGACGCAGCGGCTGGGCCTCAAAGAGTTCGCGCGACACCTGGGGCTGCGCAGCGTTGCTGACGTCACTCCTGAAAAGAGGTACGGAGTACAGTTCAAACAGCTGGAAGCAGCTCGGACACCTGGAGCCGCGTGGCTGACGTCACTCCTGTAAAAAGGTACGGAGTAACAAACTGCTGGAACACCTGAAGGATTTCAGTAGAGTTCCGGAGTACAGGTGTACAAGTACAGCTGGAAGGAGTTTGGACACCTGGGGCTGAGCAGCGTTGCTGACGTCACCCCTGAGAAGAGGTACAGAGTAGGGTTGTACTAGCAATTAGACAGCTGGAACGGTCTCAAGGTGTACATATGACTACGCGTGGCTGGCGTCACCCTCGAGAAGAGGTATGGAGCGGGGTACAAGCAGCTGGTACAGCTAGAAGGATTTTGAACACCTGGGCCTGCAAGCGTTTAACTTCACACCTGAGAAGAGGTATGGAGTAGAGTTGAACTAGCAGCTAGACAGCTGGAACATTGTGAACGAGTTCGCACACCTGACGCATGACTGATGACGCCAATTTTTTTGCCATCAGCCTCGACTTAGGTCAAAAGCAATCCTATATTTCAATAAAAAAAGGTTTATTAAAAGGCATCCTTTTCAATGGAATGTAGGAACGGAGTCATTTGTTTTGTGTCTGTCTGTGGCATTGTAGCTCTTAAACTAATGGACCGATTTTAATGCGGTTTTTTGTCCGAAAGCTGACGTGATCAAGATGTTCTTAGCTACGTTTCAACAAAACGGCTCAGCCGGTTTTGAGATATTAAACTTTGAAATAGTACTTAAATACTAGTGTTATTATTATTATCGTATTGACGAGAGACATCATTCTGATCTTGACAAGTTTTATTGTTATTGACATCTCTGACAATATTACATTAATGTTCCTTTTTTCATTAACTTCGTGACATTTACTTTGTTAACCGTTTAAATCGGTCCTTCATCTGCAAGTTTTAAATGATTATTGGGCAAGATTATTATCTCCTTTATTCAATTATCCTCTTAGACTAGGTTTTTACAATACATATATAAAAAGTAAAATATAAAACTATACATACAAAACATAAATCATTATAAAAACCTAATCTAGGGTACCGCCGCCAGCGAGGCGGGGCCTAAGCTGCCGGCGGTCAGGGACAGGAACCCCCTGACTATCCGCGCAGTATCCAGGAGTACCGCCTTCTGTATCTGACCCTTGATCCAGCCATCTAGCGAGAGTCACTTGAGGTGATGGTCGAGACTCTTCGCTATTAAGCCGTTCGCCGAAACGACTATCGGGACGATGATCGTCGAATCAACATCCCACATGGCGGTTACCTCGTGAGCCAGGTCTAGGTACTTGCTGGCTTTGTCCTTTTCGGCCTTCAAGAGGTTCTCGTCATGGGGGATGGTGATGTCAACGAGCACTGCCTGGCGTTTCGATCGATCTGTCAGCACGATATCAGGCCTATTGGCAAGAATAGTCCTGTCCGTGATGACAGATCGATCCCAATAGAGCGTGGCACGACCATTTTCGAGAACTGGCGCAGGTGTCGTGTACTTATAGTAAGGCACTTCGGAGACCACAAGACCGTATAGCAGAGCAAGTTGCTGGTGAATAATTCTGGCTACAAGGTTATGTATGTGCAAGTACTAGATTATTATTATTATTACATTGTAAATTACCGTTTGACATGTAAAAGTGCCCTTGTGGCCTATTTGCAGAATAAATAATTGATTTGATTTGAAATGAAAATGACGGTGATTTTTCTATTCTAAGTTGTTCATTATTCTTGTGTGGTGCTGTGTAGATGTTATGTTTTATTTGAAAAGGTACCGAATGAGACACAGCACGCGACAGGCGCGCAACGCCGCAAGTGTGACGAGCGACAGCGAGAACGAGACAGAAAACACTGTCCAACCGAAGAGGAGGCAGCTGTGGAACAGAGAGAAAGAGCTGTTTAACAGCCCCCGGTGAGTATTGACCCTTTTAGCTCTGATTTTGAGGTTAGAAAGGATATCTTCCTTCTCCTAAATGGTAAAAAGAACTTATAGCGGCGGTTTGGTCCCTTTTTTACATTCTACCTGTACATTAAATATTTTTTTCTTTTGCAATAATGTATGAACATACAACATAAGTCACCCAAACCCAGGTTACTGTATTACAGGAACACGCTTTTAAAATCATTTGTATTAATTACTGTAGGTCTACTACTGTGCTGCAAGAGATCATTGTACAAGGTTAATGAATGTACGAAATCATGTTTCATTCTAGATCTTCGCGATCCAGCGAGTTGAAAGTCAAACCACTAATACATCGGCCTCAAGACACAGGTGACAGCGACACCGAGATTAAAAAACACATAAAGAACCATCTAGAAAGACGTGCCAGCGCCAGAATGAACCCTAAAAGAAAAGACAAAGAGACAAGAACTAAAAAACATAAAGAAGACGGTGAAGATGATGAAAGTACTGGTGGAAGTACTAGTAGTACTAATAAAACTAGCAGTGATACTGATGACAATCAAAGAAAATCTAGGCATAGAACTAGAGGAATGAACGAAGATAAGAAATCTGTCGTAGTTAGCGATGATAATGATAGTGTTGGTAATACTAATGAAAAGAAAGGAAAATCTAGGCATAGAACTAGGGGATTGAAGGATGATAACGAATCAGTGGTAGTCGGTGATGAGACTGATAGGGAGGTAAATGATAATAAGAGAAAATCTAGGCGTAGAACTCGAGGTATGAAGAAAGACAATGAATCTGTGGTGGTTAGTGATGACACTGATAGTGAGGTAGAAGATAATCAGGGGAAATCTAGGCATAGACCTAGAGGAAAGAGGGAACACAATAAATCTGTTGTAGTTAGTGATGAGAGTGATAGTGATGTTAATGAAACGCGTGGAAAATCTAGAATCAGAACCCGTGCGAAGAGCAAAAACGACGACAATGAATCAGTAGTAATCTGTGATGAAAGTGATAGTAACTCTGACGATAATACCAATGGTAACCACATGAGGAGAAGAACTAGGTCTCAGCGTCCAGAGAAGAGAGTGTTAAGAGAGCACAACAAATCTGTAGTTATTAGTGATGATTCTGATAGTAACTCAAATGAAAATCGATCGAAATCTAGAACTAGGGGTAAAGAACTAGCCACTGCGAAAGCACAGAGTAAATCAGATGTAGTTAGAGATGATAGTAACAGTAATACAGATGAGAATGAAGAAACTAGACCAACTAGGACTAAAGGTCCAAATAGAACTAGGGGTAAAGAACTAGCCACTGCGAAAGCACAGAGTAAATCAGATGTAGTTAGTGATGATAGTAACAGTAATACAGATGAAAATGAAGGAACTAGACGAACTAGGTCTAAAGGTCCAAATAGAGCCTTGAAAGAACAGAATATAACAACTGATAAAATGACAAAAGAGTCTGATAAGAAAGCAAACAAAACTGACCCAGTTGAAACCAAGAAAATTGACAGATCTTCTAGCAGAGCTGCTGATAATTCAAGGTCATTAAAAGCAGAAGCGAATAAAAAAGATCAAAAACAAACTTCTAATAACACAGAAAACGCAGCTAAAAGCAAAGAAAATAAAGCAGGACCGTCAAATAGAAAAGCTAAAGAAAATCGCAAGAACCCAGACAAGTCCGTTATTAGCGATAGTGAAGACGCTTTTGAGACTCCAAAGATCTCTCCGAAGAAAAATAAGTTAAATTCAGCTAAACGTTCTTCCACTGCAAATACGCCTAGGAATATTAAAGGAATTTTTATAAAAAGAAATAACGTTAAAGAGAGCCATACGAATGACAAAATATCTGAAAAAGAAACTCAGAACGAGAAAGGCGGAGTAAATGACAAAGAAAAGGAGTCAACGAATAAAAATAATGAGGACAGAGAAAAGAGCAAAGTGAAAGACAGTGCCGGAATAGATAACAAGGTCAATAAGGAAAACAGTAAAAGTGAGAATAAAGGCAAGGAAAATGATAAGAAGGCAGCAGTCGCTAGAAACATGTTTATTAAACCTGTCAAATTTAAGAAGTAAGTAATATTTCATACATTTTCGGCTTTCTTCAGTGTTGTTATTTTATTAGTGCAATGGGTTTGGGTATGGATAGCTGTCAGTTATCATATATGTCATATATCATCTGCATATTCTAGTAGAATTTTTGAAAATGTCTGTCGATAATGCAATAGGGGCGTAGACACTAAATAAAATATACAATAATATCATATTTTCTCGAAAAAGGATAAAAAATGTACTCAAATGGAGAAAAAAGACCGGGTTGCACTCCGGGAGTGCCGGCAGAAGTGAAAACTCAATAACATTGTAACAGTTTTTCGATCAGGTCACGTGATATCTTGCGGTGTCACCCTAAAAATGAATTTGACGCAAAATTTATAAACAATTATCAATTACTTAGGCGGACGGGCCCGTCGGCGCGCCGACGGGCGGCGGCAAACACGATACCAATTTGTTTTTGCCATTGCCAAATATTTTTCAAAGCTTTATCTCTTTAGGAATAACGTCTAAATTCGAACTATTCGAATTTGCAAGAACAGCACAACAGCAGACGGCGGTGGCGACCAAGATATCAATTTGTTTTTGCCGTTGGTAAATATTTTTCTAAGGTTTATCTCTTTAGGAATAACGCCCTAATTCGAACTATTCGAATTTTCTCAATAGCAAAACGGTGAAGGATGCGTTGGTATTATTACAAATGTATTTGCAGAATATGCTATTGCAAAAAGTGTTTAACGGCTTTATACTCTTACGAGTAGCGTTCAGTTTTGAATGAAGTCGAATCGGCTAGCAGCAAAAAGTGACCTCCTTCACATCTGACGTCTCAAAACTCTGTCGCGTATTTAACAATTTTTCCCCATCCCAAAAAGTGCTCAGCACCGCTAAAGAAGTTTTCACTTCAAAAATCAACGCAAAAGGTTAAATAATCACGAAGTTATAAGTGTCCAACGAAATTTGTTTGCACTGTGGTAACGACTCAGCTGATAGACTATATTTGATATTCTTGATTACCAGGTCGAGCGTGGCGAACGGTCGTGAATACACGTCGCTGGAAGACCACGCGATAGTAGCGTGGGTGTCTCTGGGGAAACGGGAGCAGAGGGTGAATGGGAACGCGGTCTGGAGGGAGCTGGAGCGAGACTACCGCCGCCTGACGTCGCAGAGTGAGTACACGGAGGACCACTATAGTGGTCCAGGGGCTACAGCGGATGTTGAATGGGAACGCGGTCTAGAGGGAGCTTTAGCGACCACCGCCTGACGTCGCAGAGTGAGTACACGGAGGACCACTATAGTGGTCCAGGGGCTACAGCGGATGTTGAATGGGAACGCGGTCTAGAGGGAGCTTTAGCGACCACCGCCTGACGTCGCAGAGTGAGTACACGGAGGACCACTATAGTGGTCCAGGGGCTACAGCGGATGTTGAATGGGAACGCGGTCTAGAGGGAGCTTTAGCGACCACCGCCTGACGTCGCAGAGTGAGTACACGGAGGACCACTATAGTGGTCCAGGGGCTACAGCGGATGTTGAATGGGAACGCGGTCTAGAGGGAGCTTTAGCGACCGACGTCGCAGAGTGAGTACACGGAGGACCACTATAGTGGTCCAGGTGCTACAGCGGATGTTGAATGGGAACGCGGTCTAGAGGGAGCTTTAGCGACCACCGCCTGATGTCGCAGAGTGAGTACACGGAGGACCACTATAGTGGTCCAGGTGCTACAGCGGATGTTGAATGGGAACGCGGTCTAGAGGGAGCTTTAGCGACCACCGCCTGACGTTGCAGAGCGAGTACACAGAGGACCACTATAGTGGTCCAGCTGCTAGAGCGGGTGAATGGGACCGCGATCTGGAGGGAGCTGGAGCGAGACCACCGCCGCCCGACGTCGCAGAGTGAGTACACGGCGGACCACTATAGTGGTCCAGGTGCTACAGCGGATGTTGAATGGGAACGCGGTCTAGAGGGAGCTTTAGCGACCACCGCCTGACGTTACAGAGCTAGTACACAGAGGACCACTATAGTGGTCCAGCTGCTAGAGCGGGTGAATGGGACCGCGATCTGGAGGGAGCTGGAGCGAGACCACCGCCGCCCGACGTCGCATAGTGAGTACACGGCGGACCACTATAATGGTCCAGGTGCTACAGCGGATGTTGAATGGGAACGCGGTCTAGAGGGAGCTTTAGCGACCACCGCCTGACGTTACAGAGCTAGTACACAGAGGACCACTATAGTGGTCCAGCTGCTAGAGCGGGTGAATGGGACCGCGATCTGGAGGGAGCTGGAGCGAGACCACCGCCGCCCGACGTCGCAGAGTGAGTACACGGCGGACCACTATAGTGGTCCAGGTGCTACAGCGGATGTTGAATGGGAACGCGGTCTAGAGGGAGCTTTAGCGACCACCGCCTGACGTTACAGAGCTAGTACACAGAGGACCACTATAGTGGTCCAGCTGCTAGAGCGGGTGAATGGGACCGCGATCTGGAGGGAGCTGGAGCGAGACCACCGCCGCCCGACGTCGCATAGTGAGTACACGGCGGACCACTATAGTGGTCCAGGTGCTACAGCGAATGTTGAATGGGAACGCGGTCTAGAGGGAGCTTTAGCGACCGCCGCCTGACGTCGCAGAGTGAGTACACGGAGGGCCACTAAGTGGTCCAGGTGCTACAGCGGATGTTGAATGGGAACGCGGTCTAGAGGGAGCTTTAGCGACCACCGCCTGACGTCGCAGAGTGAGTACACGGAGGACCACTATAGTGGTCCAGGTGCTACAGCGGATGTTGAATGGGAACGCGGTCTAGAGGGAGCTTTAGCGACCGCCGCCTGACGTCGCAGAGTGAGTACACGGAGGACCACTATAGTGGTCCAGGTGCTACAGCGGATGTTGAATGGGAACGCGGTCTAGAGGGAGCTTTAGCGACCACCGCCTGACGTCGCAGAGTGAGTACACGGAGGACCACTATAGTGGTCCAGGTGCTACAGCGGATGTTGAATGGGAACGCGGTCTAGAGGGAGCTTTAGCGACCACCGCCTGATGTCGCAGAGTGAGTACACGGAGGACCACTATAGTGGTCCAGGTGCTACAGCGGATGTTGAATGGGAACGCGGTCTAGAGGGAGCTTTAGCGACCACCGCCTGACGTTGCAGAGCGAGTACACAGAGGACCACTATAGTGGTCCAGCTGCTAGAGCGGGTGAATGGGACCGCGATCTGGAGGGAGCTGAAGCGAGACCACCGCCGCCCGACGTCGCAGAGTGAGTACACGGCGGACCACTATAGTGGTCCAGGTGCTACAGCGGATGTTGAATGGGAACGCGGTCTAGAGGGAGCTTTAGCGACCACCGCCTGACGTTACAGAGCTAGTACACAGAGGACCACTATAGTGGTCCAGCTGCTAGAGCGGGTGAATGGGACCGCGATCTGGAGGGAGCTGGAGCGAGACCACCGCCGCCCGACGTCGCATAGTGAGTACACGGCGGACCACTATAGTGGTCCAGGTGCTACAGCGGATGTTGAATGGGAACGCGGTCTAGAGGGAGCTTTAGCGACCACCGCATGACGTTGCAGAGCGAGTACACGGCGGACCACTATAGTGGTCCAGCTGCTAGAGCGGGTGAATGGGACCGCGATCTGGAGGGAGCTGGAGCGAGACTACCGCCGCCTGACGTCGCAGAGTGAGTACACGGCGGACCACTTTAGTGGTCCAGGTGCTACAGCGGATCAATCAATCAATCATATATTTATTTGCATAAATGGTGGGTGTGTGGATGGTGAAAGGGACCGCGGTCTAGAGGGAGCTTTAGCGACCACCACCTGACGTTGCAGAGCGGGTACACGGCGGACCACTATAGTGGTCCAGGTGCTACAGCGGATGTTGAATGGGAACGCGGTCTAGAGGGAGCTTTAGCGACCACCACCTGACGTTGCAGAGCGAGTACACGGCGGACCACTATAGTGGTCCAGGTGCTACAGCGGATGGTGAATGGGAACGCGGTCTAGAGGGAGCTTTAGCGACCACCACCTGACGTTGCAGAGCGAGTACACGGCGGACCACTATAGTGGTCCAGGTGCTACAGCGGATGGTGAATGGGAACGCGGTCTAGAGGAAGCCGGAGCGACCACCGCCTGACGTCGCAGCGTGAGTACACGGAGGACCACTATAGCGGTCCAGCTGCTACAGCGGATGGTGAAAGGGACCGCGGTCTGGAGGGAGCTGGAGCGACAGTACCACCGCCTGACGACGCAGAGTGACACGAAAGATTAATGAGGATTGTTATAAAACAAACCTGGGATTAGGTGCCAAAGCGGACCCCTGACTCGTGTAGGGCACTACCGGGAAAAACGCTATAAGGATGATGAAATTAATACTTGGAACAAGCATAAAAATATCATAAAGCTGTATCCCGATTTTTCTGTTACTTTTCCGTAGTAGAAAAATTATGTCAAATCTTTCATTGCCGACTGTACTTTTCTGTATACCGTCATCAACTTATTGAGACGATTCTAACGAGCCCAAACTCAACGGGGTTACGTAGGCTAAGTCCTGAATTCCCATGGCCACCTTCTGTCTCCATCATCAGATCAGCTCGATGTTACTATAATATTGAATTGTCATCTAAACTATATATATACCCAAAATTTCAGCTTAATCGGATAACAAGTGACTGAAAAATGCGTTGCAAATTTTGACGGACAACTTACATACATATGGATAGTGCAAGTTAAATAAAAGCTTGTAAAAAAGTAGTCACTTCTTTTTTTTTAATTACGATCATCCCTTTTTGGTGGTAGTTCCCTAACCGCGTGTTCACACTGCGTCCCTTTCCGTGTCCGGGAGGCATCCCTCTTTTTCTCGCTTGCGATGTTTCGCCCAAGTGCGAAAGAGACGGATGCCTCCCGGCCACGGAAACGGACACTGAACACGCGGTAATAGCCAAGTCCGCTTTCACGTACAAGAAGGCATGCGTCATATTGCTGTCACTTAGAGCGGGTTGCACCAACTTATACCGGCCGATCAACATTAAATATGGCGCTGTCATTCCATACAAACAATACATTCAGATTGTAACAAATACCGCTTACAGGCGGTTTAGCGCAACCCGCCCTTACTTAGACTGTACGTAAACACCGTACATTTCGTAATGCTCACTTGCGACACTCTTTGCGTCGTGCGTCAGATCTTTAATAAATGAGTATTAGTCACAAATATACTCAGTGCACATCAAGACAAAGACTTACCAATTATCTCCTGTACTTTTATCTCTAGTGCAATATACTTGTTAAGGGGCTCCCATACGCCAATGACCATGAATGAATGATGATGATAGTCAATGTTCGTGAGGTAGGGCACAGCGAAATGTCATCCCGCTCGAATTTGGAGCAGCCCAACTGGGGAAGTACCTCCGCCTTACCACAGCCATAACACTACTACTTGCTCTGTAGTAGTGTTGTGTTCCTGGAGGTGAGCAAGGTCGCCAGAGCTCCCGAGGATGCGTTGTGTTGAGAGCGAGGGAATTTGTTCCTTCAGCAGTCAACACGGCGAATCCTCAAACATATCAAGAGTCGGCAACGCCCATGTTACTCCTTTGGAGTTGCATGCGTCTATAGGCTGCAGTGTCCGCTTACGATCAGGCGGGCCGTACGCTTGTTTGCCACCGTCGTTGTATTAAAAAAAAATGACCTTAGATGTGAATCCCTTAGTTTTCTCATGTTTTTTGTAGCTTATTATATTAACAACAACGGCTTTAAGCAATATAGTATCCCATATTTACTACAAAGTTCATTGTTTTCGAGATATTATCTGGAATCCTAGCTACAAAGTCCGCAGTAGCAGGATTGTGCGAATATAAAGGCGTCTTACTAGGCATCTTGCCTATCGCACCAAGATAAAATGCCAAACATGCGAGTCCCGGCTTAAGCAATTTAAATTAAAATCCCTAAGCAGTAGACGCAGTATGTTGGACCTAATGTTTTTACATAAGAATAGAAAAATAAAATCGACTCCTTAGAAATAGTTAATAGAGTTGGATTTAGAGTGCCGTCTCGATTTTTTTTTTTTTTACTTACATAGTTTCCTAAGGCCCTCCCCAGGGCCCTCACCTAATTGCCGATGTGCCGTCTCGACTGCCACGGTACCCAATGTGCGTCGCAGCCGAACGAATCTTGGGGCCCACGCGCCCATGCCTCGCGTGTCTCGCTTGTACAACAAACTCGCTAGCAGACTACCGTCGTTGGACGTATTCCACGACAGTGAGTCAGCATTTCAAAATATATTACTATCTGTTGATGACTTCGGGTAGTTTAGTAATTCTTTATTTTATTTTCATTTTATATAATTTAAAAGTTTTTATTGTGTAAGTACCTATCTTAAGGTTGCTAAAGTTTAAGCTCTATGTCTTTAATGCATGCCGTGATTGCCTGTAAGTGGGAGATCAATTATGAATGATGTTTAATATGTTTCTTATTGATGTGTGTTGTATTTTCTGTTGGCAATCCTAATAAACAAATATTTGGCATCAATGTTGAAAAATTTTAGGTCAAAAAACTGGTTTTCTGGCCATAACTTTAGTGTTAATTAGTTCAAAATGAAAACCCTAGACACGTTTTTAGAGACGTCATAGGCGAACCCAAAGTAGATTTCGTATATGTTAGATCTTTCACGTCAATAGAGATACGAAATAAGTGTTTTTTTGACAATGTTTAAAAATATCATACAAAGTTAAGTATTCATTTCTTTCAAAATCCGGTAGACAAAAGATTGAAGAACCGATAGCCGTTTGACTTTCAAGTCTATCTGTAGTGCAAAGTAGGAGATACGATTCAAAACTTGTCAAAAATCGATGAAAACCTCGGGTAGCCCTTAAATCTTGAGTATCTTTCTCCGCACTCCCTCTAACTAACTACAACTACAAGAGCAAGTGTAGCAGCTAGCTGGCTTCTACAGATTGAGTGTGACAGCTTGACGCATGCCTTGTTGAACATGAACCGCACTGGTGTGGTGTTAGGCCACGGTCTCCTATAAATCACGCCGTACGCTGCGTCACAACGCTTACTATGGAGATGTACTGATGTGGCCGACGACCACATCAGTACATCTCCATAGTAAGCGTTGTGACGCAGCGTACGGCGTGATTTATTGGAGACCGTGGCCTTAGCTAATGGGCGCGTCCGTTTCAGCGCGCACGTGGCACTCGCTCCGCAACCGCTACCTGCGCTACATCCTGCCCGCGCTCGGAGCCCTGGCGCTCCCGCCCGACCAGGTGTCGCGCCTGCGCGGCGCGGCCGCCGTCGGTCAGTACATACAGTCATACATACACACTATAGACTCTAGGATCCCTCAATAACTACAACTTAGAAAAGTTGAAAAACGGCTGAACAGATTTTCATGAAACATGGCTAAGAACGCTCGGGATAAAATTATCTATGACACAAAAAAAACCGCATTCAAATAGGTCTATCCGTTTGGGAACTACGATACCACAGACAGACACGTTAAACTTATAACACCCTTCTCTCTGTGCGTCGGGAGTTAAAGATCTCCTGAGGCTCGCGTTTGCGTTTTATTCTCAATTTGTATGGCATATGACAGCTAAACGCGAACGCGGTCGCAACGTTTTGTTTCGGTAAAACTTATACTAGAGCCTCTGATATGACCTAAGCACACGGCGTTTTTAATCTACTTCGAAAACAATTTGTCGGAATCTTTTTATGTATTTCCCCGATTACTTGAAAACGCCTGGAGCAATATCGCAAATTCTTTTTTTTTTATTAGATAGGGTGTCTTTCCCTTCCCAGGTGGCTCCATGCTCATCAGGCCAGGATCTGATGATGGGATCCTAGAAAATCGAGGGAACTCTTCAAAGGGCTTTGCTCAAAATTGGTTTCTGTTTTTTTTGATGGCACACTAACGCCACCTTGTTAGATGTGTAGAGTACTTTCATACAAACAATAGTTACTATGGCAGCTCAGCTCTAAAGTACATCCGTCTTGAGTTACGCGTCCTAATCTATAATAGCCAGTCTCTCGCCACCATCAATGTGCCTGCTGTTCTTAAGCCGCCTGGCATTGGCAGAGAATTATTTAATCGTATGGCATTCATTTTTAATGGCCTTTAAAGTTTGTCACTCTTTAGTACCACCCAGGGGACACGTGCGGGGTTGTGGTAGGTAGCTCCTGCGGACGCGAGTAACTGTTGTCCCCCCTTTGTCAAGTGAGTGGGCAACTCGCCCACGTTGTCAGAGACGATGGCAAAAGACCTGATGGAGTGTCTCTGGTTCCGTGGAGTTTGGTACGGATGTAGACACACTGGCACCGTCCCACCTCCAACGGACTACTTCTAAAGCGGGTGCAGCGGCGGAAAATGCCGAAAATTTGAATCGCATTAAATATAGAGGTCTCGGCAGGGAGTACAACACCATTTGGCGTCGAGACCCTCGGTCCGTGGGGTCCCAGTGCGCAAAAGTTATTTGCGGAAATCGCGAAACGTCTGGTTGACGTAACTGGTGACCGAAGACCTGGCGGCTTTCTCGCGCAACGCATCCTCGGTACAATGCCTCGAGGGCCGTTTTTTAGATTTAACTTAGTTTAATTTAATTTAGTTAATGTTAGTTATCTTCTATCCAATAGTTACTTATGACAAAACACATTTGATGTGTTTACATTATTTTCAGCGAATTGTATTATTTCATTCTAATTAACCCCTCACGCAAAGAGAGGGGTGTTATAAGTCTAACGTGTCTGTGTATCTGTCTGTGGTATCGTAGCTCTCAAACGGATGGACCGATTTGAATGCGTTATTTTTTGTGTCATAGATAATTTTATCCCGAGTGTTCTTAGCTATGTTTCATGAAGTCTGTTCAGCCGTTTTTGAGATATTGAACTTTGAAATGAAAATCTCGGGGGTTTTTCAACTTTTCTTAGTTCTTAACATGTATTTTCTATAATTTCAAACACAATCGTTGTATTGTTTATGATTGAATAAATTAATGAAAATTTATAGGCCCAGTTGAAGCGATTTTGGTACTGAATTGAAGTCGGTTAAAACTTTTTTTATTAAGTGCGTACACGCGTCGTGAATGCGCGTTTGTATCAAATCACGTGTATATCGACAGAAACGCGGTGTGCATAAGCCCTAACTTTACTGAAATCTAAAAGCCCGCTTTTGTCATGCCAGGACAAAGAAAATGTAAGAAACTGAGATATTAACTTGGATTTTGTGAAGACGAGAGTGAGTAGGTTTTTAGGTAAGCAGTTTATTTCATCATCATCCATTATTATCATGTAAAATAAACAAATGTGGCCATCTGTAGAAATGGAATTATCTATAAATAGCAATAGGGGTGTAGACACTAAATAAAATATTCAATGTTGTATTTTCTTGAAAAAGGATTAAAAATATAGTCAAATGGAGAAAAAATCAACGCAAGAGGTTAAATAATCACAAAGCTATACTCGTAAGTGTCCAAAGTTTTAAGAGGGGGTGTTCTGTCCCGTTTCCGCAAAATGCATTCTTCATATGAAACGATTGTCATTTACTAACACGCTCGAGGATCCTGACGTCACGATCACCGTGCGTTTTCTCTCTCTAACAAGCAACATTAAAACGGTTGTAGCTTCGTAATTATTTGAGATATTTGAATGGGATTTTCGTCATTAGGCATATTTTTTTGCCTTCTTTGAACGAATTTGAGTGTAGTACCCTAGTACCATATGACTCGGATATTCGAAATTCCATTTGGCACGGAAAAGGCAGCTAGTAATTACTAGCTGCTTTTTCTGGCCACCGTTCAATAACTGGCCACTTCATACAAAATGAACTCTATTCACCCATAATAGAATACATTTTTAGTATAAGGTGTTAAGGCGGGGCAGGAAACAAAGGTTGTAGGGTAAATCGCCAGTAACTGGCCACCCTTCAATAACTGGCCACGTTATACAAAATTTGTGGGGGAACAGAGTTCATTTTTAGTATGAGGAGGACAGTTATTGAAGGGTGACCAGTTACTGGCGATTTACCCTACAACCTTTGTTTCCTGCCCCGCCTAGCGGGCTCAGCCGGCATCTGAGCAAACATTACGAGTGCCTACCAGGCGGGTTCTTGGTTGCGAACGTGTTAAACTCTGTCAGAACTTGTATGACTTTGTACGTGCATTGTCGCCAAAACGGATGTATTATTAAGAAATCATAACTGTTCCCCGGTCTAGGTAATCTGAAGTCGCGTAATGGAACTCGACGCAACTCCATCTTCAACGCGCCGCGAGTTCGCAGCGCGGCCGCCGCGGGCCGCGTCCGGTTGCGGCCCGTTTCCGGATCGGACTCGGACGACACGAGAGGTATTGTATAATACAATTATTAAATATACAAATATTGTGCGCTTATTAAACTGAAGATAATTACCGCCCCGCTGAACGGCTAAAATGTTATGATTTTCAGCTTTGTCAAGGTGTCATTTACACTGTCTCTCTGTCCGACGCATGTTAGCAATCAAGAACGGCATTCGTAATGTTTGCTCAGCCCGCTACGCGAGCAGTAGCTATAAACCTACACGCCTAGCGAGTTCTGTCGGTTTCTGGTGTATTGTTCCATTTTTAGTCCGGTTGCGAAAGTGTTAAAGCGTTAATACTGTCGATATTGTCAAATCGGGAAATAACGGGGAATTTGATGAAATTTGGTACGAATGTTCATTTGAGGCACTGTTTTCATCTCATAAGTCCCTTCACCGGAGTGTACTATATAAAACGTCCGCCATATTGGAAAATGTACTCCATTCGTAAAAAAACGCGTTTTATTCGAAAACCAGGTTTTTTATGAAAATATAGTCTCGGACAACATAAAATTCTGCACAATCCTCGTGACTAAACGATTTTGACGAGAAAATATGTCTCCATGGTCAAAAACTATCTTACTAATTGCTATATATTGACAAGGTTATTTGTTTTACAGAGCGCACCCCAACCCCATCTCGACGCATCGCCCCCAAGACGCACCCCGCTAAACACCTCGCGTCCCCCGCTAAACCTCCCCTGTCCCCCGCTAAAGCCACGTCAACCCCCGTTAAGGCGACCTCGGCACCCGTTGAGGCGACCTCGATCCCCGTTAAGGCGACCTCGACGCCCGTCTCTCCGCGCTCCACTCGTCTCCGAGCGCGATCGTCGGTCGCCGCGTCGCCGACGCCAAAGAAAAAACGCATTCATCACTTGTAATAACTTAGGGTAGAGATTATTTGGGTAAGGACCAAAATCTTGGCCAATAAAATTTTCTATGAAAGTTTTCCGTTGTGGCGCGAAAATTAACAATAGAATTCTTATTTTTTGTGTGAACGGAACTTTGTTAACTTCTTCAGTTTGTATGGCTAGCTACCGACTAACCAGGCTAACTACTGGCCAGGCATTTGCACCCATTTAATCGCCGACTTTTTATAAAACTGTCATTGTAATTAGAATCTTGTACAGTCGAGTTCTCCAATATATGTACACTTTTTTACCAACTCGAATGCGGCCGCTAACAATTAGTATGCAAACGCGTTCGATTAGGTAAAAAAGTGTACATATATTTATGAACTCGACTGTACCTAGGACGTAAAAGTTGCTTTTTGAATGGACAACTGATGCAGTTCGGCAAACTCAAATAATGTCCACCTGTACCTTTATTTTGAAGTTTCGACATGAGCATAATTTAAATATACGGAGGAGCATTTTAGCAATCGTAACAGTAATATCTCGGAGTTGGACTCTTGGACAATAAGATATCGGTTAAGTTAATTTTATGGTTACGAAAATTTGCAAAGATAGTGAACTGTTGAGCTTTTCATGGATTAGATAGGAAGGACGTTATTTGAACGTTTGTGACCTTATGCATAGTCTCGTAAATCATTTTATAAACTAATTAATGGAAGTCTGGGTGGGAAGTCACCGTTAGTTAGGTTAGTTTTTTTACTGGCTGCAAATTATGGTGTACTCATTTTGTTTCAATGTCAATAAATCAAGAAGCTACTCAGGTAGCCTAGTTGTTCAGGCTGTCAATTGGCGGTCGTGGGTTCGAATCCCGGTTCGTACCAACGAGTTTTTCGGAACGTATTACCTAAGCAATATTTACCGTTAGCTTTTCGGCGAAGGAAAAGGTCATGAGGAAACCCAATAAGATCTAGTTTTCCCTCTGGATCGGAAGGTCAGATGGCAGTCGCTTTCTCTTAGTGCCTATGCCAAATCTTGGGACTAGGTGTCAAAGCGGACCCCCGTCTCCTTTAGGGCACAACCGGGAATAACGCTAGGATAATATTTCTATGTCAAAAAATCTTTTCTCACCGTGTCGTTTTTTTTAATTATTATAGTGGATCACCAACAGTGAAGAATCACGACCAGTTAGGGTGGGTTTCACGAACTTACACCCCGTTCACACTGCGTCCGTGTCCGGGAGGCATCCCTCTTTTTCTCGCTTGCGATGTTTCGCCCGAGTGCGAAAGAGACGGATGCTTCCCGGACACAGAAACGGACGCACTGTCAACGGGCACTTACGATTACCGACCGATCAACGTTAAACATGGCGGCGGCTGTCAGTCCATAGACTTGTCAAACTCTCCATACCATTCAGATTATAACGAACACCGCTTACGATGACAGACGTTTGGTGCAACCCAGCCTCAAGATCTCGTCATAATACCTAATAATATTTACTTTCGTGCTTCCGAGTTAGCCTAAGCCTTAGTTTTAGTCTACTTATTTTCAAATCAGAATATGGATGGGTCATTGTCAGATTTAGGTGCGCGTCTTTTCGGTGGACATTGCCAAAGTTAAGGGCTTTAAAAAACCAATTTTTGGTTGAACTCTGAATCCGCATAAACGGCGTCGCCTCTTCTGTAATTCTATGCGATAAAAACATATTATATATAAACATAAGCCCTCAACTATTGCCCACTGAAAAGACAATTTTTGTTTTACTGACTGACAATGACCCGGATGCCACTTACTGATCGTTTAAGCTCAGTTAATATTAAACTTGATTAATCTTCAACTTGATTGCTGCATAAAGCTTCTTACAGACTAACGCGGCCTGCGGTGGCGGTAAATAATTCAAGTTTACCGCAGGCCGCGTCAGTGTGATTACTGTCAACAGACCTGTCGCGTGTGAGCGGGCCTTGATTTGCGTTTTATAGCTGTCCAACATCGGTTTTGTCCGAGCTTCTGTACAGTCGAGTTCGAAAATATGTGCACGGACAAAGTGATTAAAAATATGTGAACTAGACTATTGTTAAGGGCATAAGGTTGTATAGATATTTTTGAACCTTTGGGAACGTGGAATTTTTACGAACTCGACTGTACATACCTATTAGGTGTTATATGTAAACATATAATCTGCCCGACCGGTGTTACTTAAAATGTCCATTATGATATATTTTCCACTAATAAAATAAAATAAATATAATATATAAGTTTTTATTTCGGATCCCAATTTACCATACTATTATCAAACGCTGTTGCAGGCGTCCATAGGCTACGGTGACGGCTTACCATCCCGCGGGCCGTAAGCTTGTTTGCCACCGCCGCGGTATAAAATCGTTCAACAGAACACTGGGGTTTAAATCCAGAACGGTCTTTAACATGCAATGAGTTTCGCTGATTGATTACCGATTTGTCCCACCAGTTGGTGCGCGAGAGTCCACTTAGCTGAACCGTCAAGTGGGACGTGGGACAAGCCTGGCATAGGGTAAAAAAAGTAAATGAGTACAAAATAATGAATTTATTCGATTTGGTTTCAACATCAACACAACCACTTCTTTGTCCGACTATATACAAACGCAATATTGTTCGGTGTTCATAAATTTCAATGACATAAATATTCGTATAGAAGTGACATTAAGCTGATTACCTACAATTTAATATATATTTGAAAGAAAGACACATAGTACTGCGAAAAGGATTACTATTTACTTTTATCAGATTTGTTGTAAGGAAATGCCACAAAATAAATAATGTAAAAGTCTCACCTAGTGAAGCCACCAAGGTTAGGATTTTCCTTTCACATTAATAGACTTTATAATTTACTAGCGGCCAAAAAACAAGCATATATACAAACATAGTTTCAAGTAAATGTCACATCTGCACGCTTCAAAGAGAATTTCCACTCATACAAAAAAATACATCTAGGTGTTGTATAAACATCGATTCCGCTCAGTACCTATCTACACCATTAAACATATTGTGCTTTCTGCGAATAAATAAAAAAAGATGTTTACACAATTTCATATCTTATGTGTTTAGAAATAAAGTGCATTATAGCCAGAATCATTATTTCAATAATAATAATAACGTTTCAATCAACATCATGTCAATTTTAATAAATAAGTACTAAATCAGGTATTACTTATGCTACAAAATTTCGCTAAATTAATTTACTGATACATATAATTGATACAGATAACCTCTAATGAGGTCATTCCACACCTAACAATTATCTTTTAAGTTAGAATGAAAGTTATGTATTGCTGTCTCATTCCAACTTGAAGCAATTTGTCGCAACAACGATAGCAAGTTGTTGCGACAAATTGCTAAGTGTGTAATGGCTTTAAGTCTAAAGCGGTGCAGGCAAATCTTGCATGGCCTACACTGGTGGTGGTACAAATAAAACTAAACTTATAATAAGGGTATCCACATTCACTTGAGAAAAACACATTACAACATGATACGAGTCACGCTTTAAATCATTGGTTTAAAAATACATTTATTCATTCGATGTCAGATTCTATGCATAAATATGTACACATTAAGTTAAACTTACTACCAATTGTGCGTAAGTACATTTATCATATCATAGTTTAAAAAATATTTGTCTTTAAAGTGTTGGAAGTCCAGAAATTTGTTTTTATAACAAAAGCTTTTAGTACAAGCTTTAGTATTAGCCATGGCATAGAACCAGCTCCTGGCTGCATCGTCAGGTCAACTTGATGTTATAATTATAGTGTTGTCATCTATAAAATAGTTTCCAAATTGATATGACCAACGGAGGTGGGTGAAACCGATTAGCAGGATTGGAACCAGCCAAAAAAATGTTTACATATATATGAATTACAGATGCTGTAGGTATATACTCGTAATATAAGGCATGTAAAAGAGAATTTTCAGGTTACATATCAACCATATTCCATCATTATTGTGCGAGTTGTTGTTGTTACACCCCGCTAATGTTACATTTTGGAAAGGATTCGGTTGCTTTTGAGGGGGTTTAAGGGGTTAGACTTCCCCATCTGCAAGAAACTAATTTGTTCAAATTGACTATCATAGTGATATTCCCAAAACTGTATATGGCGACTTGAAAGAGTCAAGTCACTAGCGGGTTCACTCGGACCTCAGACTTTTGACCATGGTTATATAAAAAAGTAAATTAGCTTATGTATAATCAAGTTATCACAATTATTGGACGCGAGTTCTTAAAAATACGCTCAATTATATTATTCCTATAGTTTATTGTAATCGTGACTCTGTAATGTAGAGTTGAGATCATGGATAGAAAAATATATGAGTAAGCAGTGTTGTGTGTGCGATTGTAATTACTTCACAGATGTGTCATTCACAGGAAAAACGGACCTTACCGTCTTTGGTGCTTTTGCATCAATCATAGTCATCATGTCCACTGCTAGACATAGGCCTCCCCCAAAAGGTGCCACAATGACCGGTCCTGCGTCACTATTCAGCAGACTCCCGCTGATCAGAGCACCAGTCCACCTTGTGAGGGTCTGCCCACGCTGCTTTAGCAATTATTTATGTGAATCGTAGCATCTGTATCACCGCATCGTTCATAAAGGCATAAGCGCCAGCGAAAATAAGGTGTTATGTCTCAGAATATAACACATGATCTTCAACCGCCCATCATACAAGAAAAATTGGAAATTACATTTGAGTCAACTAGAGTAGGAAATAGAGTAGTTTATTTTGTTTTAAAACCAATCTAAACAAAACAAATGTAACATTGTTTCAATTTAGAAAGGTATACGTGTCATTGAAGAAGATACGCAACGATAGAGCTAATGGCCGCAAATAATGTGAACCGGGCAGCTGGCACGAAAGGTCATGTTTTACGCGATATTCGGGCCATTTGAGCCGTAGAACTTGAGCATAACACCTATCGTGGTAGATGGGAGCCAACAACTCACTCGTCGGCGGAGCGAAAACGGGCCATTACTTCCTTGTTTGCAGATTTTTACACTAGTCCAAAAAACCTTTGACATAATCGGTGCATTACAGCTCCTCTGTACTCGGGCGACACGCTCAGTCGCGCAGCAGGCCTCGCGCTTTGGCGGTAAGCTTGCGGACTCGCCCGCGAGACGATATCGACACCGCGCCTCCGTTCTCGCTTGCACCTGTACAATAAACAATATGGTATTAAAAGGTGAAGTTTCGAGCACGTAGGTCTGTAAGTTTGCAAGGGGGTAATCTCCGGAACTACTCATGCTACTTCAATGTTTTACCTGTATATAGAATGGAGCTTCAGCCCGGACATGGGCAATATTATGTTATCCGGCGGCTCCGCGTGTGTTCTCAGTAATGCGCGGGCAGAGCTAGTAATATTATAAAGAGATAAAATGTGTGAGTTGTAGCTTAGCTAACATTATAAGCTATATCAAAAATGTTCATCAGCAGATATAATAGACCTTCGGGATGGAGATATGCTATAATATCGAATCGAACAATCATCGTGAAAACCTCCGAAAGGGCTCGAAGTTAATACAAGACATTACATTTCATATTTGAATCGACTTGCGACGCTATAGAGCGACGGTAGCATAGTGGTTCAGGCATGCGGCTGTCAAGCGGCGGTCGGGGGTTCGAATCCCGGCTCGTACCAATGAGTTTCTCGGAACTTATGTACGGAATATTTACCGTTAGCTTTTCGGTGAAGGAAAACATCGTGAGGAAACCGGTCTAATCCCAATAAGGTCTAGTTTTCCCTCTGGGTTGGAAGGTCAGATGGCAGTCGCTTGCGTAAAACTAGTGCCTATGCCAAATCTTGGGATTAGTTGTCAAAGCGGACCCCGGGCTCCTTTAGGGCACAACCGGGAATGACGCTAGGAGGATGATGATTTGAGACTTGCGGCCCGATCGGTTCCTCGCGCACGCGGACGGCTGCGCTCGGCTGTCGCCCTTGGCTATTGTCTACGGGTGGTATTCCACTTGCCCAAGATCTTTGTCCAATGTGCCTTTGATCAAATATATTGGATGACTTCATCAAATTTTACTAGAAACACTAATATTACGAACTAGCTTCCGCCCGCGACTTCGTCTGCGTGGACCCGGGATAAAAACTATCCTATATTTTAATCCAGGCTATAAACTCTTTGTGCAAAATTTCATCCAAATCGGTTGTTACTCATGCTTAACACGTTCGCAACCAAGAACCCGCCTAGAGGGCACTCGTAATGTTTGCTCAGATGCCGGCTGAGCCCGCTAGGCGGGCAGTAATATGAACTTACACGCCTAGCGAATTCTTTCGGTTTGTGGGGAATTGTTCCATTTTGAGGCCGGTTGCGAAAGTGTTAAACATGATTGAGTAACACACATCTAAACATCCAAACTGACATTTAATTCAAAATGGCTACGCAAATAGTAAAGTCAGAGGGAGCAAGTGCGCCTTTCATCAAACATACCGAGATCTACAGATATTTCACAAATAACGACATCTTACATTCATGCAACAAACTAAAACAAGTTTATTGCATGGATTTCAGCTAATTTATATTGATTTAAATGATGAATGAGGCGCACTTTCCCCCCCCTGGCGCACATACCCGAACTGACCATATAAAAACTAGAACCAAGATATTGGACAAGTGGTCACAAGTGGAATGGACCTCTGTCAAAGAAATTTGATTAAATATACACATTGGACAAGTATTCCAATACCACCCTACTGCAATAATTTAAAACGCGATGGTCGTGCACGTAATGGGAATGGCAGATGATGGTTAGTGTCGGGTCACTATCAGTATCAGTATGGGCACGCACCGTTCCCGTTGTGTGTGTGTATGTGTGTGTGGCGGTCGGGCGGCTGCACGTAGTCGTGGTCGGCGGGCGCGCGGCTCGTGCTCGCGCCCGCCGCGTGCAGCAGGCGCGCGCCGGCCGCCATGGCCGCCTCGGTCGCTGCGCTCTGCAGATTACAATATCTACATTAGTACATGGGTGCTATAAGGCGCAGGCGTGATCCTTTAAGGCGCATCGCACACAGCCACCGCACTTCAGTCCGGCGAAATTTGGTCTGTGGTACCTTGATTTTGTATACAAACTGAGGTACGGGCATACAACGTTGCGGACCGTCGTTCCGCAGCGGAATGCGTTCCGTTGAGGTACGGAACCCTAAAAAATAGTTTCTATCAAACGTATTTTATTGGTACAGTCGAGTTCTTCAATATCTATACAGACAACCTTTCAAAAATATCTTCACGTGTCAAAATGTCAGTAATAATAAAGTCTCTGTATAGATAGCTTTGAAAAGTTATCCGTCTAGATATTGGAGAACTCGACTGTACAAGCGCTTATTGCCGACTATACTTTTTTTGCAGACATTAGCCGTGTCCACACCGGATGCATGGCTCGGCCGAGCACGCCTCGCACGAGAGTGCGCGCTCAGTGTACACGTGGCTTGGCTCGGCTCGCCTGAGGCGTGCGACCGAGCATACATTTTTGACCGAGATCAACGGCCCTATAAATATCGCACTCGCTCACAAAATTTCACGAGAACCGGTTGAAAGATACGACCTATAGAGGGAACAGCTGGACAGCCGGACATACGAAAGTATCATGGCGATCGCGAGCTCAACTAATTGCCTTTAAGTAAAATCGGCCGAGCCAATTTGGCTCGGAATTGCCGCGCGCGGCACCGAGCCGGCCGAGCATGTGGACTGGCTCGGGCGAAGCGTGCGGCCGAGCATGCGGCCGGTGTGTACACGGCTATTGACACGTGTACTCGTTGAGGTTGTTCCAATAAGCCCGAACATGACTCGCAGCTTCACACCGCCTCTCTGTAGACACTATACCTGTGCGGCATGATGTCGCCTCCTCTGATGGTGCGGCGTGGCCCGCGAGTGGTGCGGCGCGCGTTTACTGATGGCCGCCGCCGAGTCCTCTTCGCTCTCCTCGTTGTAAAGCGCGGGCCGACGTATTCGCAGCTTCACACCGCCTCTCTGTAGACACTATACCTGTGCGGCATGATGTCGCCTCCTCTGATGGTGCGGCGTGGCCCGCGAGTGGTGCGGCGCGCGTTTACTGATGGCTGCCGCCGAGTCCTCTTCGCTCTCCTCGTTGTAAAGCGCGGGCCGACGTATTCGCAGCTTCACACCGCCTCTCTGTAGACACTATACCTGTGCGGCATGATGTCGCCTCCTCTGATGGTGCGGCGTGGCCCGCGAGTGGTGCGGCGCGCGTTTACTGATGGCCGCCGCCGAGTCCTCTTCGCTCTCCTCGTTGTAAAGAGCGGGCCGACGTATTCGCAGCCTCACACCGCCTCTCTGTAGACACTATACCTGTGCGGCATGATGTCGCCTCCTCTGATGGTGCGGCGTGGCCCGCGAGTGGTGCGGCGCGCGTTTACTGATGGCCGCCGCCGAGTCCTCTTCGCTCTCCTCGTTGTAAAGCGCGGGCCGACGTATTCGCAGCTTCACACCGCCTCTCTGTAGATAATCATCATCGTCATCAGCCTATATACGTCCCACTGCTGGGCACAGGCTTCCTCTCACGGGCTATAGAAAATACGACATACTATATCGGGCTCGAATGACTTTGTAATCGCTACACATCTTGAATATTAGAAAAACTGTACGTTTGTAAAAAGATGTGCAAAGATTTTAGACTTTAGTCGACTCAGAAATATGACTCGTATACGTTGACGGATAAATAAGTTTCTGTCAATAAAAATATTTTTGGTACAAGCTTTTATTGCCAACTGTTCTTTTTTGTATAGCGTCATCAACTACTCGTTGAGACGATTCTAACGAGCCCAACTTCTCTCCCCCCCTTCTCTCTCTATCGTCAGATCAACTCGATGGTACCATAATACTGAACTGTCATCGAAACTATACTTAAACCCAAAATTTCAGCTCAATCGGTTGAAGATATCTGCTTCAAAATTGAGATACAAGATTCCACCCGAATAAACATAGTTACATACATATATTGCAAGTTAAATAAAAGCTTGTAAAAACGTGACAGCTGTAAAAGCTTTAGGCCGGGATGAGGGTAGTAAGTAAGAGCTTAGCTTAACAGTACCTATCACTTTACTATTCGAAAAATCCATTAGGGAGGGGTGTGTACCATCTCTATGGAAACGTGCACTAGTTACACCGATACCAAAAGGGTTAGCACCGAGATAGAAAATTATCGCCCAATATCGAAATTGTGTCAACTAGGTAAAATCCTTGATAATATGGTTAGTGATCAACTTTCTTCTGCAATGCGTCGTCATGCCATTCCAAACCAACATGGTTTTCTCAGCGGTCGTAGTGTTGACCCCGACTCTCTTATCTCATACAGAATTCATATTAGATGCATTAGATAACAACTATCAAGTGGACGCAGTGTATACTGATTTTGCCAAGGCATTCGATAAGGTTGATCATTAGCGCTTACTTTTGAAACTCTGTTATTTCGGTATACGAGGGCTGCTCCGAAAGTTCTTAGCTGCTCCGGCTCTACTCATGCGATTACAATATTATTTATACCATTGTGAGGGATATTTCAGTACTTATTGAAGTGGTGTAAACACATTTTTAGAAAACGCTTAGTTTTTTTAATTTATTTTTTACTTAGAAGCGTCGAAGCCTAACCATCAGTTATAAAAATCAGTAATTGAGACTCCTTATGTGCTGTCATTTTATAAACAGTATTTGTTAAAAAACAATTCGTTTTTTACGTATAAATCGTTTTGATTGAGTAAACATTAAGTATTATGATTGAATAGTTGTCAAGAATGAGTCTTTCGTTAAAAGTAAAAAAATCTGATATGTAAAAAAAAATTATATACACTTATAACATTGTTTATTGATTTATACATTGGAAATAGCAAAAGAAACAGAATAATTAGTACCGGGTAAATTTTAGATCGATTTTCTAAGATTTCAATACGAAATTCATTTAATTGTGCCTAAAATTGCCGTTTTTTCTAAGCAATTCGTAACTCCATACAAAACAGCTTTCAGTTAAAAATATATAATAAAAAAACGAATCGCGTTAATTTATAAAAAAAACATGGCCATAATTAGCATTGAAATATCCCTCACAATGGTATACTTGTAAATAATATTGTAATCACATGAGTAAAGCCGGAGCAGCTAACAACTTTCGGAACAGCCCTCGTACACGGCGACCTGTACCGCTGGATAAAATCTTATGTTGAGAATCGTTCACAGCTGGTAGCTGTGAAAGGACACACTTCTCATTATAGACCTATTACTTCCGCTGTACCGCAGGGTTCACATTTAGGCCCTTTGTTATTCGGGCTGTATATTAATGATATCACAGACTGTATAAAAAATTCAAACATGCTTGACGACATTAAAATATTCAGAGTTATCAAAAATATGGACGGATAATAATAATAATTTTCAGGCCTTTTGTACCTCAAATGACTTATTTTCAAATACAGACAAATGCTTTATTATTCGTTTCAGTAGAAAGCGAACATCTATAAACTTTAAATACACACTGCAATAAAGAGCGGACTCGGGTAAACCAGATTCGTGACCTTGGCGTTATCATGCACTCAAAACTTACCTTCGTTCCTCACATAGACAACATAGTGGCTAAATCTTTTAAACAACTGGGATTTATTTTGCGTGTAGCCCTTTAGTAGACCGTCAACTTGCAAGGTATTATTTAGCAGTTAAGTACGTACTTAGTAGGTTAGAATTTGCTAGGCGCTGTTTGGAATCCATTTTATAAAATACATATTGATAAAATAGAGAAAGTACAGAGAAAGTTTGTAAAAGCAATACGGGTGTAGACTCGAAAATAATTATTACTCAAAACGAAAGCAGGCAAAAAATATGCCTAGTGACGAAAATCCCATTCAGATATCTCAAGTTAGTGACGTCACACTCTGCGAGCGTCATAGTAAATGGCAATCGCTTCATATGAAGCAGCGTTTCCCGGAAAAGGGACAGAACATGCCCCCTCTTAATGCTGAGTGGCCTAATTAAAGTACGAGACTTAAAATAGTATTTTTCACAATCGTGTTATAATAGAGAGCTTTTTAGTCGAGTACCGTGTTTAGGCCACGAAGCTTGCTGAGTGGCCTAAGTAAGGTACGAGATTAAGAAGCTTGATTATGACACTATTGTGAACAATACTTTTTGTACGAGTTCATTAAAATTAATAATTTAAGTCATTAATACGAGTATACCGCTTTGACGACCGCTTTAGCCTAGTTGGTAGTGACCCTGCCTACGAAGCAAGAGGTCCCGGGTCCGAATCCCGGTAAGGGCATTTATTTGTGTGATGAGCACGAGTATTTGTTCCTGAGTCATGGATGTTTTCTATGTATTTAAGTATTTATTTATCTATATAAGTATGTTTATCGTCGTCTAGTAACCATAGTACAAGCTTTGCTTAGTTTGGGACTAGGTCGATTCGTGTAAGATTGTCCCCTAATATTTATTTATTTATTTATTTTATATAAGAAAACTAAATATCGTAAGTAGGTACTACTATATTGTCTAGTTCGACTATTGTAAAGGCTCTTTGTCTTTTCAGGTAGCAAGGTAAGTGTGGCTTCCTCTGCCATATTAGTTATTTCTTGAGGAGTTAAAAATGTTTCATCACTGTCACTGCTCAATTTCTTAGTTTTTATTTTAACTTTTTAAGTTTAGCTTTGAAAAGAAGTTATCACATCACACCACCGGCGTCCGTACTGTTGCAGTACTGTGCTGTGATTGTCTAAATACTAGCCAATCACAAAGCGTAGTTTTTTTTTTTAATTATTATGCCCTGGATACAGCAGCAAGTTCAAGTAGATTTTTGGCATGACGCGACGCTGCTACGTTCTGAAACGCCATAGATTGGGAATCTTGTATCGGATCGAGTCTCCTTAAACAAGGACACATTATTGAAATACGAAGTTCTATTTTCAAATTTTTTTTGGTTGTCTAGAGGGTATCGAAATAGTTATTTCGATTGTCCATAGAGCATAAACTTTTTCATCAGAATAAAAGTATTCCATTGCGTTATGGTTTGCGAGGTTCTAATTTAAAGATTATAGTCGCCGAGTATAAAAAGCTAATTATATTACTATTGTATACAATACTTTTTCTACGAGTCAACTGAACTAATTAAACAAACCTGGTATCTATTGAAAACGAAGTGCAACCAACGGCTTTTTCTTTTTTGTGCGTTGATGTCTAATACCTTTTGACTTTCTCATGATGGCGTCCTATTGGTCAAATACATTTTAGTTGTCTCAACAGTTATGAAATGTTGAGTTGGGAGCTCCATTGTAAAAAGTATGTGATTTTAGTTTGGTGTACAAAGTCTTAATTCAAACATTAAGGTCGACGAGTATAAAAAACCCTTTTCATATCCCCCGTAGCCATACTTGTTATGCAAAAAACGATTTCATTAGAAGAGCGTGCAGGCTTTATGACGAAAAATTTCAGTCGTTCGATATTCTCCATGAGACATTTTGTAGCTATTATCTTTGTATTCAACAACTATAATACAAATTCATCATAACTGTACGTTTTCTGGCAATGTTTATACTATTAACGATGTATCTAGATAACTAAAAATTCTTAATGTTTAGGTTTACATATTCTTTTTTTTTTTTTTTTTTTTTTTTTTTTTTTTTTTTTTTTTTTTTTTTTTTTTTGAACCTGACTGTGGCTATAATAGGACGGACCCAATATAGCGGTCGAATTGCATGGTTGGAGGGTAGCCTGGGGAAAATCCAGGGGGAGCCTCCGGCACGACCACGCGGGAAAGTTTGTACACTGGAATACTCTACGAGTTTGCGCTCCAGTGAGATTGGTTGAACGGTATCAACCGAATCTGGGGTGTGAGTGGTGTCGAACTACTGGGAGTTTTATCGCTGGTTCGCTAAAACCTAGCCTAGCTGAGAAGAGTCCAGCAAGAAACTCAGCTAGGCCCGACCTGGGTCGGACTGACTCTACCCGGTATGCGGCGGTACCGGGACGAATAGGGGCTGTATGTGTCTGTGTTGTCGTGAATTCGCGGTGGACGTCCCCGCCGGCGGGAACGCCGAAGTGTACGCGATGGGATGGACGCCGAAAGCGCAGCGTTCCATCTTTCGATGGACGCTGTGATTTCGTCGTCCGGGTCCGTGAGTGTGTGCCTAGGACGCCGGACCGTGCGGCCCCTAATCAGTGAGCGCCGAGTAACGACTGAGGGGGGTTACATATTCTGATTAAGGAAACTCATCATATCAGCCGAAAGATGTCCACTGCTGGACAAAGGCCGTGGACATCCGAGAGTGCCACGATGACTTAAGTTCTTCTTCTGTTAAGTTCTTGTTACATAATTTGTTATTTGTTAAGTTGAATAAATACTTTTATGATTGTTGCATGTTTCACTTTTCAGATCCATTTCATAGTTGTGTGATTATTTTGAAACCTACAATGTGACTGGCAAAGTATGAAGGGAAGCGTACTTAGGTAACTAAAATGTGATTTATATCATGTTTTAGAAACGTTTTCTTCCTAACTTTGATAGTCGCATTGTAGGCTTCAAAGTCAAAACAGAGAATACAACTTTTGTATACGTGTGTGCGTGTTGCGTGAATACGTATGTGTGCGTTAGTGTGTATGTGAAGCGTGCACGCTGCACGCATGCGTGCGTCAGAGTAGTTCAATCCACTCGCTGCTAGGCGGCTGTGGGACCAGTAATTTCTTGGTGTTGCCACTCTTTACATAAATATACTTATTATACTCTTTGGTAAAGTGTCCGATTGAAATGGGAGTTGGTACCATGCTATGGAAACTTAGAACCTATTGCAAATCCAGATTTTGATTGGAAACGGTGATGCCACCTACTCGCCACATTTCTAGGTAGCTGTTGCTGCAGCGAACTAAAATATCAGTGTTGTTACATTCAAATATTTCATTTGATGTAGGGAGATTGATACGTGCTACGTAAATGAATATGAGGAGTTAAATAATGAGAAAACCTGTTAGTATTCAGGTTTTAATAAACATAAAATTGTACATTATTTGAAATAATACACGGAGAAATATTGAATGACAATGACATGGCAGGCAGGAGTAAAATTAGAGGTTGGCAAGGAAGGAGGTGGCAAATAGATCATATCACGTCAAGGAGAACAGTATATTGTATAATGGTAACACAACATTGTGTCTGCTTGACATAAGTATAATGTCGTTTTGCGTGAAATATGTTGACATAATTTGCGTCAATAAATCCAATTAAAATTTTAATATTTAACGAAGTTTGTTTGTGATTTGTGCATTTATCTATTACTGGAGGACCTGGAAGGGCTATAGACACCGCTAGTCGACCGAGCGCGGCGGTCTGTTGAGAAATATCTAGGAAAATGTAGTACCGAGTGACCTTGGTTTTGGATGAGCGTGTCGTTTTAATGTTTCTTGCTTTATATTAATAATATGCTCCTTTCCATGCATGAAGTTACTAATGTATTGTTAATAACTTAAATAAATCTGTGTATTCCTCATTTTTACGTTTCATTTCACAACAGTTATTACAAACATTTAAAATACTGATTAATAAAATACGACCGAATTGAGAAGTTCCTTCTTTTTTTTTATCGTTTGAAAAGTTTTATCCGCCACAGCACAGATGGCGCTTGTACGCAAGCATAAAATGCCTTCTCAATTTGGCTGAGTTGCCTGTCTATCTCAGTATGTATATTGTAGTCTTTGGTTGGTACTACATGGAAACTGTAAGTCCATAAATTAGTAGTTTTTAATGTGTTAAAAGTAACAATATGTGTTTGCACCGTTGCTATGCACTCACTTGGTTACCAATCGGACGGCGGCTCTGTCCTAAGTAATTCGAATCGAACAACCGTTAGCTAGTTTGTACTAGTGACACCGCCATCTAGCGGTCCACAAAAGCTAAATCGTCTTGAACATACCTCCGCCTAAATGACCGGGGGTCATTTGTTAAACAAAATAAACATAACACAACGGACTGTACTCGCACTTACTAAGATAATAATGTCTATTTTGTCCACTATTTACACTATTTGGCCAAGTTGTTTGTTCAGTTTGTTTCTAAAAAAATAAAATAAGAGCAGATACTGTCTACTCATAGATTATTCCACTCACCCGACTATGCGAAGGCCTCGACCTACTCGCGCCCGAATGCTCCCCTTGCGACGCGTCGTTCTCTTGTCTCTCTCTGCAACAACATTATAATTATAGTACATTGTTCAACGAGGGGCGTAAGTGGAATATTGCGAACAAGAGTCTATGACTCGAGTTTGCAATGTTCTTACGCCCGTGTTATACATATTAAAATTATTCCGTGTTTTTCATCACATTTGCGAGGAAACAAATACATTTTAGATGAAATGAATACAAATGGTAATAAAAACTGCAACATGTCAGTCGTCCATTTTGTTGAATTTGACGTGAGGCGCGTATGGCAAAGACCCTTCGGTATACAGCCACGATTTGAAAGCACTTAAAAACATTTTACATAGACACTAAATAACTACATATTAAATCTGTAAATAATTCAGTTAAACATGTTTAAGTAGTTTTTTAAGTTTAAATTTATTTATAAATACGTTTTCAGACATCGTATTTGATATAAAACCTCTTTGCTTTGTAACTGCCGCACGAGTGACAGATACAATTTAAGAAAAAAACCATTACGCCCGTGGGCGTAACACAGGCTATTACAGCTCTGTATGTCTGCGCATTATGAAGCCCTTTTCGAGCAAGTGTGATGAAAACTTATTTATTTACCTCTCTGATGTTTCCCGACGTTTCGGATGTGTCACAACATACATTTCCATTATATTTCATCTATTTATTCAGCATTAAATTGAATATATAGTTTAACCCAAAGTGCGTATCTAAAATAATCATCACTACATAGTATAAAACAAAGTCGCTTCCCGCTGTCTGTCCCTATGTATGCTTAGATCTTTAAAACTACGCAACGGATTTTGATGCGGTTTTTTTTAAATAGATAGAGTGATTCCAGAGGAGATACGGTAGCCTAGTGGTTCAGGCATGCGGCTGTCAAGCTGCGGTCGTGGGTTCGAATCCCGGCTCGTACCAATGAGTTTTTCGGAACTTATGTACCGTTAGCTTTTCGGTGAAGGAAAACATCGTGAGGAAACCGGTCTAATCCCAATAAGGTCTAGTTTTCCCTCTGGGTTGGAAGGTCAGATGGCAGTCGCTTTCGTAAAACTAGTGCCTATGCCAAATCTTAGGATTAGGTGTCAAAGCGGACCCCGGGCTCCTTTAGGGGCATTACCGGGAATAACGCTAGGAGGATGCTGATGAGAGTGATTCAAGAGGAAGGTTTATATGTATAATATAGTACAGTCAGTATCATCACATAGTTAGTAGCCAAATATATCGTCACACTTCCTTATTCCCATAGTAATAAAGACGTGTTCCGATATATTTGCCTACTTTGGCTGCTACTAACTATATGATGCTGACTGTACCCGTGCGAAGCCGGGGCGGGTCGCTAGTACACAATCCATATCCATACTAATATTATAAATGCGAAAGTGTGTCTGTCTGTCTGTCTGTCTGTCTGTCTGTCTGTCTGTTACCTCTTCACGCTTAAACCGCTGAACCGATTGCGATGAAATTTGGTATCGAGATAGTTTGAGTCTCGGGGAAGGACATAGAATAGTTTTTATCCCCGAAATCATCCCCTAGGGGGGTGAAATGTGGGGTAAAAGTTTGTATGGAGTTGCGATATAAACGAGTTCCACGCGGACGGAGTCGCGGGCAGAAGCTAGTAAAATATAAATAGTAATAATAGTCATCACAATAAAGAAGTCCCATTGTCCGGTAATTGTGGCACTAATACTAACAATTACATGGTTCAACTCACGTATTCTATGTCACTACGGGCGACATGTTTCGAACTCTTCGGGAGTTCTTCTTCAGGATGAGTGTTTTCGCGGCGGTGGTGCGGCGGCGGGCGGTTGAACCGTGTAATTGTTAGTATTATTTCAACATATCTCACGAAAGTTTAAATTCGATAATAGGGAATATGCATGTGATTTAGAAATGGACAAAAAAAATCACGTGTAATCTATATTGCTTAATAAATATACACACATGATTATTTTTTCAAACTATCATGTTTCTATTGATAAAATAAATTGTTTAAAAGTACTATTTTTGGCTTATTATAATCTCTGCACCACCTACTACATAATCTAGTTTTATCTCTTTCTCCGATACCCAAAGGTTGTCTGGAAGAGATCGCTCTTCAGCGATAAGACCGCCTGTTGTCTACCTCTACCTACATGTTATTGTATTGTTTCTCTTTTTAACTGCTTTGTTTGTGTGAGGTGTGCAATAAAGAGTATTTGTATTGTATTGTATTGTATTGTATTTTTCAAATTCCCTCGCAAATTTCCAAAACGCAACGCTATTGGCGGAGCGAAACGTGACGTCACCGTGCAGGTCGTTAGTATGATTATTGAAAGTTATTCGCATTGTTTGGCCGCTGTTTATGATAAATAATCAGTGTTTTTTGGTAATTATTAAGTGAAAAAAGACTCGCCACAATGACTGAAGGCGGTTTTGTCAAGGCACAGTCGGATAATCTGCCTAAAATTGATGTGTTCATGATGACTACATTTAATACATACTTCGCAAATATTTGTGACTTTACGTCCGCTGAACTAAGAGGAGTAAAAGCTGCACAAGGTAAATAAGTTACAGATCCATACTAATATTATAAATGCGAAAGTGTCTGTCTGTCTGTCTGTCTGTCTGTCTGTTACCTCTTCACGCTTAAACCGCTGAACCGATTGCGATGAAATTTGGTATGGAGATAGTTTGAATCCCGGGGAAGGACATAGGATAGTTTTCATCCTGGAAATCACCCCCTAAGGGGATGAAATGGGGGGTTGAAGTTTGTATGGAGCTGCGATATAAGCGATTTCCACGCGGACGGAGTCGCGGGCAGAAGCTAGTATTCAATAAATTTTCATATTCCTTGTTTTTTTTATACTCGTGAGATTGGTCAACTAAGTAATTACTAATTAGAACCTATTTTGGCGATTCAAATAGCTAGACTTTTAAACTACTTCAAATAGGTGTCTTTGTTAAATAAGTGGAATAAAAAACTAGTACATATGTATCCATACTATATACTATTATACTATACTATATACTATAACTATATCCCTACTTCCATCCATACTATCCATACTATATACTATCCATACTAATATTATAAATGCGAAAGTGTGTCTGTCTGTCTGTCTGTCTGTTACCTCTTCACGCTTAAACCGCTGAACCGATTTGGATGAAATTTGGTATAGAGATAGTTTGAGTCCCGGGGAAGGACATACGATAGTTTTTATCCCGGAAATCATCCCCCAAGGGGATAACGTGGGGGGTTGAAAGTTTGTATGGAGCTACGATACAAACGAGTTCCACGCGGACGGAGTCGCGGGCAGAAGCTAGTATTATATAATCAAAGATATGTAGGTAAGTACCTATTAGGAATATTAAATTTTAATAGAATGATAAAAGATTTTAAGTACTTACATATTTAATACTCACTTCGAAATGATCTTCACAACAATATAAACTACTCAAGCACGATACATTATCTCTCCTCATCGCCTTACACCACTTTATCCTTATATTTGCACCTTTGGGCATGGGTATGAAAATATTTGCAGTTTTAACTTGTAATATTATTTTCACACATAGGGACAATACAATATTTATAATAAGCTTTTGTGTGCTCTTCCATTACAATAAGTTGATCTTATAAGCTTTAATCACTCACATTTATTAAAAGTGTGAATCAAACACTTTGTTGTTAATTTGTTCTTAGTGCACACTGCACGGTGACGTCACAAATGAGCGCGCCAAAATGGTGGCGTTTTGATCGTCCGAAAATTATAGTAGTTTTAATTATTTATTTTTAGCTTATTTAATAATACTGTGATAGTGTTATATTTTTTTCCGTTTATATAATTACTTATAGAATAGATAAAAAAAAAAAAAAAACATGAATATTCCCTATTGTGGCACTCTTTGGGGGAGGTATGATACCTGTATCGCTGCAGCGGCTCGTCGTCGCTCGAGCAGCGCGGCCGGTACGAGTGGTCGGACTCGTACCGCCGCTGCTCCGGGGAGTGTTCCTCGTTGGCGGTTTTTTTTAAATAGATAGAGTGATTCCAGAGGAGATACGGTAGCCTAGTGGTTCAGGCATGCGGCTGTCAAGCTGCGGTCGTGGGTTCGAATCCCGGCTCGTACCAATGAGTTTTTCGGAACTTATGTACCGTTAGCTTTTCGGTGAAGGAAAACATCGTGAGGAAACCGGTCTAATCCCAATAAGGTCTAGTTTTCCCTCTGGGTTGGAAGGTCAGATGGCAGTCGCTTTCGTAAAACTAGTGCCTATGCCAAATCTTAGGATTAGGTGTCAAAGCGGACCCCGGGCTCCTTTAGGGGCATTACCGGGAATAACGCTAGGAGGATGCTGATGAGAGTGATTCAAGAGGAAGGTTTATATGTATAATATAGTACAGTCAGTATCATCACATAGTTAGTAGCCAAATATATCGTCACACTTCCTTATTCCCATAGTAATAAAGACGTGTTCCGATATATTTGCCTACTTTGGCTGCTACTAACTATATGATGCTGACTGTACCCGTGCGAAGCCGGGGCGGGTCGCTAGTACACAATCCATATCCATACTAATATTATAAATGCGAAAGTGTGTCTGTCTGTCTGTCTGTCTGTCTGTCTGTCTGTCTGTTACCTCTTCACGCTTAAACCGCTGAACCGATTGCGATGAAATTTGGTATCGAGATAGTTTGAGTCTCGGGGAAGGACATAGAATAGTTTTTATCCCCGAAATCATCCCCTAGGGGGGTGAAATGTGGGGTAAAAGTTTGTATGGAGTTGCGATATAAACGAGTTCCACGCGGACGGAGTCGCGGGCAGAAGCTAGTAAAATATAAATAGTAATAATAGTCATCACAATAAAGAAGTCCCATTGTCCGGTAATTGTGGCACTAATACTAACAATTACATGGTTCAACTCACGTATTCTATGTCACTACGGGCGACATGTTTCGAACTCTTCGGGAGTTCTTCTTCAGGATGAGTGTTTTCGCGGCGGTGGTGCGGCGGCGGGCGGTTGAACCGTGTAATTGTTAGTATTATTTCAACATATCTCACGAAAGTTTAAATTCGATAATAGGGAATATGCATGTGATTTAGAAATGGACAAAAAAAATCACGTGTAATCTATATTGCTTAATAAATATACACACATGATTATTTTTTCAAACTATCATGTTTCTATTGATAAAATAAATTGTTTAAAAGTACTATTTTTGGCTTATTATAATCTCTGCACCACCTACTACATAATCTAGTTTTATCTCTTTCTCCGATACCCAAAGGTTGTCTGGAAGAGATCGCTCTTCAGCGATAAGACCGCCTGTTGTCTACCTCTACCTACATGTTATTGTATTGTTTCTCTTTTTAACTGCTTTGTTTGTGTGAGGTGTGCAATAAAGAGTATTTGTATTGTATTGTATTGTATTGTATTTTTCAAATTCCCTCGCAAATTTCCAAAACGCAACGCTATTGGCGGAGCGAAACGTGACGTCACCGTGCAGGTCGTTAGTATGATTATTGAAAGTTATTCGCATTGTTTGGCCGCTGTTTATGATAAATAATCAGTGTTTTTTGGTAATTATTAAGTGAAAAAAGACTCGCCACAATGACTGAAGGCGGTTTTGTCAAGGCACAGTCGGATAATCTGCCTAAAATTGATGTGTTCATGATGACTACATTTAATACATACTTCGCAAATATTTGTGACTTTACGTCCGCTGAACTAAGAGGAGTAAAAGCTGCACAAGGTAAATAAGTTACAGATCCATACTAATATTATAAATGCGAAAGTGTCTGTCTGTCTGTCTGTCTGTCTGTCTGTTACCTCTTCACGCTTAAACCGCTGAACCGATTGCGATGAAATTTGGTATGGAGATAGTTTGAATCCCGGGGAAGGACATAGGATAGTTTTCATCCTGGAAATCACCCCCTAAGGGGATGAAATGGGGGGTTGAAGTTTGTATGGAGCTGCGATATAAGCGATTTCCACGCGGACGGAGTCGCGGGCAGAAGCTAGTATTCAATAAATTTTCATATTCCTTGTTTTTTTTATACTCGTGAGATTGGTCAACTAAGTAATTACTAATTAGAACCTATTTTGGCGATTCAAATAGCTAGACTTTTAAACTACTTCAAATAGGTGTCTTTGTTAAATAAGTGGAATAAAAAACTAGTACATATGTATCCATACTATATACTATTATACTATACTATATACTATAACTATATCCCTACTTCCATCCATACTATCCATACTATATACTATCCATACTAATATTATAAATGCGAAAGTGTGTGTGTCTGTCTGTCTGTCTGTCTGTTACCTCTTCACGCTTAAACCGCTGAACCGATTTGGATGAAATTTGGTATAGAGATAGTTTGAGTCCCGGGGAAGGACATACGATAGTTTTTATCCCGGAAATCATCCCCCAAGGGGATAACGTGGGGGGTTGAAAGTTTGTATGGAGCTACGATACAAACGAGTTCCACGCGGACGGAGTCGCGGGCAGAAGCTAGTATTATATAATCAAAGATATGTAGGTAAGTACCTATTAGGAATATTAAATTTTAATAGAATGATAAAAGATTTTAAGTACTTACATATTTAATACTCACTTCGAAATGATCTTCACAACAATATAAACTACTCAAGCACGATACATTATCTCTCCTCATCGCCTTACACCACTTTATCCTTATATTTGCACCTTTGGGCATGGGTATGAAAATATTTGCAGTTTTAACTTGTAATATTATTTTCACACATAGGGACAATACAATATTTATAATAAGCTTTTGTGTGCTCTTCCATTACAATAAGTTGATCTTATAAGCTTTAATCACTCACATTTATTAAAAGTGTGAATCAAACACTTTGTTGTTAATTTGTTCTTAGTGCACACTGCACGGTGACGTCACAAATGAGCGCGCCAAAATGGTGGCGTTTTGATCGTCCGAAAATTATAGTAGTTTTAATTATTTATTTTTAGCTTATTTAATAATACTGTGATAGTGTTATATTTTTTTCCGTTTATATAATTACTTATAGAATAGATAAAAAAAAAAAAAAAAACATGAATATTCCCTATTGTGGCACTCTTTGGGGGAGGTATGATACCTGTATCGCTGCAGCGGCTCGTCGTCGCTCGAGCAGCGCGGCCGGTACGAGTGGTCGGACTCGTACCGCCGCTGCTCCGGGGAGTGTTCCTCGTTGGTGGAGGTGGACCCTGTTGAGCCGTCTGTGAACCTTTCTCGGGTCCTGGTGATATAATAAACACATTAACAGATAGCCCATGTTACTGCATAAGGCTTCTAGTAAAAGTAAAGTAAGACTAAACCTACCCCCTGTCCGGGGGGTATAGGCAGAGGGGAAATTTTAGTAAGTGCACATTTTACAAACTAGGCGAGCGAAAAAAATGGCGTTCGGCGTTTTCGGCCACGTGAGATACAGATGATAAAATTTTTGATCATTTAATTTTAATAGATGAAAATACTATATTAGTGCAATTAGTAATTACCCACCTTGGCGGAATAGGTCCGCTTTACTTTACTTTTTTTTAATGACAATAATGTTTAGTACAGTCAGTCGGTGCAGGAAACCTAAGTACAGTAATACCCCGGTTCACGCGAGGGATCCGTGTTGGAGAATATCGCGTTAAGCGAACGTCGCGTATAACGGGGTCAAAAAAACAATCACAATTTACTGACTTAAATGAACTAAACTTGACTCATTCATACATACATACCCGCCTTTATCCCTAAAAGGGGTAAGCAGAGCACATGAGACTTGTGTCCAGTGCCACTGTTAGCATAAATGTGGGTATAAAAGATCAACAAAATGTGATATCGCAGTGATAGGTTGCTAGCCCATCGCCACAACACACTTCAACCCTGTTTTCCCTTAGTCGATTCTTACGACACCCACGGGAAGAAAGGGGGTGGTGCTATTCTAACCCGACACCACACGGGGCACAACACTTTCTTTAACTTTGACACAACACGAAATAAATCGCAGTGATTTGCCTAAATACCTCACGCCGCCCCGCCGAGCGCGTAAAGCGGGGCAATTTGGCGCGAAAATTGTAAATGCGCATATAGCGAATCCGTGTTTTGCGAGGTCGCGTAAACCGGGGTATTACCTGGGGGCCTAGACAAGATTACAATCGACAAGCGCTAACGCTAACGAATAAAATGTATGGGAATGACGGATGTTAACGAAAAGTGTTTCGTCGGCATCTGTCATTCCCATACATTTTATTAGTTAGCGTTAGCGCTTGTCGATTGTAACCTTGTCTACGGCCCCTGTACTGCTACATACCGTCTAGGCAGCTTCTCCCGGTGCGCGTGGCGGCGGCGCGGCGGCCACGGCGCGCTGTCCGACGAGCGCGTGCGCTTCCGGCGCGCGCGCAGCGACAACTGAACAAGGAACAAGCAACATGCCATTAGATTGGCAAACCAGCTGTACAGTCAACAGCAAATATTAGATTATCATTTTAGTACCTAGTCGCACTTAACGTAACAATACTGCGACAGTTAGGCTAGCCCGCACGCACGCAATATTATTGGCAACAATGGGGGTATTCTCTGCGCGTGTTCCTGTTCCTGTCGTATAGCCATATTGATCAATATTATTAAAATGTCATTGTTTTGGAAGTGAAAACTTCTTTAGCGGCGCTGAGCACTTTTTGGGATGGGGGAAAATTGTTAAATACGCGACAGATTTTTGTGACGTCAGATGTGAAGGAGGTCACAAACTTTTATATTTTGCTGCTAGCCGATTCGACTTCATTCAAAACTGAACGCTATTCGTAAGAGTATAAAGCCGTTAAACACTTTTTGCAATAGCATATTCTGCAAATAAATTTGTAATTTTGTTCACGCGTCCTTCACCGTTTTGCTATTGAGCAAATTCGAATAGTTCGAATTTGGACGTTATTCCTAAAGATATAAAGCTTTGAAAAATATATACCAACGGCAAAAACAAATTGATATTTTGTTTGCCGCCGCCGACGGGCGAGCCGACCCAACGCGCCCGCGGCCCGTCCGCCTACATAATTGATAATTGTTTATAAATTTGCGCCAAATACTTTTTTAGGGTGACACCGTAAGATGTCACGTGACCTGATCGAAAAACTGTTACAATGTTATTGAGTTTTCACTTCTGCCGGCACTCCCGGAGTGCTTTTTTTTTTGTTTGCAGTGTTTATGTAATCACTAGCTGATGCCCGCGGCTTCGCCCGCGTGGTTATAGAAAAATGTAACATATTGAATTTTTCCGTGGGAATTAGATGTTTTCCCGCTGGATAAAGTAGCCTATGTCACTCTCCAGCTTCTACACTATCTCCATACCAACAATCAGATCAATACGACGCTCCGTTGCGACGTGAAAGAAGGACAAACATACAAACACACACACTTTCGCATTTATAATATTAATAAGGAAGTAAGGAGTACTATTGCGATGTTACTTATTTTTTGATTTTATTTAAAAACCGACGATCACAACATAGACTCCTTAAAATTGACTTTGTATAATTTTAACAGCAGCTTGTGAAATAAATGAATCTATCTATCCGATTCTACTGCTCTTATATCTACACTAATATTATAAAGAGGAAAGATTTGATTGTTTGTTTGTTTGTATTGAATAGGCTCCGAAACTACTGGACCGATTTGAAAAAATATTTTACCATTAGAAGCCGACATTATCCCTGATGAACATAGGCTACTTTTTACCGCGGGAAAATGCTTAATTCCTACGCTCTAACCGTGCGAAGCCGGGCCGGGCAGCTAGTGACAATATATTTCCTTCAAGGTTCATGGATAACATCCACTGTATATAAGGGGTTCGTTACCTCTGGACTGAAGGAAGGCGAGTGAATCCCCGCCGGTGAATCTTCATCGTACGTGAGCGCCGCCTCGCCGTGTATCGACAGTTGTTCAACGACTATTTGTTCCGTCGACGATGTTGACAGCCCGTTGGGAGATGGCGCATACATATCTGTAACAAGTTAAATCAAGGTTTACTAAAATGCTCAAGCTTTTTATTTTTACAACACTTCCCGGTGACCGATTGAGCTGAAATTTTGGGTATAAGTATAGTTTGGATGACATTCCAATATTATGGTACCATCGAGCTGATCTGATGATGGAGACAGAAGGTGGCCATGGGAATTCAGTACTTAAGGGGCTCCCATACGCCAATGACCTTTGATCTGAATCCCTTAGTTTTCTTATGTTTTTTGTAGCTTATTATATTAACAACAACGGCTTTAAGCAATATAGTATCCCATATTTACTTCAAAGTTTATTATTTTCGAGATATTTGGCATCAAAGTTGAACAATTGTAGGCCAAAAAACTGGTTTTCTGGCCAAAACTTTTGTGTTAATTAGTTTAAAATGAAAAAACCCAAATATGTAGATTTCGTATATGTTAAGGTGCGTACGAATTAGAGCAGCCTCGGGTTGAGGCACGCACGGCACCTATTTTGATTTAATTCGTACACGCTCACGCGCTGTGCGCGAGCAACGCGCGAGTGGCGCACGGCGAGCCGCCTAGTCGGTCTTTTGACCGTGCTCCAAGGCGCCTCAGTGTGCGTGCCTGCCTCGCGTAACTTGGACGTGTATCCGAGCGTGCCGCGGACAGAACGATGTAATTTGGAAAAGTAAATGTGCAGCACATGAATTACGACTTTTGTACAACTGTTTCATCCATCACCAAGGCGATTTCCTCTTCTTTTTGATAATAATTCGGTGAATTACGATAAGCGCAGCCGCTATCATCGTGTCCGACGCCATTTTGAATGACGCACAATGTCTGCTCGCCGCGAGCGCGCTGCCTTTCCCGCGCATGTTTATGTGAACCAAATTGTCTCGCGGGCGAGCATGCCTCAGGCTGAGCCGCTCAAATTCGTACGCAGCTTTATACGAAATAAGAGTTTTATTAGACAATGTTTAAAAAAACCATACAAAAGTAAGTATTCATTTCTTTAAAAATCCGGTAGACCAAAATGGAGATAAAAGATTGAAGAACGATAGTCAAACGACTTATAATTCTATCTATAGTGCAAAAGTACTCTAAAAATCTGAATCTTCATTCATGTAGTTTTATATGTTTTTCTTGTTACTCTTGATTTTACACATGTGCGAGCTGTGGCGACCTGTAAGTGGCTAAGCATCTTACCTTAGATTTTTTGTATTTAAGCCAAATGTATTGTTCAGATGTGTTATCCGTTGGTGGTCCTTAAATAAATAAATAAAGTAGGAGATACGATTCAAAACTCGTCAAAAATCGATGATGACCTCGGGTAGCCCCTTAACTGACGGAACCCCGTTGAGTTTGGGCTCGTTGGAATCGCCTGGGTTCTTCAATTCGCGGGCGGAGCCACATGGGCAACGTGTTAACAATAAAACAGTGCGTCACCTCTTGCGTACGCCGGCCCGGGCTCCGGCGAAGCTGTAGACACGTGGCCGTTATTTATCTTACTCTTCTTGCCTACCCCTTTACCTGGAACACAATAACATATTATTATAAAATACGGCCAAGTGCGAGTCGGACTCGCGCACGGAGGGTCCTGCACCATTATCAATAAAAACGGCAAAAAAATCACGTTTGTTGTACGCGGAGCCCCCTTAACTATATATTTTATTCTGTTTTTAGTATTTGTTGTTATAGTAATACATCATCTGTGAAAATTTCAACTGTCTAACTATCACGGTTCATGAGATACAGCCTGGTGACAGACGGACGGCGGAGTCTTAGTAATAGGGTCCCGTTTTACCCTTTGGGTACGGAACCCTAACAAACTAGACCGTTTTAATGTTGCTTTTTAGAGAGAAAAAACGCTAGCAGATTGTGACGTCACGATCCTCGAGCGTCATAGTGAATGGCAATCGATTCATATGTAGGTGCGTTATGCGGAAAAGGGACAGAACATAAATTAACTTTGGACACTTATAACTAAACGACTTAATCCCTTTTTAAGAAAATACATCATTATTGATTATTTTATTTAGTGTCTACACCCCTATTAATTACGCTATCGGTGAGGATCTGTTATTAGCTCACTGTCACTGTTGTTTTAAGTTACTGTGTATTATTTAAGCTGGTGATATTCCTACAAATGTAAATAAATAAATAAAATTCTTAGAACGCGTTGAAGCTATTTTGATCCCAACGCTTAAAATTTTCGACTTATTATTGCACGACAAAGTAAGCGGAAAAGAGTAACACTATTTAAGGGGTAAGCGGTTAAATATGAAGGTCTTCTACACCCTATTCGACTTGGGAACCACATCGAATATGGTTAACCATGTTTAGAACGGTTTCCATAACGGTAGGGCTAACACAATGACAGTGTAGCCATATCATTTGGGTAACTATTCAATAGGGTTACCCCATCGAAAGACCTAACTGAAGGGATTTTCCGGTCCCTGGTCGGGTCTACCTTTATGTACAGTAGTACCACAAACATAAGTTACAACGATGTACTAGAGGCTCCGAGGACGAGCTGTCCGAGGCTGCCTCGAGGCCGGCCCGGTCGACACTGGAGCTCACCTTTCGGGTGCGCTCTAAGAGGCACGTCGCTGTCTGACAAGTCGGCGCCGTTCCTGGCCTGCAGCCGCGCCTGCGCGAGCGCCGCTAGAGGCTCCGAGGACGAGCTGTCCGAGGCTGCCTCGAGGCCGGCCCGGTCGACACTGGAGCTCACCTTTCCGGTGCGCTCTAAGAGGCACGTCGCTGTCTGACGAGTCGGCGCCGTTCCTGGCCTGCAGCCGCGCCTGCGCGAGCGCCGCTAGAGGCTCCGAGGACGAGCTGTCCGAGGCTGCCTCGAGGCCGGCCCGGTCGACACTGGAGCTCACCTTTCCGGTGCGCTCTAAGAGGCACGTCGCTGTCTGACGAGTCGGCGCCGTTCCTGGCCTGCAGCCGCGCCTGCGCGAGCGCCGCTAGAGGCTCAGAGGACGAGCTGTCCGAGGCTGCCTCGAGGCCGGCCCGGTCGACACTGGAGCTCACCTTTCCGGTGCGCTCTAAGAGGCACGTCGCTGTCTGACGAGTCGGCGCCGTTCCTGGCCTGCAGCCGCGCCTGCGCGAGCGCCGCTAGAGGCTCCGAGGACGAGCTGTCCGAGGCTGCCTCGAGGCCGGCCCGGTCGACACTGGAGCTCACCTTTCCGGTGCGCTCTAAGAGGCACATCGCTGTCTGACGAGTCGGCGCCGTTCCTGGCCTGCAGCCGCGCCTGCGCGAGCGCCGCTAGAGGCTCCGAGGACGAGCTGTCCGAGGCTGCCTCGAGGCCGCGGTCGGGCGTCGGAGGCCGGGAGACGATGTCGCCGTTCATGCTCTCTGTTGAAAAATAATAATCACCATTATCATTATCGTCATCATATCCAAAATGACCACCGCCGGACGTAGGTCTTTCCCGAAAAGTACCACAATGGCCGGTCCTGCGCCACCCGCATCCAGCGGACTCCCGCAACCTTTACCAGTTCTCACTGAAGCGCCTAAGTATCTAATCTAATAGGGATGATGACTAAGATTTTTTGTGACGTCATTCGAACCAGTTTTTGGAGAGGAACAAATGTTTGTATGGGAGCAACTACAATTAAAGAACATAAATACCTAAAAAATTGAGATAAAGATTGACCTCGCTGGCGGCAGCGCGAAACGCTTCATACTGTGTGTCTATACAAGTGTGACGTCACATTTGTATATTTGTACTAATCATAGTATGGAAAATCAGGTAAATTGTTGTTTCGGTCGCGAAATACTGCGTTTAAGTACATAGTTGTGATACAATTTTGATTCTAGAAAAGCGTAAGGATTCTATTGGTAGCTTTTAATTTACTCTTACGTATTACGTATCATTAGCTCAATCTGTCCTCACATATTGTATCTCTGTATGGGGAGGAGCCACAAAGACTAAGTTCCTAGAGCTTGAGCGAGCTCAAAGAGCACTACTAAAAGTCATGTACCAAAAGCCGTTTCGATTCCCCACTCACGAGCTCTATCTACTCAGTGACCTGCTATCTGTACGTAAATTATATATCGTTAATCTAATTTTAAAAAAACACAAGAAAACAACTTACACACCAATCACGGCACACACACGTAGGAAAAAGAGCAAGGTAATCAACACCCCGTCAGTAAAATCTGTGTTTGCCAAGAGACAACAAGAGGCACAATCCTGTAATCTCTACAATGAAATAAACAAACAAATTGACATATATTCCTGTACCATGCGTGAGTGCAAGGTTAAGGTAACTAAATGGCTAAAAACCAAAAGCTATTATGACATAGAAAACTTAATTCAAAATAAGTGACCCTTCATATAAACACACACATACACATACACACACACACACATACACATACACATTTACTCACACACACATACACATTCACTCACACATACTGCACACACACACAAATAGTAATCATTAGTTTAATATGTACCAAACTGTTTAATTTTTCTTATAAATATATCATGTTATCCTATACCTAAGACAAATTTGTAAAAATCAACTTGCGGAAGAGCGGTGCTCTCTTAGCACAAGTGTCTTGAACGCTTAAAAAGAGGCACCAGCACACTTATGTAATTTGTTGTTGCTATCGAATAAACTATTTTTATTTTTTTTATTTTTTTTATTTTGTTTCTTGGACAATAAAAAAAAATGCATATTTTTTCTAAACTTTCAAGGTTCATATATTTTTATGATTTTCATTATAATTTATACTTTATTACGATAATTTGATGGTTTACTATATATTTAGCATCACTACTTTATCAATTTGAACATGAGGCATCATGCCTATTGTAGATGTGAATTTTCAATCTAACTCAAAAAGTGAAGGTTACTAAGCTAAGCCGCAGACGGACATGGCGAAGCTATAAGGGTTCCTCGTTGACTACGGAACCCTAAAAACTTAGATTTTACAGACATTCCCTCTTTATTATTAGTAATGAGCACTCTACCTGCATGTGACTCGACACGAGCGCGCCGCGCGCGTCTCGTTCGCGGAGCGGAGCCGGACGCGGAGGCAGCAGCGGGAGCGGAAGCGGGCACGTGCGCCTCCCACAGCGCCGTGAACAGAGCGGACAGGCGGACGGTCATCGAGTAGATCTGCATGACAAATAAGTAATCGGGGATGATCTTACAGAAATCGAATTAGGGCATAGCAAGCTTGTTTTTGCAGGGATTTGTCCAGGTTTAGGCTGGGTCACACAGCCTAAATTCATGCACTGAATCATAATCTGAAACACTCACGAGCATATAAAACGTTACAGTTTGTTCGGAATTGCTACGAGAGGGAGTCCACTTTTTTTTATTCAGATTATGATTGAGTGCATGAATTCAGACTGTGTGAGCCCAGCCTTAAGCAACCAGTTTTTAAGACAGCCTTGTACAACAATAGTTATTCACGAGACAAGTGCCGAAAATAGGAAATTAGCAACGAGTGGTGATAAATTAAAACACGACCGAAGGGAGTGTTTTAAATCGACACGAGTTGCGAATTACCTATTCGCACGTGTATCGCACAACGTTTTACAGTACATATGGCTCTTTAATGTATCGACATATGCACGGAAAGTGCTCTTTTCCGCACTAGTGCGGGAAAGTAGCACCATATGTACTGTAATAGTTATTTATGCTACAAGTGTGGAAAGTAGGTGATTTCCGACGAGTGTCATTTTTATACATGAGCGAGTGAAGCGAGCGAATGTATAATTCGACACGAGTCGGAAATCATCTTTACGCGCGTGTATCATACAACGTTTTACTATGCCTTGTGTGAGGAAATATAGTAAATGTTGAAATTTCGGTTTAAAATAGATAGGTTAAAATTGAAGAACCTAGGTAGATTGTACCTACTTATTATCTGGAACTGCATTTAACAACTTCTCCACATCTTTTGCTATCAAGCTTATTCACTTAAAAGTTAAAACCATTGTATTGTGGTTTTGGTACACAATTAATTTTGAGTAACTCAATTTATTAAACAACAAAAAGACGCTGTAGGTACCGTCGTAGTTCTAAGAAGCATACGGACACTATTGAAACGCAATAAATCATTATTATTATTGATTACTCACTTTCACTCAACATTTTTACATAAAATAACTCCAAAGTAAACAACAATCACAACAATGGCGGGCTTTTTAGATACATGCGCGCCATGCGCGGTCAACATATGCGCATTGCGCATGTGCAAGTCGCCATACTGTCGTATTGCAAAAGGCATAAGAAAGATATGCGTTCAGCCAAACACATTAAGTGAATATTTTAATTTATTTATTGACCAAAGTCAAAATTCAAAAAGATTAATAAATCATTTTATAAATGATTAGCATTTATGTACCTTTTGTATGAAAGAAAACGTGTAATTGAAATATTTGTAAAACTTTTCTCGAGTAATAAAAACTCTTTGTGTCGGGCTGACGACCGACTTGAAATTAAAAAAAAATTGAAAAGTAAAAAGCACTAGTGCGAAAAAGTGACACTTTCCGCACGATTTTGTTGCTTGGAAAACGCTCTTTTCGAGCACATGCATTGTAAAAACTGTTACATCATGTCTGTCAGAGTTTACAACAATATTCCCATAGACATAAGATATCTGCCATATACATTGTTCTTGTCAAAACTTCGTCGTTGGCTCCATGACAATTGCTTTTATAATATGAATTACTTTATGCATTTTATAACGTAGAATTTATTAATTTCTTCTATTGATTATAATTTGTAATTTGCATGCCACTAGAATGGTGAATTATACTAAAGATGTCATTTCCGAATCCATCAATTATGTAATTAATGTACCATAATTCTGCAAATAAATCATTTTGACCCTTTTCACGAAACAAATTATATAATTAAATATTTTTGTTTCGTGTTATTTTTAACGAGGAAGTTACCCCGATCATTTTATAAACGATATGATACAGAGAAAGAATATAATAGACACAAACAAATAACATGAAACAATAAAAAAATATATATATATTTAATTAAACCAGCGCCATCTCTCTCGCTAAGTCCGAAACTACCTGATGTGGTTTGATTAGAATGGAGCGAGCGCATAGCTCGCCCATTAGAGTGGTGCCAAGACTGTGAAACAAGTCTATAACTCGATAAAGAGAGGGCGCTAGTCTTAGCGGGAATATAGTGGAAAAATATACAACTTGCGTCACTGTCCTCGTAGCTCAGTTGGTAGAGCAGTCTAGCGTTAATAGAAAGGTCGCAGGTTCGAATCCTGTCGGGGGCTACAGACGAAGATGGTTTATTTTTCCATTATATTCTTTCTCTGTATCATATCGTAAATAATTTTAACTTTGACTTTTGACTTTTTTATAGATATAAATACTTAAAGAGAGATATAAATTAATGATCATCACACAAATGTTTGCTCTTAGGCAGGGGTCACTACCAACAAGGCTAAAACGGTCGTCAAATTAGATTATTTCAGTTAATTATTTGAATATACTTTGACAGACAGGCGTAAGGCCTGATTGTGAGTGGACATATCCTAGGGATGCCAATCTGGGGGGGTTAGGGTGGTCCTTAGACACCGAAAATGTTCAATTTCAATGAGATACCCTTTTATATTGTTCTAATATGTGTAAAAATAACATGTTGTTAATTTTTATTTTAACTTTTTAAGGTTTGCATTAGGCTTTTAAGATTTTTTTTTGACGTTTTGCTACTTTAATGAGCTAAATCTTATAAAAAAAAACACGTTATTCTTTCACGTATTAGAACAAAATAAGAGGGTGCCTCGATGAAATGTCAACTTTTCGATTTTTAAGAACTCTACTACTGGGGGTGTTACACTGGCACATGCGTCATGCGTGATGCTAGTACTGTGAAGGTATGCGAGGATTCGCTGTGTCAACAACGACGAGGATGTTTCAGTGTGCACAATGTCACCAGCTGACCAAACTAATGCGATAGGTCTCTATGGCAGCAGTTTGCAGAATATGGGCGAGTTGCACCAACTTACGATAACAGACAAAAAATAAAAAAAATCGGACAATCTGACACAAATCGACTTAGTCCCAAACTAAGCAAAGCTTGTACTATGGGTACTAGATGACGGTAAACATACTTATATAGATAAATAAATACTTAAATACATAGAAAACATCCATGACACAGGAACAAATATTCGTGCTCATCACAAATAAATGCCCTTACCGGGATTCGAACCCAGGACCTCTGGCTTCGTAGGCAGGGTCACTACCAACTAGGCTAAAGCTTTGCTTAGTTTGGGACTAGGTCGATTTGTGTAAGATTGTCCGAAAATATTTATTATTTACTTATTATTTATTTATCGTTTGTCCGAATTTTTCTTACGGCAAAAAGCCGTTTTTCTCGGAAACCATGAAATTTTCAGGATTATTATAAAACAAACCTAACCTCACCTAATGGTGTCTAGACGATAAATATTTAAAAAAATCAAAAACTATGTGGTCTTCGAGGAAACTGGCTTTTTGCCGAAACGAAAATCAGTCAGAAAACAAAATTGGAAGGAAGAAAAGGATTCCCTACGAAATCGTTGGCCGTGAATATGTTAAAAATGATGCAGCCACAATTATGCCAGCCGGTGACTTAAAGCATTTTGATGAACCCTCACTGAAGATAATTAATAAAATAAAACATGCATGCACGTTCAGCATATAAGTTTCAAGGGAAAATCACTACAAAGGTCTACTCCCGCGTTACCTGACTCGTGTCCTGGACGAGCAAGTGGTGCAACACACAAACACACATTAACAACGTGCACACACACAATCATTTCACACAAAGTACTATTGAATAGATAGAAAACATGCAACTGATGTAGATTTTTCCCTACGCTAACGTTGAAACAAACAATAACTTTGCTGTATAGGCGAGTTGCGTAAAGATGACTATATTTTTTTTGATATAATATTAGTCGCAAACTAACGCTCATCACTACATAGTATAAAACAAAGTCGCTTCCTGCTGTCTGTCCTTATGTATATATGCTTAGATCTTTAAAACTACGCAACGGATTTTGATGCGGTTTTTTTAATAGATAGAGTGATTCAAGAGGAAGGTTTATATGTATAATATAGTACCCGTGCGAAGCCGGGGCGGGTCGCTAGTTTGATATAATTATTGAGTCATATAACAACTCTTAATATATTTACATAATATGATATAATTATCATTTTATATAATGATCATATGATATAATAACATTGAATATAACGTAAGTACCCACTAAGAAGGGATTTTTGAAAATTCCACCCTCAAGGAGGTAAAAATCGGGTTGAAAGTTTGTATGGGGATGGAGTAAACTTTACTTGGTCAACTTGAAACTTTGTGTATAGATTCCTTATTAAAATACAAGAACAGTAATTTTAGCGTTTTGGAATAGCTCACCCCTAAGCGGTTTAAATAGGGGTGCAAAGTTTGTATGAACCGATTTAGATGAAATTTGGTATAGAGATAGTTAGAGTCCCGGGCATGGACATAGGATAGTGTTTCTCCCGGAAATCATCCCCAAACGGGCTGAAATAGGTTTGTATCAGGGCTTGAAATTACCTTAAATAGTTGGTATTGGTACCACTGTGAGACAGATTTAACGTTAAGTTGTAATTAACGTTAAACCATGTACCGTTAGTGTACTACTTATTACCGGTAAAAAAAATGGTAACGTTATCTGCTGTGCATTAATAATAATAAAAATATAGGTCGCATCTCTCAACAATGAAAAATAAAATTACCGATAAAAGTAACGTTAAATGACATGTTAGCAAGTAACGTTAGTTTTTACTACCGGTACTAAGGTATTTTTATGATCGAATTTAAACTTTCGTGAGACATGTTGAAATAATACTAACAATTACACGGTTCAACTCACGTCAATGTCACCACGGGCGACATGTTTCGAACTCTACGGGAGTTCTTCTTCAGGATGAGTGTTTTCGCGGCGGTGTCATCCTGAAGAAGAACTCCCGAAGAGTTCGAAACATGTCGCCCGTAGTGACATTGAAGACGCGAGTTGAACCGTGTAATTGTTAGTATTATTTGTATGATATTACCGTTACCTAACGTTACTTATAATGGGAGTTTTGTAACGTTAACAAGCCCTGAGGCTCTAGTATAAGTTTTACCGCAACAAAACTTTACGATGGCGTTTACGTTATACCCTCAATTTGTATGGGATTTGACAGCTAAACGCAAACGCGGTCGTAACGTTTTGTTTCGGTGAAACTTATACTAGAGCCTCTGGTTTGTATAGAGCTACGATATAAACGAGTTCCGCGCGGACGGAGTCGCAGACAGAAGCTAGTTTTTTTTTTTTTTTTTTTTTTAGTTAAGGCTGTGCATTGGAAATTATCACGTGCTTTGAAACGCCGTTCTGACTAGATTAAGAAACAATAAGGCCTGATTTTCAGATATATGATTCTTGACTATATGATTGTTTATCTGATTTTATCGATTATTTTCTATCAATAAGGAATTATTTTCTGCATGATTGCTTAAAATTTCCTCGATAGAAAATAATTCCAAAGTTGGGTCTGTATTTTCCTTTTTTTACTCAGCCTACTCAAACGATACATTATTTTACGCTTTGGGCTTAAAATCACAAAATCTCACTTCACCTCATTATCAATACTCCCAGATCTCAAAACTCCATGGTCTCAAAATACCTAAATTGCAGCATGCCTAAATTTTTTTCTCAATCAACCGTAACCTTAATATCGCCGATGTTCAAAATACCTTAGGCTAATAATACCTAAACTTCAAAACAGCATTATGGCAAAACAACATATGCTTAAAATAACCGAACCTCAAAATACCTAAATTTATACTACATGAAGATAATTACTTACATTGCAAATTATCTTTTACTGTACAAACTCCGTAGTTAACTATTGATACACGCATGTATAAGTCAACCATCACATCTCTCGTCAAAATCTCTGTGGACACTCGACTTTAGAAGAGCGGCAGATTGATGGAGGTAAAAGATCGGTAGATAATATCAAATAAACACTCGTAAAAAAAATTAGGCACATTTGGGAAAAATGCCTAAGTTTAGGTATTTTGAGGTTGAGTTGTTTTGATACTTTGTCATTTCTGCCATTCGGTAATTGAAGCATTGTGCATTTCAATCTTCAGGCATTTAGAGAACATGCCGTTTTAAGTCAAAGTCATAATGAATTTCGTTAATTTTAAGAATGTTACAATTTGACATTTAGGTTTTATGAGCTCATGGTAATTTGAAAATAGGGAGTATTGGCAAATAAGGCATTATGAGATTTAGTGATTTTAAGCCCAAAGCTATTTTACGACACAATAAAGTTAATACTATAGTATTTTATCTCATCTAAAATCTCACTTTATGAAATTTAAATAAAACGTCTCTAAGTTAGGTATTTATCGAAATTTGTCCAGAAAAGCCATTCCCGAAGAGTGTTACGTCTCTTTTCCTCGTGCGCGGAAGGCATCAGCGCGTCTCTGTCTAGGGGGCGTGTTCGACTCAAATCAAGGCATCGCCTTAACTGTGTATACTGACCCGGCTCCGCTTGTTCGTGTTGTAAAGCCGACTGTTGTGGAAGATGAGCGCGAGGTCGCGGTGTACTTGCGCGGGCCGAGTGTACCGGCCGGCCGCCAGCTGCCGGGACACGGTGCCTAGGTCCATGGGGCTCTTGACAATGGTCAGGTAATCTGAAATGACAGACAGGACAGTAGTATCGAGGGTTATCGTGGGCTGTGGAGGCGATTTCGAGGCAGCACAAGGGTAGGATGTCAATACATCAGTCTAGTAAAGTTAAACAGTATCGAGGGTTATCGTGGGATGTTGAGGTGATCTCGAGGCAGTACAGTAACTGAGGATGTTATATCAAGATGCTAGTTCAAAAAAAAACTAATTTAAAATTAATATGTCAGTCTAAATTAACAAGAAAAAATAGTAAAAAAAATGTTAGACGCGTGTGGTAACAATTATTATGAGAAGAGAAGTAGGAAGTACTTGGTCCCCAAAATATATAATGATAAACTGTATGATATAAGGGAATGTAACACATTTAGAACTTACGGCAGGCCTCCATGTTGTTCTTGGCACATAGTTGTTGTTGGAGGCCCTGTGAGCGCTGCTACCCTCTCAGCTCGGTTACTGCTGATGCTACCAGGTAAACATTAAGTTGAGGAGGTTAAACAGTTACTTACGGCAGGCCTCCATGTTGTTTTGGGCGCTTAGTTGTTGTTGGAAGCCCTGTGAGCGCTGCTACTCTCTCAGCTCGGTTACTGCTGAAGCTACCAGGTAAACATTAAGTTGAGGAGGTTAAACAGTTACTTACGGCAGGCCTCCATGTTGTTTTGGGCGCTTAGTTGTTGTTGGAGGCCCTGTGAGCGCTGCTACTCTCTCAGCTCGGTTACTGCTGAAGCTACCAGGTAAACATTAAGTTGAGGAGGTTAAACAGTTACTTACGGCAGGCCTCCAAGTTGTTTTGGGCGCTTAGTTGTTGTTGGAGGCCCTGTGAGCGCTGCTACTCTCTCAGCTCGGTTACTGCTGAAGCTACCAGGTAAACATTAAGTTGAGGAGGTTAAACAGTTACTTACGGCAGGCCTCCATGTTGTTTTGGGCGCTTTGTTGTTGTTGGAGGCCCTGTGAGCGCTGCTACTCTCTCAGCTCGGTTACTGCTGAAGCTACCAGGTAAACATTAAGTTGAGGAGGTTAAACAGTTACTTACGGCAGGCCTCCATGTTGTTTTGGGCGCTTAGTTGTTGTTGGAGGCCCTGTGAGCGCTGCTACTCTCTCAGCTCGGTTACTGCTGAAGCTACCAGGTAAACATTAAGTTGAGGAGGTTAAACAGTTACTTACGGCAGGCCTCCAAGTTGTTTTGGGCGCTTAGTTGTTGTTGGAGGCCCTGTGAGCGCTGCTACTCTCTCAGCTCGGTTACTGCTGAAGCTACCAGGTAAACATTAAGTTGAGGAGGTTAAACAGTTACTTACGGCAGGCCTCCATGTTGTTTTGGGCGCTTAGTTGTTGTTGGAGGCCCTGTGAGCGCTGCTACTCTCTCAGCTCGGTTACTGCTGAAGCTACCAGGTAAACATTAAGTTGAGGAGGTTAAACAGTTACTTTCGGCAGGCATCCATGTTGTTTTGGGCGCTTAGTTGTTGTTGGAGGCCCTGTGAGCGCTGCTACTTTCTCAGCTCGGTTACTGCTGATGCTACCAGGTAAACATTAAGTTGAGGAGGTTAAACAGTTACTTACGGCAGGCGTCTATGTTGTTTTGGGCGCTTAGTTGTTGTTGGAGGCCCTGTGAGCGCTGCTACTCTCTCAGCTCGGTTACTGCTGAAGCTACCAGGTAAACATTAAGTTGAGGGGGTTAAACAGTTACTTACGGCAGGCCTCCAAGTTGTTTTGGGCGCTTAGTTGTTGTTGGAGGCCCTGTGAGCGCTGCTACTTTCTCAGCTCGGTTACTGCTGATGCTACCAGGTAAACATTAAGTTGAGGAGGTTAAACAGTTACTTACGGCAGGCCTCCATGTTGTTTTGGCCGCTTAGTTGTTGTTGGAGGCCCTGTGAGCGCTCCTACTCTCTCAGCTCGGTTACTGCTGAAGCTACCAGGTAAACATTAAGTTGAGGAGGTTAAACAGTTACTTACGGCAGGCCTCCATGTTGTTCTTGGCGCTTAGTTGTTCTTGGAGGCCCTGTGAGGTGCTGTTTACAGCTACTCTCTCAGCTTGGTTACTGCTGACGCTTCCAAGTAAACATTGGTTTGAGGAGGTCAAACTAACTCACCAGGCGCCTGGTCGAGCGAGACGGGCTCCCGGAAGGGCCCCGCGTCGGAGGACGCCGTCAGTTCTTGCAGGACTCGCGTGCACGCCACACGCCACGAGATCGAGGCGGCACGGCCTCGCGCGCGACGCGACTGAGGACATTCATGTTGTTATAACTAGAGATACTAGAGATAACTACGCAGATTCACTATTTTACGTTCCAGTGTAAAATGCTTGCATTGAAAGTTTTCAGTGCTGATCTTTTTAACATAGCACGATTAATAACTGTCGAGAACATTACTGCCGTCCTAAGCCAAAAGGACACATCTGACTACGCGTCTCATAGTCAGATGCGACCTTTTTGCTTAGGACGGCAGATTACATGATTGTAGGCACACATTACGTAGACAACTACATAAATTAAAATTTGAAAAGATGCCCATCATATAAAAACATAGTTTTGAAAACATCTCCACAGACAATACTCTCTTTAAAAAAAAAACACTTCAAATCATCCCTTTGAAAGCTACGATGCCACAAACAGGTTTTTTTGTGATTGGGGCTCGATTTATACTTATTTACAAGCTTTTATTTAGTTTCACCTGCTTGTCATCAAATCTTGCAAGTTAAATTTGACCCACATCCCGGTGACCGATTGAGCTGAAATTTTGGGTATAAGTAAGTATAGTTTGGATAACAATTCAATATTATGGTACCATGGAGCTGATCTGGTTATGGAGACAGAAGGTGGTGTAACAGCAAGCTTACAGTACTTGTTGATTATATTCATAAAAATAGGTACCTAATTCAGACAAATACTATAAAACCGTTTCACACGGCCGGCGCTCCTTGAAATTGACCTTACGTCAACATTGGAACAATAAAGCACAGAGCTGGTCTCCTATTTCGTCTTTGTATTATGGTTGAGATTACTTAATGTGGCCGGCCTTTTATAAAACTGTCATTGTAATTAGAAGCTTCTACCTTCGAACGTAGAGTTGCTTTTTGAATGAACCACTGATGCAATTTGGCCAACTTAAATAATCTCATGTATACCATTCAAGTGTTTTAAACTCTTGTTGAAACTATGCGAGCTGACGATAACAAAAACAGTTCATGGGCTTAGATCCGAAAGGACTTATATTAGTTGCAAGATATAACACATATGTCTTTTGACTAATTTATAGTAGGACTATTAATTATTGTAAACCAAAATGACGTATGTTAATATGGCATGTAAAATAATTACACCTTTTTAATATTGCACAACAATCCATGTATAGGGTTTTGTTTTTACATGAAAGCAGTCGAGTTTGGACCTCGCGACAGGTTGGAATTATCTCATTCGGTTTCCCTTATAATTAATCATCAATTAAATTTGATATTAGATTTCCGCGCGCGTTTCGCGTTTGATTTGTATGAAATAGTGTTAAATTACTAGAGATTTAATAGTGATATTTATAGAGACAATTTTAAGACATTTTAGAGACGAATAAGTGAATTTAATGTAGGCACGTATTTTTTAAGACAATTGACAATAGTGCGAGTGTGAAACATTAAGTGTTTGATTTGTTTTTATATGAATAGTTAATAATTATAGAGTCAGTGTTCACATTAAGTATTTATAAAAATTTACCTATGTAATTATTTAAGAGTAAAGTGTTTATTTTTGGTTTGTAATATTTAGGTCGTCGCTTCGGGAGATTAGCTGGAAATATAGTTCTGCGTGCTAATTGCTGAGATAGTCATTTCCAAGGCTTCATAAATTAAAGGTATAGTTAGTTCTTTTCTGCAATTCAACGGGTCCGCTGAGACGTTTAATCGAACATTAATAGGGGCCATAGGGCCAGATATTATTCTAAATTTTAATATTATGTATATACTATCTCTGGTATGAGAGTGGATTTAAAGATACACTACTATTGTCTTGAAATACAACTCTAATTTAAATAAGGATGCATGAATAGGTATAATAAATGATATCATTGCAATGTGATTGAACTTAGGAAGAGCATACACACACATCTCAATTTTATAACTGGCTCTTTTTAACTTTTTCTAAAGCATTGTAGTGTTATGCATTTAATGGCTTTTTGATTCTATTATTTGTAACAAGATAGTGAACTTACAAAAAAAAAACTTCTATACACACCCATTGTATTTCGTGGCTTTAGCCTGATTTCAATGGACATACACTCATACACATATCACATTTACACCAACATACATAGCTGACACACCACGAGCTTAGATTTCATTTGAATACACACACTTAGGTACACTCGACGCAAAGCTTTTTGGCTGATACTAGATCCTGGATTGCTGGAGTCGACTCGAGTTTACACCTAAGGAATCTGACGTGTCAATTTCTTAGAAGCTGTGAACTTTTCATACACAATAGGTATATGTACATCCAAGGCCTGAGCTATTTATATGTTCTGTAACATTGCGCTCTGTTTGTTCTGGGATGTAACTCATTCGATTATACGGACCTTTGACATCTGCGTCAATTAGTGGAAGTAGAGTGACACTGCAGGCCAATTTAAGGGACAGACAGTACAGTGGATGTTATAGCATATAAATGGTATTCAGAGCACCTTGTACATAATCGACAACAATCACTATCTTTGTTACAAATACCGTGGCTGCACGAACGTATAGGGTATGCGTAAATTCTGCCGCGCGTTATGCTTTGCGTAATTATTAAAATTAATCTTGGCAATCTGCGTAAAGTAAATTTAAAAGTACTTAAGTACTTAAGATTCGTGTAAGATGATGAATGTGTAGGAGAGATGGCTTGAATCAAATAGATAGTAAGGGTTGATAGGTTGCATCATGACGGATTTGTTGGTTTGGCGAGGGTGTAGGAGCGCTGGGAGCCCTCGAAAGATTCAAGACATAACAATAGGTATAGGCCCCATTTTCAAGACCTAAGGTCTAGAATCCCAAGGTCCCCTTGTAGTCTGTTTATTTTACAGGTCATCGTTGTCGTTCATCGTGATGGAGCATTTTATAGTATAATTTTAGTTAGTTCTAAGTTAGAAATAAATGTATGTAATTAGTATTAGATAATTATAATTTGTATACGGTAATTAACCAATTAAATCAATTATCTTTGTTCGAGTTGTACCTGATCGGGTGAGTCGCATGTTCACTTATGTAGATAGACTATTTGTTGATCTCAATTTTAAATTTTCATTTTGATTTGCGGATTTAATTAATTATTGCGGATTTTTTACGGCTTGTTTTATCGTGCGATTTGATTTGCGGACGATAAAATTTATTGACGGATTATAATTTACAGTAATGTTTACGATTACTGAAATGACCTTTCACGTGTTTTGATTCGGTTTTTTGCGGCTTATGATCATACATTTACGTATGATTTTTGACGTTTATTTAAACGCATTATTTAATGCGTCGATTAAACTACATTTACGTTCTGATTCATTTTGAAATTTTAGTTTCATTCGTTTTATTTATTACGAATGTTATTTATTCACATTTATTTATTGCGTTTGTTACGGTTTCATTTGGAACATCATTTATTTACATTGACATTATTATTTTATACAATGCGTTTTACGACGAGATTTTAACACAACGTAGAGGGTCCTATTCGTACTTCTTGAACTAGACGATCACAAGTATTTTATTTATGGCCAGTATTTTAGTTAACTTATTAAATAGTATTTTATTTAAAGGAGGCTAGTTTAGTTTTTCTACAGTGGCCATGGGAATTTAGCACTAAACCGACGTACCCCCGTTGAGTTTGGGCTCGTTAGAATCGTCTCAATGAGACGGTATACTTACAGAAAAGTACAGTCGGTAATAAAAGCTTGTACCAAAAATGATTTTGTTGTCAGAAGCTTGTAATTAGTAGAAAAACAACGCGGCGTCGGTTTCGGGTACAGTGGGTGTCAAAATACATTCCAAAAGCCTTACTTTAGTGGTTTGGCTGGGCGCTGGCTCGTCGTCTTCAGACTGATAGGAAGCTGCTAGCTCGTGATACTTCGCGACCACGTCCACTTCGCGCCAATGGCTGTAAACCATAACAATATCGTGAGGACCGCTTTGACCAGTAGTACGGGCCAAAGGAACGTTCCGATGGTGTAATAAACAGGGGACCGATTTTTGACTTTCGAGCGCTCGAAAATCAAATAAAAGTAAAAACGTTCGTAGTGTCAAAATGGCAGGCACTTACTTTCTACCAATAAATTTAATACGAGTGGTCAATACCACTCGTTTTTAAATTTCCTATCGCTATTTCAAAATAGCATTTCATAATTGCGTGCCGCGGCCGCTGCAGGAGACCATCGCATGTGCTGACTTCTGGCCGAAGGGTGTCGTGTTTCGACGGTTCCGGGGCAACCTGCCGAATCCTACACCGGAGATGACGATGCAACGGGGCCACGCCGTTTCGTCGCCTAAATAGTATTATTTGTTGTTTTTAGTTTCGTGACGCATTGGTTTTTACTGTAATGTTACGTAAATGTATTTGTCAATAAATAAATAAATATTTTTTGTCAGTTTTCGAGTGAAAGAGTCGAGCGCTCGAAAGTCATAATCGGTCCCCAGAGCTGTCAAGGATGCGGCTAACGTCGATATTGCTTACCGATGAATTACGCTTGCTCGATAATAGTACATTGTTTAACGAGGGGCGTAAGTGGAATATTGCGAACAAGAGTCCTTTTGATGACTCGAGTTTGCAATATTCTTATGCCCGTGTTATACATAATGTTTTTCATCACATTTGCGAGGAATCAAATACATTTTAGATGAAATTCATTCAAATCGTATTAAAATCTGCAATTTGTCAGTTGTCTATTTTGTTGAATTTGACGTGAGGCGCGTATGGCAAAGACCCTTTGGTATACAGCCACGATTTGAAAACACTTAAAAAAAATTACATAGACACTAAATAACTACATATTAAATCTGTAAATAATTCAGTTAAACATGTTTAAGTAGTTTTTTAAGTTTAAATTTATTGATAAATACGTTTTCAGACATCGTATTTGTTATAAAACCTCTTTGCTTTGTAACTGCCGCATGAGTGACAGATACAATTTAAGAAAAAACCATTACGCCCGTGGGCGTAACACAGGCTATTACAGCTCTGTATGTCTGCGCATTATGAAGCACTTTTCGAGCAAGTGTGATGAAAACAATAATAGATGATTAAACGAACTTTCCAAGTGAAGTTCGATCACTATTATATGAGTCGCTTCATTCGAAGATATAAAATATTATGAGGACCGCTTTGGCATGTAATAAGGACCAAAGGAATGTTCCGATGGGATGATAATAAACAGAGCTGTCAAAGATGCGGCTAACGTCGATATTGCTTACTGATGAATTACGCTTGCTCGCTAATAGCTCATTGTTTAACGAGGAGCGGAATATTGCGAACAAGAGTCTATCAGAAGCCCGACAAAGGCGGAGGGCTTTTGATGACTCGAGTTTGCAATATTCTCACGCCCGTGTTATACACAATGTTTTTCATCACATTTGCGAGGAAACAAATACATTTTAGATGAAATTAATACAAATCGTGATAAAATCTGCATCCTGTCAGTTGTCTATTTTGTTGAATTTGACGTGAGGCGCGTATGGCAAAGACCCGTCGGTATACAGCCACGATTTGAAAACACTTAAAAACATTTTACATAGACACTAAATAACTACATATTAAATCTGTAAATAATTCAGTTAAACATGTTTAAGTAGTTTTTTAAGGTTAAATTTATTTATAAATACGTTTTCAGACATCGTATTTGATATAAAACCTCTTTGCTTTGTAACTGCCGCATGAGTGAGCCGCAGAGTGAATTTAAGAAAAAAACCATTACGCCCGTGGGCGTTACACAGGCTATTACAGCTCTGTATGTCTGCGCATTATGAAGCACTTTTCGAGCAAGTGTGATGAAAACAATAATAGATGATTAAACGAACTTTCCAAGTGAAGTTCGATCACTATTATATGAGTCGCTTCATTCGAAGATATAAAATATTATGAGGACCGCTTTGGCATGTAATAAGGACCAAAGGAATGTTCCGATGGGATGATAATAAACAGAGCTGTCAAAGATGCGGCTAACGTCGATATTGCTTACTGATGAATTACGCTTGCTCGATAATAGCTCATTGTTTAACGAGGGGCGGAATATTGCGAACAAGAGTCTATCAGAAGCCCGACGAAGGCGGAGGGCTTTTGATGACTCGAGTTTGCAATATTCTCACGCCCGTGTTATACACAATGTTTTTCATCACATTTGCGAGGAAACAAATACATTTTAGATGAAATTAATACAAATCGTGATAAAATCTGCATCCTGTCAGTTGTCCATTTTGTTGAATTTGACGTGAGGCGCGTATGGCAAAGACCCTTCGGTATACAGCCACGATTTGAAAACACTTAAAAACATTTTACATAGACACTAAATAACTACATATTAAATCTGTAAATAATTCTGTTAAACATGTTTGAGTAGTGTTTTTTAAATTTGATATAAAACCTCTTTGCTTTGTAACTGCCGCATGAGTGACAGATACAATTTAAGAGACGCCCATGGGCGTAACGTAGGCTATTGTAGCTCTGTATGTCTGCGCATTATGAAGCCCTTTTCGAGCAAGTGTGATGAAACCTAATAACACGTAATTTTCGATTGGCTAATGTGGGCCAGTGTGCTCGGGAAGGTTAGTGGCTGGTGACCTGATGATGTAGAGCAGCAGGTCGGTGATGAGCCGCGCCTGCCGCACGATGGGCGAGTGCGGCTTGTTGAAGCGCTCCGCGTTGCTTGCGAGGTAGCGCACGTCGAACTGCGCGGCCGCCGCTCGCCGGTAGAACTGTTAGACAATGTGGGCCAGTGTGTTCGGGAAGGTTAGTGGCTGGTGACCTGATGATGTAGAGCAGCAGGTCGGTGATGAGCCGCGCCTGCCGCACGATGGGCGAGTGCGGCTTGTTGAAGCGCTCCGCGTTGCTCGCGAGGTAGCGCACGTCGAACTGCGCGGAGTCCGCTCGCCGGTAGAACTGTTAGACAATGTGGGCCAGTGTGTTCGGGAAGGTTAGTGGCTGGTGACCTGATGATGTAGAGCAGCAGGTCGGTGATGAGCCGCGCCTGCCGCACGATGGGCGAGTGCGGCTTGTTGAAGCGCTCCGCGTTGCTCGCGAGGTAGCGCACGTCGAACTGCGCGGCCGCCGCTCGCCGGTAGAACTGTTTGAAAAAAAAAACGGGATTTATAGGTAAAAGACGACTTTAAAAGAAAATTAAAACGACATTACTTAAGTATGGTAACACCTAAGGCATAGCTGTATGTAACATTTACAAACACAACTTAAGTATGTACAAATTAGTTAACTGTACTATAAAGTGATCACACAGACAAACTGTTTCGACAGTTTTGTAGGGATCCTGTTAATTATTAAGTTTCTATATTCTGTGTCTGTAAATAAATAAATTAAAAAAAAAATCCTAGGCGCAGTGTGGCTAGACCCTAGACAAGGTGGACTGATTGATTGGACTAAGAAAAAAAAAATTAAATTAGCCGAAAGTTTGAAAATCCTCCACTTCCATTCAACATTCAATTTTTTTTTGTCGACCTGCTGCCAGCCTGCCATGCATTTTATAATATTCTCATGTGGCGTAGGCGTATTGGGAGTGGGCCCACGGTCTATGGATCAATACGACTTTATTTCCTTCTTCGGCCTGCAGGGCAGCCAGGCAAAAATATGTAAGCAAAGCATACTCACCAAATGGTCGAACCGGGACCGGATGGTGCTGAGATCGATGGGGTACGGCACGACCAGCGCGTAAGTTGGGTACAGCTGTAGATCCACCGGAGCCACGAAGGGTTCCGCCGCAGATAGGGACATCACCTGTCAACACAGAATTCATATAAGGGTGTATTCCACTTGTCCAAGATCTTTGTCCAATGTGCCTTTGATCAAAGATATTGGATGACTTTCTTAAAATTTACTAGAAACACTGACATTTGATCAAATATTACGAACGACATTTAATTAGTAGTTAGCCTGGTTAGTCAGTTAGTAGCCATACAAAGAAGAAGTCAACAAAGTTCCGTGGTGACACAAAAATTTTGTTAATTTTCGTGACACAACGGAAAACTTTCATAGAAAATTTAATTGAGTGAGTTAAGCTGGTCAAGAATTTGGTCCTTACTATACTATGTTTTTTTTTAGCATTAGAGAGGCCTTTGCAGAACGAGATATAAGGTTTTATATCGGGCACATTCTGCGGATCGAACAGTGAATACGAGTTAATAAATATCACGTATTTATTATCATGTTTGTGTTGTGAACAGATAAGAAACATAATATTAGTTAATTTATATTCTAAGATGAAAAGATAAGAATTTTAATAAATTTCGTTTGCAATTTTTCATGGAAAGGTTGTACACTAAAAAACCTAAAGAGGCAGAGTTCACACACAATGTTCTATTTTTAAACGTCACTGTCACTAGCTGTCAACTATCACTCATGTGGGTTTTTCATTCGAGTTCATATTGTTGTCGGTTGAGATTTCTATTGCTGTAAGCTTACTTAAAGATTGTTGTTATCGTTTTTGTTGAATTTTGTTATTAGTTCTTGATCTATTTAGATATTTTGTTTGTTGGTGCACATTTACGTTGAATGAAGCCGAGGCTGGCCCGAGTGGGCTACAGAAGTCGCAGCCGGTTCCGGCTAATGTTTTTTCATCTCCAAAGAAGAAAAGGCAAAAGCAGAATCCTCTGACTGCCAGTGAAAAGTTGATGGTGGTGAATATTTACAAATTAGTGTCAGAAATGTGCCATAAAAAGGAGTATCCCACTAAATCGGACCGTGTGAAAAAGACTGCCGAGACTGCTGGCATATCGTTGGCTACGGTATCCAACATTTTAACTCGTATGTACATAAGTTCCGAGAAATTTTGTGGTATCGGTCGAAATCGAAGAAGGAAGGTTTACGACCACTGCTTCTTTGTTTACCGGTTTGACAGATAATTCTAATCTTAAAAAAAATATAGTATAAAAACTTGAACCAAGATATTGGATAAGGGTGGTATTCCACTTGTCCAAGATATTTGTCCATTGCGTCTCACATTTTTAAATAAAAATTGTATAAATAGTATAAAAACTTGAACCAAGATATTGGGTAAGGGTGGTATTCCACTTGTTCAAGATATTTGTCCATTGCGTCTCACATTTTTAAATAAAAATTGTATAAATAGTATAAAAACTTGAACCAAGATATTGGATAAGGGTGGTATTCCACTTGTTCAAGATATTTGTCCATTGCGTCTCACATTTTTAAATAAAAATTGTATAAATAGTATAAAAACTTGAACCAAGATATTGGATAAGGGTGGTATTCCACTTGTCCAAGATATTTGTCCATTGCGTCTCACATTTTTTCGGGTGTTTTGGTGGTTTCTGGTACCTCTGGTTTCACCTATGATGCTAGGTTACCTGGTTGAGATGATGCGCTATGGCGCGGCAGGCGGCCGCGCGGTCGCCTCGCGGCGGCCACTCGCTGGCCTCGGCCTTGTACAGCACGGCTTCCAGCTCGTGCGGCAACACTGGCACCGCGCCGCCAGGTGCTGACGGCAATCTGTACGCGAAAATGTGCTTTATCTTATCAGTAACTATTAGGGACTCTTTTTGATTAACATATGACAGCAGCATCTTAGTTTTGGCGTACGGGAATTTGCAATGGTATATTATTGTTGAGGTATGGAAGTAGCACACTGCAGGCATAGCCTGGAGATAGCCAACAGTCCTGAGGATTTTGCTGGGAGTCTTAGTTATCTGTGGTGGACGCCACTATAGAGCATCCTGACCCGACATAAACTCAGAAGGCAGTTTATCGGTCTCTATATTCTATAAAACTCCACTCGGAAATTTGCATGTCGGATGTTCGACGGAATACTGAGACACATTTATGTAGCACGTCGGATCCTTGTGACCGTATTCTGGCAAATAAACTATTCTTATTTAATTCTTAAGAGGCTGACAAGACCTAATTTGGATTGGTGTTATTCCAGCAGTTTTTTCAGAAAAACTATTTGTTCTAGCACATTAAATAAAATATATGTTAATATTCACCATATTTCAAAGACCGTAGATAGGGTCAATACATAACATAATATGACGAAATCGGCTCGATAGAAAATATTTGCTAAGATTGGTCTTAAAATCACATTAAACGATCCTGTCTTCATTTTTTTGACGTATGGGTCTGCAATTAAAAACATGAAGTCAACATATTCATACCTAAACCGCTAACGAGTCATATTTCACAAATAATCCACCCTTTTTCTTATTTCAATATTTATGTACTATTATCTTCAAAAACCGGGTCGCCCAGTAACACTCGCTCTCGTTTACTCCGATACAAATAGACTGTGTGCGCGCTATCCAAAATCCTCAAGGGCATGTTGGTGTTGACAGCGTCTTAACGTTGTTTAAGACCCACCTCTCCGGGTCCATAGGCTCGAGGTCCCACGGCGACAGCCTCTCGACCTCGCCATTGTCCCAGCGCACTTTGAGCGACAGGAAGTTGGCGGCGGCGGCGCGCGCCCAGCGCTCCGCGAGCTCCGGCTCGTGGGGCAGCGTCGCGGAGTCCCCGCCCGAGGTGGCAGTGTTCTCCAGCACCACGCCCGTCCACCAGGAGTCGTCGATCATGCAGCGGAAGCTGGGGACGAAGAGAGTTTTGATTTTGGGGTTGTACCTTGTTTTACCTACGAGCAGAGCTACGGTAGCCTAGTGGCTCGGGTGTGAGTCTGTCAAGCGGCGGTCGGGGGTTCGAATCCCGGCTCGTACCAATGAGTTTTTCGGAACTTATGTGCGGAATATTTACCGTTAGCTTTTCGGTGAAGGAAAACATCGTGGAACATCGGTCTAATCCCAATAAGGTCTAGTTTTCCCTCTAGGTTGGAAGGTCAGATGGCAGTCGCTTTCGTAAAAACTAGAGCCTTAGCCAAATCTTGGCGGTTAGGTGTCAAAGCGGGCGGGACCCCGGGCTCCTATCGGGGCACAACCGGGAATGACGCTAGGAGGATGACGAGGATGATGATGACCTTGTTTCACCGACAATTGTTCCATCGAATGTATGTTTCGCAGAATTTTCATTTCACCGATAACCATTTTTTCTAGAATCAGTAAACTTTCAGAAATCAAACCTAACCTAATGGGTTCTACAGAATGACCTTTTAGCTGCACCAAAAAGTTAACAGTTTCATTGATTTTCTCAGAAGAGTACCAGAAATTCAATGAAACGAAAATTAGGACAACCATGCATTCGGTAAAACGTTTGTCGTTGAAATAACGGGACACCACATTTTTGTTGTTGTATTGCCATGGTTTTCCTGGGTAACTTAGTTATATTTTTATGGGGTTTAAATCCACTAAGCACGTGTTTTTGTTATATTGGTAAACCTTATTAATTAAAAGGCGAATTTAATGCCGTAAGGCATTCTCTACCAGTCAACCTTTAGGCCAAACAGAAAATAATCAGCTGGTGCAGGGTATGAGAACAAAACAGAAATAAAGTAAGCGGAAAAATTACTGTCCTTAGTATTCTGTGCTGTAATGATAATTGATAAATCAACTAATAGGGGCGTAGACACTAAATAAAATAATCAATAAAATAATTTTTTCTCGAAAAAGGATTAAAAATGTAGTCAAATGGAGAAAAAAACAACGCAAGAGGTTAAATAATCACGAAGTTATGAGTGTCCAAAGTTTTAAGAAGGGGTATGTTCTGTCCCTTTTTCGCAAAACGTAACTTCATATGAAACAATGACGTTCGCAGCTACACTAGAAGACGGCAACGTGCCGCGCCCGTTCGGCGCCGCCGTCGACGCGGCAGCCCGACAGCCTCGCGTAACGTGACGTCACACACTGTTTGCGTTTTCTCTCTCTAACAAGCAATATCAAAACGGTTGTAGCTTCGTAATTCTTTGAGATATCTGAATGGGATTTTCGTCACTAGGCATATTTTTTTGCCTTCTTCCTTTTGGAGTAATAATAATTTTCGAGTCTACACCCGTATTACCGGTCGCCGCTGGTCCACCCGCGAGCGCAGCCCGCGCAGTACTGCTGCCGCAGCACCAGGAAGTCGATCACGTCGGGCATGTCGTGGTACACCACCACTATGCTACTGCCGCTTTGCTGCGAGGGGCCGGGACGGGGGAGCGAGCTAGCGAGACGCACACACGCCACCCGGGGCGGTTTGATGGCGTATTTGATGCCCACTACTTTCGCTGCTTCGCAATCCTGAAAGATAACCACAACTTAGAAGAGTTGAAAAACCCCCGACATTTTCATTTCAAAGTCGAATATCTCAAAAACGGCTTAACAGATTTTCATGAAACGTGGCTAAGAATACTTGGGATAAAATTATCTATGACACAAAAAAACGATACCACAGACCGATACACAGATACGTTATACTTATAACACCCCTCTCTTTGCGTCGGGGGTTAAAAACGAGAAACATTGACCGTTAACAATAGGGAAGATGCAGATGTAATATTTACCATTATTTTGTGACCAAAATGTTGAAAAAACACAAAATAATAGCTACTGAAACGTTTTTACTTTAGTTTATACTAATTTCAAACGATAATTACGATTTGAAGTAATGTGAAACGGAACGTGTTGTAGTCCAACAACCAGCGTCTGGTGACGTCACTCCTGTCCTAATTAAAACTTAGGCAACTCTATGACATCTAGGGACGACCATGGACAAACAAATATGGCGAGTGACACACATGAGTGACGTCACAAGAACTGTAGATCCGTTTAGGCGCGAAAGTTTAAGTTGTCAGTTTGTAACAGGAATTTTTGACTATAAATTATAGTAATTAATTTTTTTAATACTTTCGCGGTCTATTCTACATGCGATTCTTTCAAATGAAAGCAAAAATGAAAATATTGCATCTTCCCTATTTCGTAGCGCTACGCCAGTAGCCGATAACATGGGAAAAACCGTATGTAGAGGAAACCGCCTACGAGCAGAGCTGTTTGTGGCACTGAAATTATTAAGCCGGCGAATAACTTGGTCTTGGTCGTGGTAATTATCAGGATGGCCTTATAGGTAACTGACAAGCTATTGGTCTTTACGAAGGATTAATTGAGGTTATATACTAACATATACTTGAGCCTTTTCCCAGGGCCTGTCTCTGGGCATCACCGGATACAGGTCCTTCTCAGCTACAGCTTCCAAATACCGTTGGTGACCCTGTGGACAAAATAAATTGAATATTAGAAAATTGTAACAGTTAGTGGAAGTGCATTGTAAACACGATGTTTTTGCCTAAAATGAAAGCCCGCTTTGGGTCCACTGGATGTGGGTGGCACAGGACTGGTCATTATGGCACTCTTTGGGCAAGGCGTATGTCCAGCAGTGGACGGACGTCTTTCGGCTGATATGATCATGACTTTTAGAACCCCAGATTGTATCCTTGGGAAAACTTGGGCAGACTCTTTCCGCCGCCGGAGTGTTCGTGCGGGAATATTAGCTGACCTCTGGCATTATACTAGGCGCGACTATTAGCTATTAAATAGCGAGTTAAGTTTGAGAACTGTGGTACAGTAGTACGCGCAAATATAAGTTACAACGACGTACCTGCGCAGAAAGCATTTTTTGAATACCTACATTTTAACCAATCATAAGGCAGCGCGATTGCGCGGGTAAAATCTTCAACGCCCATTGGCCAAAATTTTGCGCGCGACGCCGGCAGCTCCGGCGCCCGCCATTTTGTCCGGCGCAATGAGCGGGAAAGCACGAGTTCACCTGTCATTGCATATTGTATCTTACGTAAAGTGCAACAAGGTCTTTATTGAAATGGTCATACATTCAGATTCGGTACTTGTCAGCACTCGTCGGCGTGGACGAAGATTGCTGATGTAATTTATATTTGTGGTACTACTGTAAAGTGATAGAAGAAGCAGTGGTGGGCATCATAAACGAATTTCGGAGGGCAACCCGGGACAATGTCTTACCCTTTAGTAGACCGCAGAGTCGCATATTACGCACGCTCTCGCTCCTTGCGCGATCGGGTGTATCTACACCTCGGAGGTGTGCGAGAGCCCAGTTTAGCCGCAGTGACAACAGGAACAAGCCTGATTCCAGGTATAATTGTTCTAATTCCTGAACGGTATCTGTATAAGACACTCACCACCCTGAAGTAGACGACGGCGTCCCCCATCTGCGGATGGTAGGGCGCTTTACGCGGAGACACGGCCGTGAGCCACTCGCCGGGCCGGTACAGCTCCGGCAGCTCCGCGGGGGCCGCGGCGCCGGCCCCGGAGCCCCCGGAGCCCCCGGGCAAGGGGGCGCTGCTGGCGGTCGCGCGCTTGGGGGCCGACACGCTGGGACTGTATCTGGAATGTTAAATACACATTGAACACGAGCTGCCGTATTCATAAATCTTAAGAGAACTCTGTTCACTACAATTGTTATTTTCACGCCACTGCTCGGAAATGTGGCAAAAGATGGTTAGAATTCAGGCTTCAAAGCTGGGGTTAGTTGGACGCCGCACGAACAGGCCATCTATGAGTTCAAACTGTTCAACAATGTTATTGTTGGACAGTTTGAACAGCGATTCGCTCAATCTCAGCTCCCCCCCCACTCGTCCATCTATTGCCTACTTTCTAGCCTCTACAACAATGTACTAGAGTAGACCTACCTCCTGGCGGCCACGGGGCGGCGACGCGCGCGAGTGGGCGGGGCCAACGCCGCGCCCGCCTCCCAGTCCGAGTAGGCCGATGATGAACTGAGGAGAGACAATCATGCTTCAGGTTTAGATTCATGTATCACACAATGAAGCTTCGCTATAAAAGCTACGGTAGCCTAGTGGTTCAGGCATGCGGCTATCAAGCGGCGGTCGTGGGCTCGAATCCAATGAGTTTAACGGAACTTATGAGGAGACCAATCTAATCCCAATAAGGTCTAGTTTTCCCTTTGAGTTGGAAAGTCAGATCGCAGTTGCTTTTGTAAAACTAGTGCTTATGCCAAGTCTTGCGATTAGGTGTAGCGGACCTCGGGGTACTTTAGGGCACAACCGGGAATAACGCTACGCTGACCATTCACTTCATAATGCGGGGAGTATGACTAGTCTGACCACCAAACCAAGCGAAATTGTCTCTGTGACATGGATGGTCGGTCAGTCGGTAGATATAAAATTAAAAAGATTTAAAATATGGCATCACTTACTTGTCGCTTTTACTTCCCGAATGTGAACTGGAAAAGAAAAATAAGTTACATTAGTATTGTCAAGGTTGTACAAGAACTAGGTAAGGAAATGGATCAAATCCGTATGTAAACGCTCCCAAAATCGACAACACCAAATAAAAGGAACAATAACGTTGAATTTTCCAGAAAAAGGATGAAAAAATATTGTCAAATAGAGAAAAGAGTAAAGCAGGGGATTAAATAATCACAAAGTTATAAGTGTCCAAAGTTTTAAGTGGGTGTATAGACTGTATAGCCTGTCCCTGTTCCGCAAAACGCGGAAATTTCATATGAAACGATTGTCATTTACTATGACGCTCGCAGATCGTGACGTCACGATTGTTTTCTCTCTCTAACAAGCAATATTAAAACGGTTGTAGCTTCGTAATATACATATAATACCAGGCATATTTTTTGCCTTCTTTCTTTTGGAGTAATAATACATTTTGAGTCTACAGTCTACACCCGTATTTATTACAGTATAACCCTTTGCATCCAGGATATCGCAATTGTGCCAACTCAATATTAACTTTATTGACCAACAAAAGATACATTTCAATGTAATAAAGACGATAATGTGAGGGACATTATCGTTTCAAGCCCGGTGGTCGTTGTCGAAGTCGAGTCGAAGTTGGTCGAAACCTAGTAGTTTATACGCCGTGTGTGAAATTAGTCTACATGCCTCGGTTGGTAATCTATGCACATATTATTAGGTCTATCAAATACCTATAGTCAGTGAGATCCATCGAAGACCGCGATGAGCGAGAGTGAGATCGAGAACGCGACGAGCGCGAGTGCGAGCGGGACATCCGCACCGATTCGTCCGAAGTGTCATTCCCGGAACTGTCAACTTCTATGGCTGGTGGTTCTTCTACAACTCGTCGAACCTGGAAAGTGGTACATAAGTAATAGAAGTGTATATGATGATTGTAGTTGTTCCCATGAATGGTATCGTAAATAAATGTTACGTCACAAGCATACAGTGGTACCACAAATATAGGTTACATCGGCAATCTTCGTCCACGCCGACGAGTGCTGACAAGTACCGAATGAAATCGAACGTATGACCATTTCAATAAAGACCTTGTTGCACTATACGTAAGGTACAATATGCAATGACAGGTGAACTCGTGCTTTCCCGCTCATGGCGCCAGACAAAATGGCGGGCCCCGGAACTGCCAGCGTCGCGCGCAAAATTTCGGCCAATGGGCGTTGAAGATTTTACCCGCACAAAAAATGCTTTCTGCGCAGGTACATCGTTGTAACTTATATTTGTGGTACTACTGTACTGACATTGTCATTCTGCCTGGAGGTGAAAGAGTAACGTTGTCAGTAAAGGTGGCTACATACCGGCGGTTGCAGCGCGCGCGGCCGCGGGCGGGGCCGCGCGCGGCGGCGCACGGGCTCGGGCGCGGTGCTGATCATGATGGGCCGCCGACGCATCTCGCGCCGGTACCACGCTAGCTCGAACGCGTTCATCTCCGACCTGAAACGGGATGATAGGTTAGTAAACAAGACACAAAACTTGCACATTACTATAGTGCAAACCGGAGCGACAAAAGTCGCCATATACATATTTAAGGTTTTCGACATACAGCAGCGCGACGCTAACGCGCTCAAATGTAAGTCGTATCACACGTGCCTTTTCTTGCGTCGGCCTGCTGCTCGGCGGCACGGACGCGTCGCGCTGCCACGAGCCGGCGCTGTGTCGGACGCCTTCGTTGTACACTCACCCCTGTGGGTGCTGCATGTTGGTGACCGCGGCGGCCGGCGGCGCGACCAGCGGCCTGCTGCTCGGCGGCACGGGCGCGTCGCGCTGCCACGAGCCGGCGGTGTGTCGGACGCCTTCGTTGTACACTCAACCCTGGCGGTGCTGCATGTTGGTGACCGCGGCGGCCGGCGGCGCGACCAGCGGCCTGCTGCTCGGCGGCACGGGCGCGTCGCGCTGCCACGAGCCGGCGGTGTGTCGGACGCCTTCGTTGTACACTCACCCCTGGCGGTGCTGCATGTTGGTGACCGCGGAGGCCGGCGGCGCGACCAGCGGCCTGCTGCTCGGCGGCACGGGCGCGTCGCGCTGCCACGAGCCGGCGGTGTGTCGGACGCCTTCGTTGCGCCACACGCCCCCGCCTCCGAAACCGAGGCCGTTGATGAGGCCCGGAGTACGCTCGGCAGCTAAAGCCTGGAGATTAGAAAATGTGATTAAAGTAACTGTTGCAAAACATTAATAAGGGAATATGAATACAGAAGCGGGATGAGCTGGTTGAGCGCCAGGTTCTCTCGGACCGGGACCAGGCGCTGGTACTGCGAGATCACTGACCTCGATCATGACGTCGATGCGGCTGCGCGCATCCGCGAGCGGGATGAGCTGGTTGAGCGCCAGGTTCTCTCGGCCCGGGACCAGGCGCTGGTACTGCGAGATCACTGACCTCGATCATGACGTCGATGCGGCTGCGCGCATCCGCGAGCGGGATGAGCTGGTTGAGCGCCAGGTTCTCTCGGACCGGGACCAGGCGCTGGTACTGCGAGATCACTGATCTCGATCATGACGTCGATGCGGCTGCGCGCATCCGCGAGCGGGATGAGCTGGTTGAGCGCCAGGTTCTCTCGGCCCGGGACCAGGCGCTGGTACTGCGAGATCACTGACCTCGATCATGACGTCGATGCGGCTGCGCGCATCCGCGAGCGGGATGAGCTGGTTGAGCGCCAGGTTCTCTCGGCCCGGGACCAGGCGCTGGTACTGCGGCGGGTGCGGCGCGCCTTCCACGTCCACCAGGAACGGGGGCGGCATGAGGTGCGGGGGGATCTCGGTCTGTGGAGACGCATATTGGTTATTTCGGAAACAAATATCATCACAAGTTCAAGACAGTTTTCAGGTAGGTCAAATAAGCAAATAGGCATAGATGAACATTGTGGTGCTCAGAAAGACACATATTTGATCATGTCTCCTTCATTAGACCAGTGTTTTTCAAACTGTGGTTCGCGACCCCCAGGGGGGCCGCGAAGCCTTCTAAAGGGGGTCGCGGCTACTCATATTTTTAAAGTTAAAGTGCTGTAAGTATTTTGAACAGCGTAGGGTGGGGGGTCGCGAAATATTTTTTTCTGTACTAAGGGGCCCGCGGCATGAAAAAGATTGAAAAACACTGCATTAGACAAACGCGCCTGCATCGCATTTTATCTCCCAGGTACAGTAACAGCTCATCCAACGTGCCTGCTTATCTAACGCAACTCCCGTAGCGTCCCTCAGTAGAGGCCGGTAGTCGGTATGGAAGAACAGCTCTGAAGGCAACTTGGACACCAGGGCTGGACCTCAAGCCGCTGACAGCAGATGACCTTGGGTACAGCTGGTCTTACAACACCAAGTATCCTAGTCACTTGGCTCCTGGTCTTACCTGCTCATCCAAAGCAACTCCAGTAGCGTCCCTCAGTAGAGGCCGGTAGTCTGTATGGAAGAACAGCTCTGAAGGCAACTTGGACATCAGGGCTGGTCCTCCAGCCACTGACAGCAGCAGGAGATGACCGTGGGCGTCTGCGGCAGCTAAGGCACAGCCGCCACCCCATTTGGCGTCGAAGATGGCGCCTTCTCCTTGACCTTCGATGCGGTTGACGAATGAGGCCAAGATCTGGAAATGATTTTCTAATATTAGCCTCAACTCAAGCAAAATTGGCATTATAAATATTATACTACTGTGATTTATTTACACCAATACTTCATCACTGAAAGATTTATACCACAATTGCAGATATATATAGATTAGACAAAGACTTCTGACATATAGACATTTTCATAATAACAAATATTGTACTACCCTACATTACAATCACCTGCAAAACCGAAGGCGATACAATATTCCCGTAAATGAAAACATCGACGCGTCAAAAACAACTCGCAGTTTTGTGGTAGAAGTTCTTTAGTCACATCATGGTGCGCTAGGTAATATTTTCCACCACTTACGATTGCTGCCACAGCCACAGCCGCGCTTTGCATCAGTGTGTGCTTGTGGGTCAAAATCTTAATCAGTGTGTTCTAAGCTATGCCTAACAGCGAGTTGCACCAACATACGATTTAAAAAGCTTGACCAATTCTCCATACATTCAGATTTTAAGGAACATTGCTTAAGATTACAGACGGTTTGGTGCAACCCACTCTAATAGACCGTGGGCCCACTCCCAATACACCTACGTCACATGAAAACATGACGAAGTACTTGGCAGACGGTGCCGAACTTGGCAACATTGGCACCATCTGCCATGTACTTGCGGCCATTTCAGGACTGACAGACTTTGGTTTACTCTCTCTACGATTAAAGGGCTAAATGATGCCACATGCCTCGTACAGCTGTCACATGACGTAAATATACCTAACCATACAAATTTGGATTTTCAAACTCAATTTTAAATTTTCTCGACCTGCCGCCATGTTCATATATCATGTTGTCATGTGACGTAGGTGTATTGGGAGTCGGCCCAATTGATAAACTCACCTCGCCGCCAGGCGCGTCCCACACAAACAGCTGTCCGTCGTGACCAGCGGACAGTAGAACGCCGGGCATGAGAGGATGCGCCTCTAACACGTAAATCTCGTCTCTGTGGCCCTTCAGTACTCGCACTAGGGTACTCGTACGGGAGCACCACACCTGTGAATTTAATTACATTTAGGGCCTGTTTCACAATCTCCAGATAAAACATATCCATCAGATAAATGTTGGCTGTCACTTTTCTTTTATATGACGGAAGAAAAGGATAGTAATAATTTTAACTGGCAGATAACTTTATCCGGCGATTGTGAAACAGGCCCTTATGCCACTTGTCCAATAAATATTTGATCAATAAAAATGATGATATCATAAATATACGAGGAGCTACTACTACGTCAAAGAAGTTTGATCAAAGATTGTATAAGTGGAATTCCACAATTAGACAAGTTTGTCTTGTAATATCCATCAAAGGACCCATTATTATTATTATTCTGGTAGTGGCTTCCGGACTGTGAGAGCCCTTATGTCACTGCGACCATCGCTGATCTATTGTGATCGCCACTTACTACAATTCTTGGTCAAGTCCTGCGAACTCGAAGAATTGCAGGATACTGTTGATCTCAAGAAATTTAATCTCCTCCGGGCACATGATGTGTTTTCCCAGAATAGAGTTACGGCTGCGCATAAGGCAGGGGTAATCGGTTAGGATGTGTGTAGGCGTCTCCTCCGCTTCATGGCAGGGTCTGCACTGCCATGTGTCACATAGTCCTAACCTTTGCATGTTTAGGCGACAATGCCCTGTAAGCACCCTTACCAATATGCGTAAACGGATCAAAGGACCCATATACTTATGAAATAGAAATAGAAAATATTAGCAAATTTTGCATGCAATATGCGAATGAACTTACACGAATAGAGCAATCGGATACTGCTGTTATGATGTAGGCGTCGCTCAGGTCCCAACATACCATTGTTACCTTAAAATAAAATAAAGATTAAGTAAATACTAGCATTACCTGTCAATTGTTTTTCTTTTAGAACTTAAAAGCAACATCAAAATCAAATAATATCAAAAAGTTTGTAACTTAAGAAATAAATTAGATAATACATTTGCAAGTCTTACCTTTAGTTTCTTGCCATCATCTTTACCCGTCGCATCATCCTGTCAAACAGTTATCAATATTATTTTTCATCACACTTGCTCGTCAATGGCGTTATTACTTGCGAGCGTACAGAGCAGTTATAGCCGCTTTACCTCACACGGGCTGTTAAGTTTCGTTTTAAAATATAGAACCCACTCATTCTTCACTTCGGACTGAGGATGTTTCCAATCAGCCAAGGTGTATTTCATATCTTCAAAAGTTTGCTACAACCAACTTTTAATATGTATAAAACATATCTTTGTATTAAATTTGACTGCAATTTAATGTTTAGCAGAATTATTTGCAGATTTAATATGTAGTTATTTAGTGTCTATGTGAAATGTTTTGAAGTGTTTTCAAATCGTGGCTGTATACCGAAGGGTCTTTGCCATACGCGCCTCACGTCAAATTCAACAAAATGGACAACTGACATGTTGACATTATTACGATTTGTATTAATTTCATCTAAAATGTTCGTTTCCTCGCAAATGTGATGAAAAACGCCCCTCGTTAAACAATGTATTATTCTGACCAGTCAAGTCCTAATACCTACAAGGTTACTGGTATGCCAACAACCCTGTATATAGAAATTTACTCATTTACAAATGGAATACTGAAATCAAACCAGACGACCCAGGGGCTGTCCTGCCGTCTCTAGTACCATGTTATCCTACTAATATTATAAATGCGAAAGTTTGGATGTTTGTTACTCAATCCTTAAACGGCTCAACCAGTTTAGATGAAATTTGCACGAAGAACGATTTTATCACAGTTCACAATTTGACGATTTCACATTGATAGATCATAAACTTACGAAAAGTTAAAGCGTTAAATTGTGAACAGTTGGGACAGGTCAGAATTTAGCGACATTTAATATTTTTGCGAGTAACGGCCGTATTCATAAAGGTCACAAGCCTGTTTTAACTAAAATGGCGTTAAAATTCGTTTGTCCTTATCTGTCACTTTGACATTTGTGTTCGTAAGAAAGGGACAAAGCAGATTTTATTTAGCAGAGGCATTTTAAATTTTATGAATAAGGGGGTAAGATTATAAGCTGACGGTGTTCACAATCTTACGGTGACATACATGATTATGTACACTCACTAGCGATGCACAGTGCAACACCGTGTGTCTCCAAGCGGACGCGTGGAGCGCCCAGACACACGCACAGCCGTCCTTGGAGCCCGACACGAAGCGGAGCCCCCGGTGCGCCCAGGCGAGGCTGTCGACGGCTTCCGAGTGGACGGCGGTCTCGAGCACGCGCCGGGGACCGCCGCCCTCGCCGTCCACCATGTATACTCTGTGAAACATAGGAAATCGAGCTGTAGAAGGAACAAACGCAGACACAAGATTACTTGCTACATATCTCAGCGAGAGACGGATTACTAGGGATCGGAAATTCGGATACCTACACACGGCAAAATATGGGTGGCTTAAAAATGTCTATCTACCTCTAAACAATGGCCTGGTATCGTGGTCCTTCGAGCTGGACCCACTGGACTAATGTCATGGTCCTTCCAGCCGGATACACAGAGCTAATGTGGTATAGTGGTCCTTCGAGTCGGTTACAAAAATCCCAAATTGTGGTCCACCAAGCCAGATTCACTGAGATGGTCCTTGGAGCTGCAAGTTAGCGACGAATTTTTACCTAACGTGATGGTCCTGTGAGCCGGCAGCCAAGAAGGCGCCCCCGGCGGACCAGGCGGCGCAGATCATGTGGCAGGCGCCCGGGCGCATGCGCTCCATGTACTGCACGGGCTGCGACAGGAACTGGCCGTCGCGGGTGCACGTCCAGAACGCGACGGAGCCGTCGGTGGAGGTGGACGCCAGCCAGCGCACGTCGCCGCGCGCCCAGGGCGACCAGTGGACCTAGAACATGGAACATCTATTAGGCACTAGTCCACATAGGTCCAAACCATAAAGGGTCGGCATGCGCTTGTGATTCATCTGGAGTAGCAAACGTCTAAAAGCTAGTGTCTGCTTACCGTCAGGCAGCACGAATACCTGTTTGCCACTGCGCTCCGTCGCGGGACAGGCACACGTCCGTGATCTCCGCGCCGGCGCCCCGGAGCATGGCGATGAGGCGCCCGTCGTACGCGCTCCATACTGTTAGTACTCACTGAGGTGATGGTGCCCGCGTGCGCGTGCAGCACGGCGGTGGGCGCGCCGGTGGCGAGGCACCACACGCGCACGAGGCGGTCCACGCTGCCGCACGCCAGCAGCGCTCCGTCGCGGGACAGGCACACGTCCGTGATCTCCGCGCCGGCGCCCCGGAGCGTGGCGATGAGGCGCCCGTCGTACGCGCTCCATACTTTTACTAGGAGGTCGTCTGCGCCCTGAACAAAAGATAAATTAAGTTCATTAACCTTTTGAACGCCATAACTCACGTACGAAAGTGTTTAGGTGTAGGCACACACCAACTTGTTTCGGTACTTTGATAGAGTATCATTACACCTATATACTAGCAATTCTAAACAATAATCGAATGTTAGGTTATACAACTTACAGTCACAACATATTGTCCAGAGCAGTCAAATGCAAGGCAATACACAGCTGACAAGTGCCCCAGGGTCCGCCGTCTCAGCTGTAGGCCTCCAAGTAGTCTAGGAGGTAGGAGCTGCGCTGCTGGAGCCCGAGGGGCGCTCCCTCGGCCTCCGATGATGCCGCCAAACTCGCGGGAGATCAAGCGGCGGGCTGAAAAGAGAATAAGTTCACAAAATCTCATTTACGATGACTCGAGCAACTAGGGCTGCAAATCGATTTGGAAGTTAGCTTGCCCCTAGCCGCGCAATGGCCTATGAAAAGGCTCCTCTTCAGTGGCATTCATTCAAAATAGACATGATGCCTCATGTTCAATTTGATAACATAGTGATGCTAAATGGATAGTGTAATGTATGTAGGTACGTAGGTATATAGGTACCTACTGATATCTATCGCGGTGCATTGCGGTGCGCCCTCTGTATGACATTTTAGTTTCGCAATAAACGGTTAAGTGAACACACGTGTGACTTTCCTTTACTCATATATAACAATGGCGACGAGGATTAAAATTACTTGCGGTTTAAGGAACGACACCATTAGGCAACGTCTTTTCGCAGAGATCAGGTTAACCTATAACAGAGCAGTTCAGCTAGCCCTTTCGTTGGAAGCCGCAGAGAAAGACGCAGCTATGGTTGAACGCCCGAGTGTGAGTGAGAGGGGCGATGCGGGAGGGAGACCTGAGACGGTACACGCGCTCGCATCGTGGCAGCCTCGTTGCGGTAATGGCGTAAACAAAGTAATTTGTGCAGTATGCGGCAAGTTAGGCCACCGGGACTTCCTATGTCCCTACAAAGACTTTGCCTCGCCTGGGGCGCCACGCACCATGTCCAGGCGGAGGAAGGCGAGGCTCCAGAGGATGATGGGAATACGACGGCATCGGACGTCGAAGAAGACCTGTATCATCTCTGTCTAAACGGTTACAAACCGGTAAGCATGTCCTTATGCGTGGATAACAATGTTATTCCCATGGAGGTCGACACGGGGTCCGCCGTGTCGTGTATAAGTAGGGATACTTACAATAAGTATTTTAAACACAGGAATATAGAACCGTTTGATTTAGTGTTAAAGTTTTATGACGGAAGCCGCGTTAAACCCCTAGGGGTCATACGGCCCGAAATTAAATACGAAAACAGGTCGAAAAATCTAGAACTTTTTGTAATTGATGGCGGTACGACCTCACTTTTGGGCAGACAATGGCTGACAGAGCTAGGTGTACAAATTCCGATTTTTCATAACGAGCCCGTTAATGGTGATTTGTGTACGTTAATCGACAGGTATAAGGAGTTATTCAGCGGGGGACTGGGGCGGTTCAATGGTGGAAAAGCAACACTTCGAGTGCGCGAGGGGGCTACGCCGGTGATCTGCCGCGCGCGGCCACTGCCGTACGCGTTGCGCGACCGCGTCGAGGCCGAGCTGGACGAGATGCTGCGCGGCGGCGTCATCGAGCCGGTGGACACGTCGGAGTGGGCCACGCCGCTCGTACCGGTACGTAAAGCTGATGGGGGATTGCGAATTTGTGCAGACTACAAGGTGACCTTGAACCCCGCCCTACTGATCGACAGGTACCCGCTTCCTAAAATTGATGATCTGTTAGTAAGGCTAAACGGGGCCCGCGTATTTTCAAAAATTGACCTGACACAGGCGTATAATCAGGTGGAGTTGGATGACTCTAAGGAATATACCGTCATCAATACACATAAGGGACTATTCAGATATAATAGACTCGTATACGGCCTTTCGTCCAGTCCCGGTATATTTCAGAGAATCATGTCCAATTTACTGAAAGATCATCCTCAGGTAGAAGTTTTCCTAGATGATATCATCATTGGCTCACCTGACATTAAGTCTCATTTAGTGACATTAGAGAAAGTATTGGACCGGCTTCGTAGTCATGGAATGAAATTAAAGAAAAGTAAATGTTTTTTCTTATTAGAAGAGGTACAATATTTGGGGTACATCATTTCAAAAGACGGAATTAAGGTAGATCCTACTAAAATAGAAGGTATCCTTAAGATACCTCGACCACTCAATGTAACCGAATTAAGGTCATTTTTAGGGGTTGTCAACTTTTATGCCCGTTTTGTACCAAATTTAAGTAGTATTTTATCTCCTGTGTATGACCTTCTAAGAAAAGGTGCCGTGTGGAAATGGAATGAACGTTGCGAAAGGGCATTTAAAAGTATTAAAAAACTTTTAGTTAGTGCCGAAGTGTTATGTCATTACGACCCAGACAAACAGCTGATTTTGACAACTGATGCAAGCAGTCGGGGAATTAGCGGAGTCCTGACTCAGCCCGGCAGTGGCGCGGGCGCAGACGGTGCGCGGGAGCGACCGGTGGCTTACGTCTCGCGTTCCTTGAATGACGCTGAGCGTAATTACTCCCAAATAGACAAAGAAGCATTGTCAATTATATTCAGTTTAGAAAAACTGCATCAATTTCTTTATGGCAGGCAATTTTTATTACGAACTGATCATAAACCCCTCGTTAGTATTTTTGGTCCTAAGCAGGGTATTCCCGCTATGGTAGCTAGCAGGTTGCAACGCTGGGCAATTAAACTGTCCGCATATACCTATGACATTGAATACATACGCACAGATGTGAATGGCGCGGACGGCTTATCGCGCCTACCTGTGCCAATTAAAAATGCTGACTCGCTGGACGGGCCGCCGCCCGAGCAAACTTATTTACACTTCGCGCACAACGAACTGTTATTAGACTACCATGATGTTAAAAAAGAAACACAACGTGACCCAACCTTAAGTCGAGTTCTAGGTTACATACGATCGAGTTGGCCGTCTGATGCGGAACTTCGAAATTTACAACCGTATTTTAACCGCAAGTTAGAATTATACGAAGAATTGGGTTGCGTAATGTGGGGCCACCGGGTAGTAATTCCGGAAGGTTGCCGAGATAGGGTTTTGAGCGTGGTACACGAGAGCCATATGGGGATCGTAAAGACAAAAGCTTTCGCCCGGAGCTACGTGTGGTGGCCGGGCATAGACGAGGCGGTGGAGCGCGCGTGCCGCGAGTGCGGCGTGTGCGCCGCCGAGGCGGAGGCGCCCGCGCGCCACGCGCCGAGCCCGTGGGCCTGGCCCGCGCGCCAGTGGGCCCGAGTGCATTTAGATTTTTTAGGACCACTTTTTGGAGTAACTTATTTGGTTATGATTGACGCTCGCACGAAGTGGCTGGAGGTATTTCCGGTACCCAGCACCTCAGCTAATAGTACAATTGAAAAGTTATGTGAAGTTAACGCTCGGTGGGGTTTCCCTAGGCAAATAGTATCAGATAATGGCCCTCCATTTACAAGTGAACAATTCTCGTCGTTCTTAACAAAAAACCGAATTGAACATATTCATTCGGCTCCATATCATCCAGCTTCTAACGGGGCTGCGGAAAATGCGGTCAAAACAATAAAACGAGTAATAAAGAAAGCCGTGCGACAGAAACAAAACGTCAATTTGGCACTTAGTAACTTTTTATTACATTACCGTAACACACCCCACTGCACGACAGGCGAGAGCCCGGCTTCGCTCATGATCAGCAGACAAGTTCGTACCCAGTTGGACGTACTGCGACCGGATTGTGAGGATAAGGTACGTAAAATACAGAGGAAACAGGCGGACATTAGGACAGGTGCTAGCCGCGTCCTGCAGTCAGGGGATAAGATATGGATTAGGCAGTATAAGGGGGAAGCGAAGTGGCTTCCCGGTCATATTATTCAAAGAGCGGGTACCACGGACTATACCGTACGCGATAACTTGAATAGGGAGTCACATAGGCACATCGATCAGTTAAGGCGGCGGTCAAGTGTATTAACCTGTCCAGATGACCCATCAGCTTTGCAGGTACCACAGGCCGGGGACCGCACTGATGGCGCAGCCCATGCCATCCGTGACAATACAGGCACGCCGCAGCGCGGGCCACAAGGTCGACCGTCCACTCGGAGCGAGGCGAGTCCGGTGCCAGGGACTAGTCGCTCGCCGCGGCCGGCGGACGCGCGAGTCAGAGCACCGTTTGCTTCACCGGGATCAGACTGTAGTGAGGACCTCTTTTTGTCGCCAACAACGACCCCACCACCTGAACCGCCCCAGTTACCCCGACATGTCAGAGAATGTAGACTGAAAAACCCACCTAAATACAAATACTAAGTCGCTAATCTGCACTGCTTAAGTTAAGTTTATCTTTTTATAACTAACCTTTTAAGCAGCATTATAAACGTCATGAACTCTACCTTGCTCGTCTTACAATTCTATTATCTTGGCCCAAGTATATGGTAAGCAGCCTTAGTAGTTACATACATACCTACCTAATTATAATTATTCTTATCGCCTAGGACCTGCATAACAACAAGGCAGACGATCTAAATAGAATCTAGTCGCATAAGGAATAAGGTTCAATATCTCCTGTGTTAATTAAATGTAGTCTTTGTAGAAACATTACGATTATTAAGTAGCATTAAGTATTTTTTTTTTTTAAATGTTTGATTTCTTTCAGTGAGGGCTCTGTTTCATAGCAGCTAATAAACATAATGTACGTTTAGGAATGCGTGTTCGCAATCAACCGCATGTAGATACCTATGGTATTATGTACTCGGATATGCCGGTTGTAATTAGAAATAAGTACATAAGTTTTTTTTTTATTATTAGTAAATTTTACATATAGGATAAAGTTCAAATGTACTTAACCCTATTATAAGTTATCTTAATTCACATTTACAAGGTAGTAGGTATATTCCTAAACTAAAGAAGAAAAAAAAAAAGGGGTTAAGTACAGATTACTTTATTACTTATGTTAATAATTTAAGAAACACTCGGTGCTAGGAAAGGAGAAGATGGTCTCCAAAATAACGATTTATGTTCTGAATAGTCTTTTAAGAAGAGAGTGATGTAATGTATGTAGGTACGTAGGTATATAGGTACCTACTGATATCTATCGCGGTGCATTGCGGTGCGCCCTCTGTATGACATTTTAGTTTCGCAATAAACGGTTAAGTGAACACACGTGTGACTTTCCTTTACTCATATATAACAGATAGTAAACCATCAAATTATCGTAATAAAGTATACATTATAAAATATAATTAAAATCATAAAAAGATATGAACCTTGAAAGTTTAGAAAAAATATGCATTTTTTTTTATTGTCCAAGAGTAAATTAAAAGCTACCAATAGAATCCTTACGCTTTTCTAGAAACAAAATTGTATGACAACTATGTACTTAAACGCAGTATTTTGCGACCGAAACAACAATTTACCTGATTTTCCATACTATGATTAGTACAAATATACAAATGTGACGTCACACTTGTATAGACACACAGTATGAAGCGTTTCGCGCTGCCGCCAGCGAGGTCAATCTTTATCTCAAATTTTTAGGTATTTATGTTCTTTAATTGTAGTTGCTCCCATACAAACATTTGTTCCTCTCCAAAAACTGGTTCGAATGACGTCATAAAAAAATCTTAGTTATCATCCCTATTGGAACTGAGTTGCATTTCATTTGTTGCATTAGATTTTTAAACAAACCACACTTTCTCATTATTGGTCATTCAAGTTTCATTGACATTTTAACACTTTCGCAACCCGACTAAAAATGGAACAATACACCAGAAACCGACAGATCTTGCTAGGCGTGTAGGTCCATACTACTGCCCGCCTAGCGGGCTGAGCCGGCATCTGAGCAAACATTACGAGTGGCGGGTTCTTGGTTGCGAACGTGTTATAGTTAACCGATTTCAAAAACGCAGGAGGTTCTATGTTCTATTGTATGTTTTTTTTTCATATGGTGAGGTGCAGTGGTGGGCGTTGATTCAAAATCTATGTTTAGGTACTATAATTAAATGAAAAAGTGTGGGAGTGAGTGTAACAGTAACGGTCGTATTCATAAACGTTCTACAAGCCTGATTTAACTAAAATGCCGTTATTAATTAATCTGTCACCTTGACATTTGTGTTCGTAAGAAAGGGACAACAGGGGCTAAGTCTTTTACTCACCAAGCGTGTGGTCCTTCTTGAACGCAGAGTATTTCGGCTTGCTCCGAACAAGCGCGTCCCCAAGCAGCGACAGACGAACGCGGAGCGACGGAGCGGGACAGAGCGCGTTGTTAGGTGTGGGAACGGAGAGCGAGCTCGTTGAAGGCGAGGGTGCGAGACGCAGCGCGCTTTCGCATACTGCCGCCAATCGGTGCCACGGGAGATCGCGATATTGTGCTGCCTGTGAAAAAAAACATTTATGAAACCTTAGTTCTCTTGCAAATTGTTCTAGACCACCTGACCACAAAGTGGTAATTTTACCACTTGCTACGCGTCAAAAAACGCAAGCTTTTATTGCCGACTGTACTGTTCTGTATACCGTTATCAACTACTCATTGAGACAATTCTAACAACCCCAAACTCAACAGTGTTAAAACGCAAGCTTTTATTGCCGACTGTACTTTTCTGTATACCGTTATCAACTACTCATTGAGACAATTCTAACAACCCCAAACTCAATAGTGTTACGTTGGTTAAGTACTGAATTTCCAGGGCCACCTTCTGTCTCCATCATCATGATATAAATTATTATAGTGTTGACATGTACTAATCAAAAATAAATTATCTGATCTTATCAGATCACAGCTCGATGGTACCATATTAAATTACATAGTATATAATTTACTTTAAAAACAAAGTTTTAATGTTGTGTAGAAGATATATAAACTAATTAGATCGCAAAATGAAAAACAGAAGAAAAGTTGCGATGTTTCAAACTTTGCCGCCACTGCATCGTAACATCAAACATGGCGGTCGGACGCCATCGCTGTGTGTCAGCCAGTCCCGAATCAGAACGGGGGCGGTCGGCGGCTAGAGCGAGATCGAGAACTCTAGGCAATGCCAACCTCACGTGAAGAACAGAGACGACAATACATACTATTACGCCAGCATCCGTCCTTGTGATGCATGATATTACGAGATTTTTGCAAATTGCATAAAATCATGTTTTTTATCAATAAAACCCCCCAAAAACATTTTTCACTATTTCCCATCACATTTTTACGATCATTTTGGTGTATCATACGATTTAAGAAATTTCGTCGATTCCGAGCATTTTACTTATTTCAGGACTCGCATCTTGTTAGAAAACGTAAATAAACGTGAAAACTGGCGAAAAAATGAATGAAAACTCACCAATTCATTGTACGACTGGGAGTGCTCTTCGCCTAGCCAGTCAAGGCGGCGGGGCAGGACCTGCGGAAGGCAAAGTATATAAAAACTTTTCAGCTAACTTTCAGCGCCTTTGACAGCCCCAACCACGTGCGTTTGCTTTCAAAACAATAATAAGCTCTAAACCCGGCACTAGGAAAAGCTTAAACTCACCTCTACGCTCTCGAGCTCTTTTATCAATGTCTGCAAAGGAAAACGTCCAAATTACTGACTTATCCCACACAAAATTACATTCTACATCCATTTTCAGTCGATTTACCTTTGCAGTTTCCGTCAGCGGACCCCCCGAAAGAAATTTCGCTATCAGAAAGTAGAGTTCTGAAACCGGGAAAGGTAACATTATAGTTCTCGTATGTCAGTTAAACATAACTTGCATCTCGGTTTTTGAAGCACTGCACTCACCGGGAACGACCCTTGAGTCCTCGTTGGGCTCCTCCATTATCCTAGTATTTAATTCAGCGTATAAAACGCCACAGACACATCACAAACACTGGAAAAATCGAGCAAACATTTCACCATCAGCTTTACATTGTTGACGAACGATAGTGCAAACCTTTTGTAAAGTAAAATGGCGTTCACTCGGTTGATAAAGCAGGCAAACACCGTGCAGTTTCCCAAGGAGCAAATGCGTCGCTCTAGTTTTAATGTCACCACACAGATGGCAGTACAGGTAAATAAAGCGAATGTAATTATAATGTATATAAACATATGAGTTATATTTAAACTACTTTATTTTGAACCTTTTAATTTATGTTTAATTTTCTTAGTTTAATTAATCATGCATAAATAATATTTTTCTATCCCCAAAAAAGTTGTACTGACATGACCTATTTTCTTAATTTTATTAATTTTATTATAGCAACACCAAATCTCAAAAGTCAATCTAGGACAGCGTTGCCAGATGGGTACGCAATAGTACGCACGGCGTACTATTTTATGGTATTGCGTACTCGCGTACTCATCCGTCAATTTGCGTACTTTTTTATATTTTAGCACCTGACAGCCTAGCTGTTACTTCACTTGACAGAAAATATATTTTTTAGGTTTTCATATCAATATTACTTAGGAACGCACCCAAAAAATGTTAACTACTACTACTTCTATGGATTATCTGTGGCTGTCGCACTGACAAGTAAGTGACACTGACGTCTGACAATGGCCAAGCTAGTTTACAAATTCAATTCAAAGCAAGGCTCTTAGAATAGTTACGGGATCCATGAAATCTAGGGCTCTCCAAGTGGAATGCGTCGACCCCCCCCTCAAGGCACGACGCCAATTCTTGGCAGACAGATACTTGTTCAGGAGCGCCCAACTAGAGCACCACCCCATTTTTCCCAAGTTAGATATGTTAAGATACGATAGATAGCGATTCCAAATTTGTTGATTAGCCTAATCAGATTAGATAGCATTGAGCCTACCTTAACAAAACTCCCTAATATGCCTATATACACAATCCCTTTTGCTGCAATCACGTTCCAACCGAAAACAGTGAACATTGGAGTCAATAGGTCCTCTCCTTCGGCTAACGAAAAATTCCTCGAATCCGTTAGAGAAAGATGGCAAGATTGGGACCGTCTCTATACGGACGCCTCTAAGTTCAGGGATGGGCCCATGGGATGTGCCTTCATTCATGACAATCTTAACTGGGTACATAAATTCCAACTGCCCAATATCTGCACTATATTCACTGGGGAGTGTTTTGCTATTTTGAAGGCTGACAAGTATGTCAAAGAACACAGGCTGGTTAACTGAGTAATTTTTTCGGACAGTCTAAGCTCTCTCCAAGCCATTACAAGTAATTAAATTAAATACTGGGCTAAATCACCGTTGGTTTGCCTCATCAAGGAGGCTCTCCTATCCTGCCGTCTCCTTGATCTAGAAGTAATCCTATGCTGGAGCCACAAGGGTATTCATGGGAACGAACTGGCTGATTTTGCTGCCAAGGAAGCAGCAGTGAATGGTAGTAGATCTCTTTTTCAATGTTTTAGCATGGACTTAGACGCGATCTCCTCGTTAAAATTATACTCAACATGGTCGGCTCTATGGGCCGCGGATAATAAGCTCCAGTACTATCATTTTCAAAAGAATATTCCGTCTACTCCCTGGTTTTTTAAAATTAAATTTAAAAAAGTTACCAGTTGCATCATTCGTCTTAGGCTAGGCCATGTGTGTTCCCCTGAATTTCTATAGAAGATTAAAGTTAAAAACAGCGCGGAGTGTCTGTGCGGGCATGGTATTGGTTCAATTGAGCACATTTTTTTCGAGTGTCCTACAACTCAATTCTCCCTCTACAACCTACTAATAAAACTTAAAGTTCAACTCCCCACTAGTGTTAAAGCTCTCTTGGCCAGCTTTGAGCCCAGTGGCCAAGGCTTTGGCTTATTTTATTGATAAAAATAAAATAAAATTATAACTATTTATTAATAATAAGTATCTTTTTAGCCACTATTATTATTCCTATACATATATAGTATTTCTGTATGATTATTTATGTGTATTATGTTCAGTCCCCAGAGGCGCTACCGCGAAACGAAAACGAACTTCGTTCGTGTATCTCTCTCCCTGTCGCTCGAATATGCAAGTGCGATAGAGACGGAGATACACGAACGAAGTTCGTTTTCGTTTCGCGGTAGGCCCTCAGGGCAAAATTTTTAGGTGCACTCCACAGATCCTTATTCCGTAAATGCAAATCTCCCCCACTTGACATTGGCAAAGTGCCTAAGTAGCAAAAAGCCACAAATTACGGAAAAAAAAAAAAACAATTCAAATGACATTAAGGCACCGATTGTCTATAAATGTTGTATTGCGTACTCAAACTTGAATTTGCGTACTATTTTTAAGAGCTGCGCGTAACGAAACGTAAAACCCATCTGGCAACATTGATCTAGGATGCAGCGATGGCAGGCGGTGGTGTTAGATATTTGCTGAAAAACCATGGGTTTTAACAGGAAAAGCGACAAGAAGTGCTTGCGACCTAGTGGAGTAGTAGCAAGAGGTCGTAGTGTTATAGCGGCGAAGTATAGACGCGAGCAAGCAGTTGTCTCACGAGAGACAAAGTGGTGTGCAGAAAAACCACTAGAACTGCTGGATTTTAAAACCTGGAAAAGAACACACGACTAGGTAAGCCTGTGAATGTTATACTTGCTTCGTTTTAAGCTAATAAAGCCTTGTACAGCCTCGGATTAGGCTGGACAAGTGATTGTTTTGATCCTTATAACCAATCCTGATCAATAATTGTTTAGTGATCAACAGCTATTATTAGATGACCCTTATTATTAACAGCCCATTAATTTCACTGCGCTTAAATAACCTAATTGTATAGCAATTGAGCTCTTGCTAAAGTTATACAGGAGGAGGTTTGTTGTCAGACCATTTTCACTTAGAGACCAGCTGACCTCGCTGAGGGTAAGCTGGCGCCGTCCTTCGTATCATCAAACAAAATCTATTTGTACATATTTTTCTTTCATATGTTTTTCTAAGTTTTACTAGTTATATATATCTGCTTCTCAAAGCGGAGACAAATCCAACAAATTAAACATTACAAAAATCGGTTGAGTCATTCTTAAGTTATAAATCGTGTAACTATTCCGTCATTTTTTATATGTATGTGAAGATATTGCACTAGGATAATGGCAGTGATAAAACAATGTTTTAATAGTAGAATGGTAAAAAAATCTATGAATAACTTTTATATCACTGTTTTGGACAATAAGGTATACATAAATAGAGTTTATTTATTTATTTATTTATTTATTTGGAGAACCAACAGCTACAGAAACATATTGACTATATAGATAAAATACAAAAAGCCAATTACAGGTTCCCACCGATAGCATCGCAGTAAACATTTGTGAGATCACTATTTTTACACTGAGTTTGTGAGTTTTTTAAGTAATGGAACTGCCTGAGGCCCTATCGCGATATGAAAAAGAAATTTGTTAATTATCTCCCTCTCTGTTGCTTGAATTAGAATATTTTCTTACAACTTTCAGCATCATGTCTGGCACAGCGGGTTCAAGTGGCAGCGCAGCCCTCGGAGGTCTGGGAGGCTCGCTAGAAGACAAGGACTGTGAGCTTCTATGCCCTGTTTGTTTCGAGCTTATTGATGAGGCCTATGTCACAAGGTGTGGACATTCCTTCTGTTACGCCTGTATTGCCAAGAGTGTGGAACAACATAGGTGAGTTTTTTCTAATTATTTTTTTAATCTGATATCCTAACTTTATTATGTGTGTTGCTTAAATCGTCTGAAATTTACATACAGGCCTATGATGATGATTATGTTGTACAGTATAGCATTGTTAGGGCCAACATATATAAAATGTCTGCTAGAAAGTAATTGGAATCTAGTTGCATCGAATTTAATTTGTTTAAATAATCGACAATCATTAGTTCAACACAAAACAAATGCTACTTTATTTTATGAAAGTTTTAAATCCCAATGATATTGAACATATATAATTTTCTATGAAAGTATTGTGTTACTAGTCTTGAAGATAGTTTTTTTTTAGAAACAAAGTCTTAAAAAACACGTCAGTAACTTAGCTATGTGAGTGATACTACAGTACATTGTTTCAAAGGTATAGGTTAAAGATATGAAAAAATAATTGAAAATATGTTTAATATATGACCAAAAATATCAATGATTCACTTTTACATTCGTATTTGCGGGGATGCAATATAACACATTTTAGTTACCAGAGGTTTACTAACTTTTATAAATGAATGAATGAATAAGATTTATTTCAAACAAAAACAACAAAACAGATTACAGAATTCTTATATCTATAAGTATATTGTGGTAGTTGTCTCAAAAAAGGAGCCCACTCAGCATGAGTTGAGGCAGAAGGGGCCCCAACGATGATTTTCAGTGGGTCCTGTAATTAACCTAAAACTAAAATTAAGGAATCACATATAATGAACTGGCTTACATCTATATTTAATTGCTAAGATTGTACAGTACACGTTAACTAGGAATAACAAGCTTCCGCCCGCGACTTCGTCTGCGTAGACGCGGGATATAAACTATCCAATTTTTTAATCCAGGCTGGTTTTAAACTATCTTCATGCAAAATTATATCCAAATCAGTTGAGCCGTTTAACCGTTGAGTAAAAAACATCCAAACTTTCGTTATTCATAATATTAGTAGCATGATATACGTTTATGTACATTCATCCAGGCGGTGTCCAAAATGCGGTGCGGCCGTGGCCACTCGCGACCACATGTTCCCAAACTTCATGCTGAACGAGCTGGTGGCGCGCCGGAGGCTGCGCGCCGCGCGGCCGCCCTCGCAGGCGACGGACGGCGGCGACGCGGCCAGGCTGCGGGCGCTGCTGGCCGCGGAGAGCGCGCGGCTGGCTATGCCTGATGTCGAGCTCATGTTAGAGGTTAGTCGACGCAAGTGCGGCCGTGGCCACCCGCGACCACATGTTCCCAAACTTCATGCTGAACGAGCTGGTGGCGCGGCGGAGGCTGCGCGCCGCGCGGCCGCCCTCGCAGGCGACGGACGGCGGCGACGCGGCCAGGCTGCGGGCGCTGCTGGCCGCGGAGAGCGCGCGGCTGGCTATGCCTGATGTCGAGCTCATGTTAGAGGTTAGTCGACGCAAGTGCGGCCGTGGCCACCCGCGACCACATGTTCCCAAACTTCATGCTGAACGAGCTGGTGGCGCGGCGGAGGCTTAGCGCGGCGCGGCCGCCCTCGCAGGCGACGGACGGCGGCGACGCGGCCAGGCTGCGGGCGCTGCTGGCCGCGGAGAGCGCGCGGCTGGCTATGCCTGATGTCGAGCTCATGTTAGAGGTTAGTCGACGCAAGTGCGGCCGTGGCCACCCGCGACCACATGTTCCCAAACTTCATGCTAAACGAGCTGGTGGCGCGGCGGAGGCTGCGCGCCGCGCGGCCGTCCTCGCAGGCGACGGACGGCGGCGACGCGGCCAGGCTGCGGGCGCTGCTGGCCGCGGAGAGCGCGCGGCTGGCTATGCCTGATGTCGAGCTCATGTTAGAGGTTAGTCGACGCAAGTGCGGCCGTGGCCACCCGCGACCACATGTTCCCAAACTTCATGCTGAACGAGCTGGTGGCGCGGCGGAGGCTGCGCGCCGCGCAGCCGTCCTCGCAGGCGACGGACGGCGGCGACGCGGCCAGGCTGCGGGCGCTGCTGGCCGCGGAGAGCGCGCGGCTGGCTATGCCTGATGTCGAGCTCATGTTAGAGGTTAGTCGACGCAAGTGCGGCCGTGGCCACCCGCGACCACATGTTCCCAAACTTCATGCTGAACGAGCTGGTGGCGCGCCGGAGGCTGCGCGCCGCGCGGCCGCCCTCGCAGGCGACGGACGGCGGCGACGCGGCCAGGCTGCGGGCGCTGCTGGCCGCGGAGAGCGCGCGGCTGGCTATGCCTGATGTCGAGCTCATGTTAGAGGTTAGTCGACGCAAGTGCGGCCGTGGCCACCCGCGACCACATGTTCCCAAACTTCATGCTGAACGAGCTGGTGGCGCGGCGGAGGCTGCGCGCGGCGCGGCCGCCCTCGCAGGCGACGGACGGCGGCGACGCGGCCAGGCTGCGGGCGCTGCTGGCCGCGGAGAGCGCGCGGCTGGCTATGCCTGATGTCGAGCTCATGTTAGAGGTTAGTCGACGCAAGTGCGGCCGTGGCCACCCGCGACCACATGTTCCCAAACTTCATGCTGAACGAGCTGGTGGCGCGGCGGAGGCTGCGTGCGGCGCGGCCGCCCTCGCAGGCGGCGACGCGGCCAGGCTGCGGGCGCTGCTGGCCGCGGAGAGCGCGCGGCTGGCTATGCCTGATGTCGAGCTCATGTTAGAGGTTAGTCGACGCAAGTGCGGCCGTGGCCACCCGCGACCACATGTTCCCAAACTTCATGCTGAACGAGCTGGTGGCGCGGCGGAGGCTGCGCGCCGCGCGGCCGCCCTCGCAGGCGACGGACGGCGGCGACGCGGCCAGGCTGCGGGCGCTGCTGGCCGCGGAGAGCGCGCGGCTGGCTATGCCTGATGTCGAGCTCATGTTAGAGGTTAGTCGACGCAAGTGCGGCCGTGGCCACCCGCGACCACATGTTCCCAAACTTCATGCTAAACGAGCTGGTGGCGCGGCGGAGGCTGCGCGCCGGCGGCGACGCGGAAAAGAAAGAAGGCAAAAAAATATGCCTATTGACGAAAATCCCATTCGGATATCTCAAAGAAGTACGAAGCTACAACCGTTTGATATTGCTTGTTAGAGAGAGAAAACGCAAACAGTTTGTGACGTCACAATCCGCGAGGCTGCCGCAGAGCGAGCCGCACGCGCGGCAGGCCGCGTCGATGGCGGCGCCGAACACGATGGGGCAAGGCACGTTGCTTCTAGTGACGTCACCAACTGCGAACGACATCGTTTCATATGAAGTTGCGTTTTGCGAAAAAGGGACAGAACATACCCCTTCTTACTATGGACACATAACTTCGTGATTATTTAACTTTGACTACATTTTTAATCCTTTTTCGAAAAAATACGACAAAATTGATTATTTTATTTAGTATCTACACCCCTTTTAATATCAGCCATTCTTATCCAGGTTCTAACGCGACGGAAGCGGCTGCTGGAAGCGGAATCCGCGGCAGCACACCACCGGCTCCTGTACGAGTTCCTGGCGCAGCTGCACCGGCACCGGCAGCAACAGCTGCAGCAGCTGGCGCGCGAGGCGGCGCTGGTCCAGTCGGACATGGAGCACGTGGCCGGCGCGCTGAGGGTGAGCTGGCTGGCGAGCTGCGCGCTCAGTTTTAGCGGGGGATGATTGTGTCGCCAGTTGCGAGGTTGTGGAACGTTTGATCGATTTCCCAAACACCTGTTCCCAATACATCTGTTTCCGTTATAAGAGTGACCCATAAACCATAATCTGTTTTCCTCAAACGATACCAGATGCCAAATTCATTATAAGCGTTTCCATGAAGGCTTGATCCCAAAACATTCGTTCCCGTCTATGCTGTTACCTCAGTTGTTACTGGGCATAAGGATGCCATGACGCATGGCTCTTTTAGCATATGGATGCTGTGAAAAATAGGTCTTTTGACATAATGATGACATTAGAAACGGGTCTTTTGGCATACGGATGCTGTGAAAAATGAGTCTTTTGACATATAAATGATATTAGAAACGGGTCTTTTGGCATACGGATGAAGTGAAAAATGGGTCTTTTGACATAATGATGACATTAGAAACGGGTCTTGGCATACGGATGCTGTGAAAAATGGGTCTTTTGACGTTTATATGACATTAGCAACGGGTCTTGGCATACGGATGCTGTGAAATGGGTCTTCTGACGTATATATGACATTAGAAACGGGTCTAATGATGCATGCTATGAGAAAGGGGTTTTTTGACATACGGATGCTATGCTATGATTTGAATGCCCTAAGAATAAACTTAAAATAATATGGTACAATTCAAATTCCTTACATTTCTAATGAAGTGTTCGGCTCGACATATTCATTCATCTAGGAACTGCTTCACAGAGTAGTGTTGTGTACGTTTACACAAACATACCAAAATTGTATGGGTTTGAGGTTAGGAACTTTCACACACCAAATCTCGGTAGAAAACAATTTACACTCGAAACGAGTACGCGAATTACTTACTATGATCCCTAAACTGTAGGTTCCGTGACCTCGGAAAGCCCAGAACACTATGGTAGCACCATATTCCACCGGTAAACATCCACGTTAAATGACAGTTTGTCGAAGCGATTTTCTCAGTAACTACAGCTCGAACATATTAAGTGTTATATATAATTGGAATCGCCGAGCCACGTAGAAGACGATTATGATAGTGGTTTGCCGAATTTCGAAAATATTTATCTCAAAAACGTCAAACCGATTTTGACAGCTAGTGTTGCGACGCGAGGAGTATCGGTTTTAGCTTTAACTCGAGTTTACTAGTAAACTACAAGCTTTGGATGATCCTGGTTGTCGCAATAGTACTTAGGTCTTAATCCCGCATACGTTAGACATAAATCTAGTTAAAAGTAGAAGTCATAACTTAGCCAAGATTAGCATATCCGTGTGTAAAGGCCTAAAAAAATGTACGTTTCGTCAATCCCTATCGGGTCGGAGGAGGGGTTTGACAGTTGCTTACCTGTTGCCTTAGGGGACGCACGCGCCGTGCTCCCGTTGACAGGTTCGAAGACCGATTCGCGATCTTGTGACGTTGGTTCGATCGAAGCTCGCGATGTGCCGTAAAGGTGGACCCGTGGGGTCGTAGTGCCTTCGCCGCGCGTAAGCGCGCATTCCCGCGCTGTTTGACGGACGCGGTACGTTGGTGACCGTTAGTTTTCTCGGTGCTTCGGGGTCTCCGTGTGAAGAGGATGGAGTACGGATGCCCATCGCGCCGGATGGCGAACGTTACCGCCCGGACGGGTGAGCGTGTAGCGGCGCCTGCTTCTCGTCGCTAGGGCGAGGTATTGTTCCGACGGTCCCAGGATGTTCCCGCGGGAGCGAGCCCAGTGACTTAGCTCGACCACTGGGCCATGCCAAGACCGTCGAGGAGGTGTCCTCGAGTGAGCCTTCGCACCGACTTCGCGCCGACCATCGGACAGCCGTCGGATCTGCGTTCTTGATGTTCCACCTGGATTAGGACTCCATCGCACGTAAGGGACGTCGAAATGTGAGTCCGTCGTTTTTAATACCTTTGGCCAAGGGTTCTTACACAAAGACTATCATCGCCGCGCTATCGTCTCGCGTTCCGCGCGTATCGTATGAGCCGGCTCCGGTTAACTTTAAATTGAATGCCCTTATTTTGTGTAGGCGGACCAACCGAGCACAGTTGACGCGTCGTGTTTATTCAGGCGTCGTTCGCTGAGGCTCCGTTGATCCGTTCTAAGAACCTCTGTAGCCTTAGAACATTTAAATGTCACCGCGGCATCTCGAGGCCGCCATGTGCGCGAAAGTTGGAGAGTACACATTGTGCGAT